>CM017439.1:26175165-26316688 GCA_007726485.1 Eragrostis curvula | reverse complement strand
GATCCCATTATTAAATATTTAACACAGCGCGCTGTCTGAAAAGACATCTTGCTGTCAACATGGTCAAAATACCAGGGTTCAACTTGGGTGATGTTACAAAAGCTTGATATATTTGACTAGTTTGCCATTCTTATACAGAAGGGTATGATTGAAGGACATGGAAAATGCAGCAGTTCATATTTATAGGCGCATAGATTGATTCACACAGAAATAGGGTTTAAAGCTACTGACATTGAAACGCATGTAAAGGAACATACATGGTCATAAGATATGTTCAGGGAGCAACACATGCACCTTTATTATTAACAAAATAACTAACGTTTAGCATACTTAAGCAATATAAACTCATGAACCGTGTTTAAACAGAGGATCCATGGTTCTAGAAAGGTTGGTAGGTTCACCATGATATGGAGGTACTATTAGAAGTGGTCTCATAACTTCTGGCCATAGCATGATTTAACTATGATTAAAGCAAGCCTAAAAAATGCAACACACGACACAATGAAACGAACAAGATTTAGAGGACAATCAGTGTCATTTTCATGTTCTACATAAAGTAAGAACACCAACATTTATTCCATGAATTTGCAGCATTTAGACAGTCCATTATGTTTTGAACAACATACAGGCAAAACATTTTATACATGTGTTGGGGGATCAGGCTCCTTATCGGGCCTAGCGAAGCCCTCCAACTGATTGTATGTTGCAGTCCTAGCGTGGCGAAGCCCTCCGAAGGTCTTGGCGTCTGGTTCCTCTCTGCGAAGCCCTCTGAAACTGTCCGCGATGCCGGACAAAGGCAGGAGCCCATGCTGATCCTCGGGTCTCCCGTACTGTGTTGCGTCGAAGCCCTCTTTCGCCCGCGATGCCAGGCAAAGGATGTTGAGATGACAGAGATTCACGGAAGGAGTAAATGATGTATTTGGCTCGTGGCGCGAAAAACTGATGTCATTACAGGATCCCCTCCCTCCTATTTATAGAGGGGGGAAGATTGTTATTACAATAAAGTCATTTACCAATTCCGTTACGTCTCTCCGCAGTGGGCTTAGCCTGGCTTCTAGACAGACCCCTTCGCGACTTATCCTGATGCCTTCGCTGGAAGTATTGACCCTTTGGAAGGATCAAGAAGCCTTCGGCATCATCTCCAACAACATGCTGTACAGATGCAATTCATTATTTACATGTATCTTTAACATGTAGGGGACATCAAGATTAATCTAGCGAAAGTGAGTTTCCATTTTTACTAGCACTAATTATTTAATTTTTGATTTCCACAAGTTAAATTGGCTGAAGTGGAAATCGCATGAACAGGGTACTTAACTCAGTGATATAAATCTGAAACTTTGCATGTCAACAGAAAGAGGGCAAACAATATTTTCAGCATAGATGGTAACATTTTATTGAGCATATAATATTCATGACGTCAAAGGTAAAATTAAGCAATACAAATAAAGTATCATGTGAAACAAGCTCAACAATGGTGAAATAGGGGATGGCTTGGTTTGTAATGCAACATGTCAGTCATCAGGAAATTTGTAAAGGTGGAATTACAATCATTGCATGCATAAAACATTATCTACAATCTAAACAAGCATTTTTCAATCATTGCATGCATAAAACATTATCTACAATCTAAACAAGCATAAAAAATGCGTAAATCAATACTTCAATATTACTGAAATGAAGTCATCCTGAAACATGCTGAAAAGATTACATGCAAGACATCTAGCAAGCATACCAAGGTTTCAAGATTTATCGGCATGCATACTTATCTGTAGTAAAAAAAAAAAGATATGCACAGACTGCACTATACAGTGAGTAAAACAGCTTTTCATGACATACCACCAAATATGTTCAGTAGATATTATTCAGAGGATTCCAACAAAATTTGTTTCATAATTTTCTGAGCAATATTCGATTTTGTATGACTTGTCAAAGAAAATAGATGAGCTAGTACTAACATGTAGAGATTAACTAGTCTGCTGACTGCTTTTGTGCCGCTCAAAGCTGGAGACCGCTCGGTTTCTGAGCTCATGGCGGAGAAGCAGGGCACAGCCAGGCTCGGAAAAAACACAACACGAACTACGCCAAAATGACGGATCACCGGAGCAGCAGAGAGGAAAACTTGAGGTTCGATGTGTGCCGCTGCAGATACACACGGACAGGTGATTCAAGAGAAAGAACAGAAGGGAAGGACATAGGAATATATAGGAATGGCAACCTGCTCACTGAGAGATGCAGGTTTGGTGCTGGACTGGAGTACGCACTGACGCCGGAGTTTGGCAAGTTGAAGCTCGATCTTGACGGCCACAGCAGGACGAGGCAAGTGCGGGCCGGGAGAAGTTCAAGCACCTCACGGAGGACGCCCTTCCACCGTTGGTCTCGACTTGGAGAAAGCCATGGCAGCAGTACTGCGGCTTCCTTGCTCTGCTGCTGGCGGTGGAGAATGAGAGTGCAGCAGGAGAAAAGAGGGGCACCTCTGCTCAGCTTGACGAGAGGATAAGGAGCAGGGAAGCGTGCATCTGGACAGGTTTGAGGGAGAGAGAGCAGGAAGCTAGGAAGCTGGGCTGTGGCGTGGTGCTGACCAGTGGCACGACGGGCGCCGGCCAGCTCGCCCAACCAGAGGAAGGAGGAGCAGACAGGGTCGATGACAGCCGGGTCCGGCCAAATTCGAAATTCCAGGATTTTTCCTCCCTTCTCTGTCTTGCAATTAAAACTGGCACTTCCCGACTTCCAAAAATTATGAAATTTTTTGTGTGCACCGAAGGAAGTATTAGAGACAACTTTTATTGGGGTTCAATTCAAAAGTTGCAACAGATTTCGAACAACAAATCTGTCAATGTAGCAGCAATTCAAACTTGTACAAAATTTGAAGGACATAAAAAAGAATCCGAAAATTCTGGGAAACAAATCTCCAAAATTATAGTATTCAATGTAGATTCAGATAACATATTTTTATGTACACTTCTGTTGCGAAATTAAGAGTTGCTTCAGATATTCTTTGTTTAACAATTTCTAGTTAAGATCAAAGCCATTCAACTTCGCTGGAATGTTAAATTCCAAAATCATTCAGAAGCTTTAAACATTCTTAAATTCAAGTTCTCAAAATTTGGGCTGTGACAGGTCCCATAGTCACCATTTTTGTCACTGGTTTCTTGTGCCCGCGAGTAATGCCATGTGACATCTTTCACGACGCTCCGTGGGCTGGATCTGAGAGCCCGTACTGTAGACGAGACCGTCAGGCTGGATGTGGAAAGCCCATTGCAACCAGCCTGGGATACAATGTCGCAGAGCGGCCCACTAGGGGAGGTATGACAACATGAAAGCTGCTGTGTAAGCCCACTAGACGAATCCATGAAAGCGGCGATGAAGGCGGTGGAAGTGGAACTGTCCAGATCGACACACATGTACCTGCCTTCCGGAATCATAAACTCACTTGCCTCTGGGACCGCCAACCGAGTTCGGCCCACCAGTCATTGAAGCAAGATAGTTCGCTGAATGTCAACCGATTGAGTGCATGCTCCGCGATTGGCTAGTGCATGCGCGCGCATGGAAGCGCTCCAAAAAATAAATAGGGAAATTAAACGCCAGTAAGATTTGTGCTAATTTTGAAAAGAGCTCCACCGGAGCAGTTCTCAAAATGAAATACATTAACAATTGAGTCGGGTTTGTGCGCAGTGTGGTCCATAGGAGCAGCAGTAGTTTGCTGATGCTGCCGCAAAGAATACCAAGCCATAGACCCTGTGGAAAGAACATGATAATATGGAGTTTACACCACTTGCTTGAGTAAAAGAAAGAGGAAATTCCTTCCATAGCCTAAAAAAAGATGATGCTTCTTTCTTTGACCCTTTCCCAATTGACTTTTTTATTATGACCAAAATCATTTTCGTTTCCTTCCATGGCCCTTCCGTCAGTTTTAGCACTTAATGGTGTTAAGTTGAGGGTAAAAAGACTATTTTACCTCTGAAATAAAATAAATTTTAACTTATTAAAAATATTACTGGAATGTGACTATTATTTTACTGGTTGGTTTTTATTTTAAAATTACTAAATATGTATCTGGTTAGTTTTAACTTTAAATTTAATCAAAATTTAAGCTCTGTTCTATTCAAATTTCATAATTGTGCCAAGAGGTGAGTTAAAGTTTATTTATATCAGGAGTAAAATGGTCTTTTTACCTTCCACTTAACGCCGTTAAGTGTCAAAATGGACGGAAGGGCCATGGAAGGAAATGAAAAATAGTTTTAGTACTAATAGGGAAGTTCGATATGGAAAGGGTCAAAGGAAGGAAGCACCATCTATTTTAGGCCATAGAAGGAATTTTCACTAAAAGAAAGGTTCCAAACAACTTGCAGGGGAGAGGTGAGATGTAGAAGGGACGTGGAACCATTCCGTTCAGATGAAAGAAAAATGCAAGTATCACACCGGCAGGAACTCACACCAAATAATTAAAACGCAGTGAGATTAACATGGGCGCCAGTTCTCTGCTTGCCACATCCAGTGAGTATCCCTGACAAAGTCAGAAATATAATTAGTCTCTAAAGTTCAGAAATAAGCATAGGATCATAGCTTGTCTTTTTCAAGACAGGAGACCAACCTGAAAGACAACCATTGAGGCCGTCAACGAAGAACGCCACAGCAAGAATGGGAAGCATTCTAGCAATATATTGCAGTACTACTTCCACCTCGCTGCTGTACGCATATCCCCAAATGTTGCGCAGCAGAATCATTGTAATCGTAGACAATGCCTTCAGATAAGGTCATACAAAGCACAACTCGCACTGCCTGTGGCTGCCCAGCACCGAGTTCATTGGAAACACGTGTACTAAAGAGAAAAAAAAATAGCAATTGGGCAGAATGAGGAATCCGCAATACAAAAAGTGCTAATGGTAGAGAAATCTGAACGTCTTGTTAATACAAGGCCCTATGTTTTGTTTAGTGTAGAATGATGAAAATTGGCATGATTAGATTAGAATATTGAGACTTATTGATTTTGCTGATCCCTGATCAATCTTGCCTTTCAGTTGTGTCTGCCAGCAATGGTCATTATAAGAAGCGATTAGCGAAGCATCTTCTCGAAGGTAAAATCTAACATCAAGATTCTACTGCCTCTCATTTCCATGTGGTCGATTTGGTTTTTCAATTTGTGCTTCAATTGCTGGTAACAAAGATCATAGCATGCTTTGCAGTGCATCACCATTTTCTCTAGCATGTAGCATAATTTTATGGATGGTGATATTATATACGAATTAAATTGTATTATAATTAGTGACCCTTTTGGAATTTCTTATATAAAACGTATTTTTATAGTCAATATTAAGTTTGATATTTCCAGATTTTTGTTATCAAGTCACGTATCACGTGTTCAAATGTTTGGATCAGATGAATTCTAGATTTTTGTCATATAATCTGAATATCAGATGCAAAATTTTGGTTAGTTAAGATTGGTCAAACTAAAATTCTTGACAATTCCAGTAGTCATCCTGAGTGAGCTTTCTCTAAAAATTTTGCGTGCTGCTATCAATGGTGCTTGGCAGAAATAAACCGTCAGATATGTAATAATTATTTTTTATTCTTTTCTGCAGTCGCATCACAAGCCACAATACCTAGGGTAAATAGACTGAGAAAATGTCATCTTTAATATGGTTAAAAGTGCATGAAAGTTTCTTAAGATTCATTTAATATATTGTTTATTCTATTCTAAATCAAATTCAATCCACTACAGTTTGCTGAATTGAGAGGTCCGATTACAAATATTCTATTGTGGTTACTGGTTGCAGCATGGGTGTTTGATAGATTTGACTTGAATTCTTGTACGCAGCTACTAATTTTGTAACCTTGACACGTTGCTCAATACTAATGGTTGTAGCGATGCCGTGAGACTTATTGGCAAGTTGGAGGATGATACTGTGTTTGTAAAGAAAGGGTGATGGTGAGGAGCCATTTTTCAATTCAAGGTTGATGAGGAGCTAGTCACTAGGGGCCTATATATATAGGTGGTTAATATGAAGAACATGTTGCCTTAACCAGAATACCAATTGTCTCCCGCTGAAACAGTGCAGGATCTTGGTATGGTTCCTCCAAACTCCACTGTGGTTATGAAGTGGACCTTGTTTCCTTCGATAAACAATTGTGGAATCAATTTTGGTTCCAGTGTATTAGGCATTAGGTCTCAACCAAGTTTAAAATTTTAATTTTGAGGTTTATTGATATCCCAACTGTCTACGACGTTAGTATTTTCATTTGTAATATTCAGATATTCATGTTTTCTGTCTTTTTATATGGATTGTCCACGTTGTTTCTTTAATTACTTGTTTCGTATTACTTATTCTCTTTGTGTAATTATCAGCTCCATCAGTTACTTTGGTCTACAGGTGGGACACGTGGTTGCCGAAATTGCTAGATGTGGTACATGGTCAACATTGTTGCCAGGCGCTACATGGCCAACATGATTCTTGACCAAATTAGATATGATTTGAATCTATAATACAAAGAACATATAGTCAAGTGCCCTATAATACTCATGGTCCTGCCAGGTGGTGTAATTTGCATTGGTACTAGTACAACAGAGTAGCAGTGTTGATGCTGCAAATTACTGCAATCTTCAGTTGACCAATATCATGAAAAAGCAAATGTGATTTAGAAATGAACTCTTTGATCTGTTACCATATCGAAAGGACTGAAGTTTCAAGGTTTGGATTTGGCGAAATCCCAGAGAGCAGCACGAGCAGTTCAAATGACCACCATTCCAAGCTGCAAGGAAAAAAAGGGCCAGAAGCCAAAAGGATTATTTAAGCCATTAATTGTTAAAGAGTAAAATACATGAATGACCATTGTACTTGTCCAACCGTTTCAGTTTGGCCATTGTACTCACAAAACTGCAAATTGTGGCCACTAAAGTAGCTCATTTGCGTCAATACGGCCACTACCTTCATGACCCTACATATTTTGGTGATGTGGCATGC
Source organism: Eragrostis curvula (assembly GCA_007726485.1). Lineage (NCBI taxonomy): Eukaryota > Viridiplantae > Streptophyta > Magnoliopsida > Poales > Poaceae > Eragrostis > Eragrostis curvula. Next base: position 26,309,726 of record CM017439.1, on the reverse strand, counting down.
GTACATCAATGACTCACCCTCCAGCGTGGAAGTTACTCACCCTAGGAAACATCCTTTTATCATTTTCTTTTGTATTTGTGCCCCTGTTATTGCTTCTATTTATTTTGGAGAGAGGCACGTCGAGATACTGTGCACTTTTAGCACTGATATTGTGCATTTTTAACACTCACACACGTTATGGTCCTACAAAATTGAGACAAAGCGAAATGTTCTTCAGCAAATCAATGAAGAGTGCAGAGCCAGATTCTTCTGTAACTTAGGTTCAACAAGAAAATTCCTTGATCACTAAATTTGCCATGTTTAGCTCTACTTAACAATTAAAATTCCAAATAGACTGAAAGCATATATATAAGTGCAATGCTGTTATCACAAAAAGAACCTAAGGAAATCAGGAAATCAAAAAGAGAAAATCTCAGTTTTATTGGTAGCATGTGCTTCTTCCCTTGCAGGCATTACTTCTTTTTTTCTTCGCAGGAGCGGATGCTTTCTTCTCATCACCTGCAATTTTCTTTGCCTCCAAATCCGCCTCTCTTTTCTGTGCAATCTGAATCTTCCTTGCTTGTGTCATAGCAGCCTTCTTCTCCGTGGCCCTCACTTTCCTTGCTTGTGCCTCTGTTGCCTTCTTCTCCGCAGCCTCAATCTTCGCCATAAGTGCAGCTTCTCTTGGCAGCTATAGCAATGTTCTTTGCATGTTTTATCTCTTCTAGCTTCTTTCTTGGCCTTTTTCTAAAAAAGCTTCTTTCTTGGCAGCTATAGCAATGTTCTTTGCATGTTTTATTTCTTCTAGCTTCTTAGCTTGGCTGCCTTGTCTTGTTGCGGTTGTAGGAGGCATCAAGCGATCTGGTTCGTCACAGCAACCTGCTCGTCGCTCACGGCGCCGCCACGGCCAGAGATCGTCTCGTCCTCTTTCCAAAGACAAGTACGTATAGCAGATGGAAAGTTACGTTGAGATATAAGAAAAAAATCACGAAGGATCAGAAATCATGCGGGCTGCAGAGGATGGATGTTTAGAATTCCATGTTGAAGGTGACTCATAGTTGTACGTATGCCACGTTAACAAAATACGTAGTATTATGAAGGTAGTGGCCGTATCGACACGAATGAGCTATCTTAATGACCACAATTTGCAATTTTATGAGTACAATGGCTAAATTGAAACGGCTGGACAAGTACAATAGCCACTCATGCATTTTACTCATTGTTAAATGGAAATATAGAGAAAACTTATTCACCAATCACCAACAATGCAAGCTGCCTCACCAATACGAGACGGCGATGCTCAGCGCGGCGCCCTTGCTCCCCATGCCGGCCGTGTACACCAGAGCGTAACACACGAAGACGTGGGCGACCGCCGTGACGCCGGAGCTCGCCATCACCGGCACGACGATGCTCTGCGCCTGCAGGAACCGCGTGTGGCAGGTGATCGAGCGGCACGAACGAGGCGACCGACGGGATGAGCCACCGCGCGTACGCGCCGGCCTCGGCGGCCACGTCCGGGTCCTGGCCGATGAGGAGGAGGACCTGCTCGGCGAACGCCCAGACGACGGCGATGGGGACGCAGGCCAACGCGAGCACCAGCATTGCGCGCTGCTTGTAGACGCCGAGCAGGCGGTGCTGCCGCGCACCGAAGGCCTGCCCGCACAGCGTGTCCAGCGCGCCCGCCATGCCGGCGAGGAAGCTGAAGCCGGTCACGTTTAGCGAGGGACGCGGCAAGCGAAGCTCCAGCGAGGGGCAGCTCGCCGAGGTGGCCGACGAACATGACGGAGACCACCTGGACGGCGTTTCGGGGGATGAAGCTGGCCACCAGCGGCACGGAGAGCCGCAGAAGCCTCTTGACCTCCGTCGTGACCGCCGACGGGGCCGTCTCGTCATGGCCGTATGGAACTAGAAGTGGCTGCTCTACTGGTACTTCGTCCATCTCGCCCAATGTCCGATGGATTCTGCTTTGAGCTTAGTTTTTTGGTTTCTAGCTTAGGAAACGAATCAGGGAGTGTAGTGTTACTTATATGGGACAAGAAAGTATTTGGAAAATTCAGAGGAAGGGACCTGGAAACTTGCCAATTTAAATGATTTAAATGCTATTTTCTTTTTGTTTATGCTCGGCCAAAACGTGGCCGCCAAGTTTGTGTAGCTGTGCGTACCTCCGGATTTTTGCATTAAGTACTACTGCGTGTCAAAGTCTAATTTGGTCCAAAGCCAGTCAGCAACTTTGACTGGGACAAAACGGTCTCTGTAACTTGGTTAGCAAGCCCAGATCTCTGTTGAGGGAGGAAATGAAAAAGGTTTTCTGTGGAGCCGTTGTGTTTGTAATATACTGTTGTCCAATTGGGAGTTCGTTTGGTGGAGATTTGCAAAAAGTGATGTTTTGAAAGCGACGTGAAACTATTGGAAGGGCAGTTTATATGCATGTGGTCAGTTATTCTATTGATATGGTGCTTTGTTTTGTCTTGTTTATGCTGGGCCAAGTGTGGCTGCTATGCCGAATCATACTCTAAGGGGCACTGAAGGTTTTGCGTACCAGTTTATACTGAATAGGCTTTTGCGTTCCATCAGTTTGCCGCATTCACCTCGGGCACATTCACTCAACTGTTGCCGCTTCTCTAATTGACGACCTTAGGATAATTTTTTCTTTTATTTATAGTTTTGGGCTGAAAAGTATCTCACATCATCAATTAAAAACCCGAGGTAGGCCAGTAGTATGTTAGAAGAAAGACCACCTATAATGAGCCATGATGTACTACCACTGGTGGTACTGAAATTGGTGTGCAGCTACCATTTGTGCCTCCCAAGGTACAATTAATTCTTGATACCATATAGAATGATAAGACCACAGAAATAACTAAATTATTATTTTGGTGGAGTAATTCAAAGGTTAGTAGAAAACGAACATAAAGGGACAAACGTTTTTTTCCTTTTCTTTTAGGGGCTTGTCACTCATGCTCATTAAAAATGAAAGAACAAGATGCTTCATAGCGTTTCAATAACTGAGATCTTGGGCGTCATTGTCGACTATGGGTTTTGTAGTGTTCTTTGCTTCTCAACCACTTGAACTGTGAGGGCATACACCAAAGTTACTATTTGTTTATAAATCTGAGGAAACATCACTTTTAACTGATAGAATCTTTTGAGACCCAGTAAACATTCTGTATTCACAGTACAAATACAAAACAACATTGATCTATCAGCGGAATACCCTAAGGTGAGATGGATATTAGCTAACTATGAGCAAACTGCACGCCATGTTCTCGATTTTTTTTTCTTAACGTAATATAGACACATACACTCACATACAAGCGGGCTCACCCTATGAACACATGTACACATATCTTATCCCTATGAGTTCCTACGAGAAAGAATGCAACCGGATCTTGAAATTCATGAAACCACAGTACATTGTCTCGCTGACGATCGGTTTGTCTCCTATCACTGAAAGAATAATTAACTGTATATACAATACATATGTCAAGTCTAGGACTTCAACTCGGGTGGATCGATTTCACTGTGAGGAACCTAACTTGTGTTGTTGCAAAATTAGCATGTGCTATTTAGCTATAGTATTTCTGGTTCTAATACTTGGCAGCCACGTCTCACACCACTGCACAACAAAACGGTTAACACACTAAAATCCAAGGTGGCTACTACCATCTAGGCAGCTTCCGAGTCTCTGAAGTCTCTGCTTATAGCTCCTATAAAAAGCGTCCCCACGGCCGGCTTCTCTGCTTCGCCATTTCTTTTCAACAATCCGGTCACACTCACACACTTTGTGAACCCTGTTCATCATGGACAAGCAGGCAAGTCCAGAGGAGCCTTTGCTCGTGACGCGCTCCGAGAACGCCACTGCGGCCGAGGCCAAGCGGCTGCTGCGGCTGGCGGGGCCGCTGGTGGCCAGCTGCATCCTCCAGAACGTGGTCCAGATGGTGTCCGTCATGTTCGTCGGGCACCTCGGCGAGTTGCCCCTCGCCGGCGCCTCCCTGGCCACCTCCCTCGCCAACGTCACCGGCTTCAGCCTCCTCTCCGGCATGGCGAGCGCGCTGGACACGCTGTGCGGGCAGGCCTTCGGCGCCCGGCAGTACGGCCTCCTCGGTGTCTACAAGCAGCGCGCGATGCTGGTGCTCGCGCTCGCCTGCGTCCCCATCGCCGTCGTCTGGGCGTGCACTGAGCAGATCCTCCTCCTCATCGGCGAGGACCAGGACATCGCCGCCGAGGCCGGCGCCTACGCGCGGTGGCTCATCCCGTCGCTCCTCCCCTACGTCCCGCTCTCGTGCGTCGTCCGGTTCCTCCAGACGCAAAGCATCGTCATGCCGGTCATGGCCAGCGCCGGCGTTACGGCGATGAGCCACCCCCTGGTGTGCTGGGCGCTCATCTATCGGGCCGGCATGGGGAGCAAAGGCGCCGCACTGAGCGGAGCCGTCACCTACTGCCTCAACTTGGCGATGCTAGTCCTCTACGTGAGGTTCTCGAGCGCGTGCAAGAGGACATGGACCGGGTTCTCCATGGAGGCTTTCAAGGAGCTGCACCGGTTCACCAAGCTCGCCGTTCCATCGGCGATGATGATCTGGTAAGACACTCATCAGAACCATTTTCTTTTCTAACATGTGACCTTTTTTACATCTAATAGATCTTTATTATCGTGCAGCTTGGAGTGGTGGTCGTTTGAATTGCTGGTGCTGCTCTCTGGTCTTCTACCGAATCCTAAGCTTGAAACCTCGGTGTTATCAATATGGTAATCATCCGTGACACAAAATCCATCGGTGTTAATCGTAATTGCAAAACCCACCCTATAAGTTATTTGGAGTTTGAGATTCCCATCCATAAGTGATGTTGTTGCAAATCCCCACCCCACCCATTAGGTTTTGTTGCAAAAAATCACCCCGATTTGCACATGTTTAATAGATTAAATTCGTTTTTGTTTGTTTGGAGTAGTTCATGGTGTTCTTATCAAACTTACAAGATTTTAAAAGTACAATCATACATACTTGAGATTTTGCCAAAAAAAAAAGAAAGAAAAGGCCGATTAGAGTTTGAAAGATGTCACACAAAGTTTAATATGTTGACAAAATTAAAATAAAATAAATAAGTCTCGTTTAAAAGCTTTGAAAATGGTAAGTTAGTTGACTTAGTATTTTTATGAATTTATATTGGCCAACACATGTGAAATCGATTAAATAGATGCAAATTGGAGTGGTTTTTGCAACAAAACATAGTAAGTGGGTGGGTATTTGCAACAAAAACACTTATGGGTGGGAATCTCAAACTCGAAATGACTTATGGGGTGATTTTTACAATTAAGCCTTCAGGAAATCGGCTTTGCCTTCCTGTGTTCGTCTAACTCTCAATATTGCAGTCTTAACACCGGTTCTTTGATGTTCATGGTACCGTTTGGTCTCTGTACAGCAATTAGGTACGAGATTATGCAACACAAGTATAATTTCAGTGTGATGCATCATTGTTACCTCCACATTTTCTTATTCGTTTCTTCTCTTTTCCATCTGTAGTACACGAGTCTCGAATGAACTTGGTGCCGGTCAGCCCCAAGCAGCAAAGCTGGCAACTCGAGTGGTCATGTGTATCGCCTTGTCTGCCGGCTTGCTGATCGCATCGACCATGATTTTGCTGCGAACTTTCTGGGGTTACTTATACAGCAACGAACCTGAAGTTGTCACATACATTGCCAAAATGATACCTGTTCTTGCAATATCGTTCTTCACAGATGGACTTAACAGTTCTCTATCAGGTAAACCACATTTATACCTAAATACTCCATTCTGTATATTTGAAGACAGTTTACAAGCCCGACAAATCTAATCAAACTACAAACTTTCCAGGTGTGATGACGGGATGTGGTGAACAGAAGATCGGTGCACGTGTTAACCTCGGTGCGTTCTACTTGGCCGGGATACCCATGGCTGTGCTGCTTGCATTCGTTTTCCATCTGAACGGAATGGTATGAAATTTCTTCAAAATCTAAAGCTATGTTATCTAGATGAGATTAAAATGCCTTTAAAAGAAGTTTTTTTGTCCTTTGAACAGGGTCTTTGGCTTGGCATCGTTTGTGGCAGCCTCACCAAGCTGGTGCTGCTCATGTGGATCACAATGCACATAAACTGGGAGAAGGAGGTAAGAAAGATATATGAAGCTGTAACTATCACGTTGATTTGTCCCTTCTTTGGAAAGCCATATGTGATACATGCTCGGTTATTGTCTAACATAATTTTCAGGCAATGAAGGCAAAAGAAACAGTGTTCAGTCAATCTCTCCCCGTAACCTAGCTTGATACCATGATGAAGTGCTGGACTTACCAATGTCTACCACCACATGCAACACAGCAGGAATACAGTTTTTCTTTCATTTTTCATGTAAACTAATTTTTAGTTAAATACTCTTATATCGGGGATATAATTTGTTCGTATCCCAGTTTGTTAATTAGTAAAACTTTTATTGTCTAAAGACTGTAACTTCCAAAAGTTTTACAAATGAATTTATTCCATTTGAAGTTTTATGGGGTTTTGTACATTTTCCTGAAGTCTCTTTCATGCTCCCGTCACGCATGACAGCAAGAAAACGCCTTTTACTGTCAGTGTGTCCATTGGCATTCCCAACTGGAGCTTCCTTAGATCTTTGTAGAACGGTGAGCAGATATATATTGTCCATCACTGTCATTAACTGATCCAAAAGTCCATACGGGCACCTATTAATTACCATACATAAGAGGACTCAGTCCCATCGCTTGTTGCAAGCAAAACTCAGCCATACACTACCTTCAGAGTCCAAAATTGATGGATGGCGCACTTCTCGTCTTATATGACTACATGGCACTGTTGGAGATGATGCCGAAGGCTTCCTGATCCTTCCGAAGGGTGAAACCTTCCAGCGAAGGCATTAGGAGAAGTCGCGAAGGGGTCTTTGTAGAAGCTAAGCGGAGCCTACAGCGGAGAGACGTAACGGAATTGACAAAGAGCCTTATTGTAATAACAATCTTTCCCCCCTCTATAAATAGGGAGGAGGTGATCCTGTAATGACATCAGTTTTTCGGGCCACGAGCCAAATACATCATTTACTCCTTCCGCGAATCTCTATCATCTCAACACCCTTCGCCTGGCACCACGGGCGAAGAGAGGGCTTGGACGTATTACAGTACAGCAGACCCGAGGATCAGCCTGGGCTCTCGCCTTCGTTCAGCACAGCGGACAGATTCAGAGGGCTTCGCAAAGAGGATCCAGACGCCAAGACTTTTGGAGGGCTTCGCCACGCTAGGACCGCAAGATACAACCTGTTGGAGGGCTTCGCTAGGCCCGTTAAGGAGCCTGACCCCCCAACATTTGGCGCTGTACCGTGGGCCGAACCCACGACCACGAACAAAATGGCTAAAGGAAGATTGTCAAAAATAATAGACGCCGAAGCACAGCGCGCTGAGATCGAAGCAGAAAAGGAAAGAATTGCCAGAGAGGAAGAAGCTAGGATTGCCAAAGAACAAGAGGAGCGAGCCGAAGCCGCCAGGACTGAGGAAGCTGCAAGGCAGGAGGAAGCTCTAAGAGGCGTACAAGCCAACAACGGCGAAGCTTCTCATGTTGGAAATGTTCTACCAGAGAATGACGAAGTAGCAGATGAAGAAGCAGACTCCATAGCAGAACGACTTCGCATTCTGGAACAACAAAGACTGGAAAGGGAAAAACAACTGGTCATCATCGAAAAGAAAATCAACCTAAAGATAGATATGCTGCAAAAGATAACACAGACACAGAGGGAGATTAATGAAATGGATGACAGACTCAACCAATTCAATGAAGAGATGAAAAACTTGAAGAAACTAAACCAGGAGAACCAGAACAGGCCCAGAAAACAAACCGAAGGGAAGGTCATCTATGAAGTAAGCAGCTCCGGCAAAGCGCGCGCTCACACCTGACGTTCAATGAAAATTCACCATTAAGCGAAGAGCTACAGAACGAATCATGGCCCATCAACTTCAAGATGCCAAAAATAAAGGCATACCAGGGAAAGTCAGATCCAAAGAAGTTTCTTATGTCTTTTGAAGCTGCAGTCGAATCTGGTGAAGGAACAAATTCAACATACGCGAAAGCATTAGTAATGGTGGTTGAAGGAATATCTAAGACTTGGTTCTCCACTCTAGAGCCAGGATCAATAAACTCATGGTTTGAGCTCAGAAAGGAATTCATTAACAATTTCCAGGGTTTTCAAGTAGCGGAAGTACATCAGGGCAAACTATTCTCTTGCAAGCAGAAAAACGACGAAAGCCTTAGGGCCGGGTGTCACACCCCAAAATTTCTATTTTGGGATGTGAAGCATTTTTACTAGGTTTTCTTTTAAAAAATAAAATGAATTTATTTTATGTGATTAAAAATGAATTTATAAAATAATATCTTAGATTAAGGATTTTATTGGTTGGATAAATCATTGCTAAATTCTATCATTTCCGATATCATTTCCTTTCAATTTTTCAACCTTTATCCCTCTCTTTCTCTTATTTCTTTTTATTTCTCTTGATCCTAAATTCCTAGGCCGTCTACATCTATTTCCAAGCCGGCCCAAACCTTTTTCCTTCTTGGTTCACATCAGGCCGAGCCCAACAAGTATTAGCCCACCAACCGCATGCATTCAAGAAGGGAAAAAAATAAGGATTAAACTGAATTAATGCATTTTCCTTTACTTTTCTCTCTTTCCTTCCTTTCTCCCACCAACCCCACCTCTCCTACAAATACCCAGCACCTCCCCCACGTCCTCCCCTCACCCACAAACTCACACCACGCCACCAGGCTGCCGCCATGCCCCGCTGCTCTTGCATCCAGCCATGCCGCCACCGTTTGGCATTGGCGTTCCCGGTGATCTACCAAACGGATTGAAGCCAAATTTCACCAGAGGGTGTGTATCTACTTCCTCTACATCATATCCAAACTTGGTGGGCATAGGATATCTGAATCCTCTGGGATCTTCATCCCAATGACCCTTTTTCCCTGGTCTGGATCTGTCCAGCGCGCATGATGGTAATGAAATCCCTGTTCTAGCCAATTTATTCGCTTACTCGTTGTCTCAACCATACCAAGTTGTGTTCCATCAAGGTGTCTTTCATCCCACAGGATATCACCCATCGATCTGTTCCCGTGCCTTCACGAACGTGACACCATCAGCAACTGTCGCTGCACGACCTCATCACAATACAACCGATCGATCTCCTTTTCAGGTGAACCCATGACCCAATCATCATGTCTCTGTCGTGTTCCACACCATTAGGCATGTTAATGTGAAATTCTGGTCCCAAAACGTCCAGCCAATCAACGGGAACGTGCACGTTTCCTTCTTGTCCGTGCACTGCCTTTCTGTACAAAAACAGTCCTGTAAATCTTATAATGTATCATTTGCACTTTAGCCACTGTCCTTTACTGTTATCCAACCCGCACTTCATCCTGACCTATTCCCCTTGCTTATGAGCCTCTGAAAGTGTTGGGGTATCGAAGGTCCCGGTTGGACTCAGCGAAGCCCTCCAACAGGTTGTGTGAGCGAGTCAAGCCCTTGCGAAGCCCTCCGCGTGCCTTGGCGTCTGAAGATCTTCTCCGCGAATCCCTTGCGATGCCTTGTCGGCCTTGGGTCCCTTGGCGAAGCCCTCCTGAAGTGTTAATGTCCTTGGAATTAGGTTCTCCTGCCCAGGCTGTCTCTTGGGTCTTTCGTTATGTGTGGTCCCGAAGCCCTCCGTCGCCCGCGGTGCCGGGCGAAGGGGTGCGAGATGACAATCAGGAGCGGACAGAGTAAATGAAGTGCTCTTGGCTCGTGGCCCGAAAAACAGATGTCATTACAGGGTCTCCTCCCTCCATATTTATAGGGGGAGCAGAGATCATTATTACAGTTGTGCCATTAGCCAATTCTATTACGCCTCCTCGTATTAGGCTTAGCTTTGCCATTGCTCATCAACCTTCGCAGGCTCCTCCGTTACCCTTCACCGTATAACTTTTACCCTTCGCATGGATCGGGAAGCCTTCGGCATCATCTCCAACATTAGCCCTCAATTGTTGATGCGCTTTGGTGAAACTAAAGCCAGAAAGAATTCGTTATTTTTATTGTAAAATAGGGATTATGTCGTGTGCTTTCCTGATTCATGCACGTGTTTGTCGTTTCTTATCTCTACTGCTTTTCCTGATTCCCGATGCGCTGCTCAGTTCTATATATACTCGTCGAGGTCGCCTTGTTCTTTCACGCTGCATTAGCCTTTTTTATATTTTGTCGCCTCTGTTTTCGTTTGAATTACCCCCTTCGCACAACGGGAGACTCTCTTCTTTCGTACTTCTTTAAGATGTCTGGGAATCGCAGATCCAGCGAAGAGAGTGTTAAGAAGAAGGCAAAGATCAACAAGTCTTCTTCGAAGGACAGCTTTGAGAGGGTGGCTAGTGATGCCCATCCTCAAGTGTCCAGCGTTGCTGCCACTTCAGCGCCCCCTTCAAAGGCTTCGGCACCCTCTTTGAAGGCTTCGGCTCCTGCTTCGAAGGTTTCAGCTCCACCTTCGAAGGATTCATCCGTTCGATCTACTTCGGCTAAACCAGCAATTTCTATCAAGGCTCCTGTAGTTTACCACTTGATGGACATGGTCACTAATCAAAAGGGAGGAGGTCAAGGATCTTCTAAGACTTCATCAACTGGTAAAGGTGTCCCTCCGAAGAGCTCTGTTGCTCCTGTGAAAGGCACTTCTTCTTCGTCAGCCGAAGCTGGCAAAGCTACGATTCCTGAGAAGGGCAAGATCCAGGACAAGAATGTAGCGGCTGCTGCAGCTGTACCTGATTTCTTTGGATCGGAGGCTAAGATCTAGGACAAGACCCCAAATAAGGGTGTCGAAGCCTCAGCCGAGGCCCAGATCCAGGACAAGGATGTGGGCGAAGCCACTGTGTCACGTTGTCTTTTATCACGTGACATGTCTGAACTTTGCCAAATTGCTGCTAACCTGAGGCCTCTTTCAGATCATTTCGGGGTTCAGCTCCCTCCTGAGCCTCAAATCCTGGCTCGCGACGTTGTCAACCCTTCGAGAGGTGGTGAACTTTTTCTTCATTCTATCTTTGAGACGATGCAGGAGGAGTTTCTCCCTTTTGATGTTGCTTTTGATTCAGTTGAGGTTGCTAAGGGGTCTTCGCTTGCTTGTGACGAGGTACCTGCTAATACCTTCGTCATGAGTGCTCAGGCTGTTGAGCCTTTCATTACTACTGCCAATAGGATTCGTCTTCCTCAGGTGGAGGAAGAGCTGATACTACAGGGTGGAGATACCCTGTACAAATCTTTACTGTCTTCGCAAGTGAAGGTGAATTTTTTAACTTTCATTATTAGCATTTGATGATGAAATATATATATATATAGGAAGCTTCTTTCCTACTCCCGGGTGTAGTTACTCCCACATTTATATCTCACAATCTAAGAGGTATCTACTCATAATTGAGGTTTCTAAAAAAAGTATGTACACATACTTGATTTTTAAAAGTGGTATATGGACATACTTTTTATTTTTTATAAGGATACATCAAGTATATGGACATACTCTTTTTTCTATACAGGAAACGTGATATATAACAAGTTGCAAAAGAATATGAGTTCCACTCAAAAATTTTCATGGTTATCACTTTGTAAAATGTTATTTTGGGTTTGTGTACATACTCAAAATGATAAATGGGTATGTACACATACCCATGGTGGTTTTTTGAATGTGGGAGTAACTACACCCGGGAGTAAAATGGATTTTTCCTATATATATATATATATATATACACACACACACACACACACACACACACACACACATCTGACTCCTATTCGTGACAGTCTCTTGTGATTACCCATGCCTCCCTTCACCAGTATAGGGAGCTATCACGGATGAAAGCTGACAAATCCGAGATGCTCTTGTCTCTGTGGGGTCTGTTCCTGACCAGCTTCCTGAAGATGCTTCGATTGAGTACTACCAAGCTTGGCTTACTACCAACATTCCATATGTCGTCCAAGCTTGCAGGCTTTTTCAAATAATATTATGCATCTCGCTGTTCGGAATCTTCTTCGCTCACTTGAGGCTGGGGGGAGTGATGCCTTGGCGAAGGCTGTCAGTGACTCTTTTTCTTTTATTTCCACTGACACAACTCCTCCTTCATTGGTCGATGCCCTTATGAAGTTTGGCGACTATATAGATGAGTCTTTCTGGAGCAGGGTCGTTTCGATCGGTCGTCAGCCTCAGGATGAGGTATAAACTTTTCCTTTGTTTTGTGGGATGCATTTCCCTTCGGACTTGTATTTGATGAGTATGCCGCGAAGACATGTGTTGTAAACTTATTATTGTTTTTGTCTTTAATTTTTGTTTGGTTTTGGACTTTAGGATTCCTCTGATTTTTCTTTGAGCGAGTTTGCTACCCCGAAGCCTTCGGCTGATGCTCCGTTGAGCAAGTGTGTTACTCCGGAGTCTTCATCTGACATCTCTTTGAGCGAATTTGCTACTCCGGAGCCTTCTTCTCATGGGTTGGCTCGTCACGAGCCTCCAATTGAGAATTTCAGTTCTCCTTCGAAAATTCATTTGTCAAGTGATTCAGATCCTTTGTTCCCTGTCGAAGGGGGCGTGGATTCTTTCACATTCCCTCCTGGTAGTTTGGTGGCTATTGGTAGCCTTATAATTATTGTCCTAATGCTTCCGAAGGACGTGGGGGCCGCGGAAAACGAGGGTCTCGTGGACGCCGTTCTCAAGGTGGCCCTTCTTCTAGTTGAGGCTCCGTTAGGAAGAAGTGTGGTGGTCGAAGCCATCGTAATCCTCCTATTGATCTCGAAGGTTCACCTCCGTGCTTTGATGCGGCTTCGCAAGTTGAGCGAATGGTTTCTTCCGGGGTAGTAGATCCCGTTTTCCAGAGGCCTTATTCGCTTTCGAGCGGATATGATATTGATGAGTTTAGTATTGTATGTCAGATGTTGATAGAATTAGGTCTCATTGTAAAGTAGGAACCTAACAATGACTCCCCTTGAATACATTATGCTTTTCGAGCTATCTTTTGAAGAAATCTATTCGGCTTACTTCGCTGGAGAATAGGTTTCTTTAATACTTTTGCGAAGCCTTTTGCTTCTTGCTCGATGACCTGTTTTCTTGGTGTAGATCAAAGCTTTCGCGCTTGTATTCGAGACATTGGGTCTTTGCCCAGCAAAGATTTTTCTTTGAGAGTTTTTCCCTCGGAGCGAAGAGTGTTGTTTTTCCTTTTTTAGGAATATTTTTCTTTGCCAGACAATTTTTGTTTGTCTTAGCTTTTTCCTGCTTTGGCTTCCTTTCTTGAGGCCAAAACAAGCTTTTTAAGGTATGAACAACTTCTTTAGCTTGCCTTTTTCCCCTTCGAATCGTTTCTGGGAAACTTGTGTTATTCTTCATAACACGTTATCCCAGAATTGGGTTACACCAAGTTCTGTTTTGGTGTGCCCTTCGCTTGTTCTAGGCTTTTTGCCTGATTTCGTTTGTTAAGCTCATGGCTCCGCCTTTTGCTTAGGCTCCTCGGCAAATTACTCTGGAATTTTTTGAGGGTAAAAAAGTAACTATAAAATTGTGTTACAGTCTTAGAGGGTGCCTCGTTAAAAAACCTCACACCCTTCGCAGGGCTACCCTCGTGAGGAAAAAGAGCACACCCCCCGCAAGTCTTTTATGTTTTTACACATAAGCATCGTTTGTTCTATCGAAGAGTTGCTCTGTTGACTCTTGGTAGAAACGGTTCATGAAGAATTGCCATAGTCTTGCCGAGTTCTTGAGGCCGAAGATCTTGTAAGCCGGTATGTCTTGTGCTTGTTTAATGAGGTGGATATTCTTCCTTCCCGGAGTCTCATTGTCTTCAAGGCTCCTAGCTTGTAGCTGATCTCCGAAGACCCTAATCACAGAGATTGGTCCCGGGATCTTCATGCATAGATAAGCTTGATGTATTACGGCTTCGAACTTGTTAATGGATCCAATCCCAAAGATTGCATTATAGGGGTAGATGAAGTCAACCACATCGAAGGTCACATCTTTAGTCCTTGCATTTTCTCCTTCGCCAAAAGTTACTGGCAAGACAATTTTTCCCATTGCTTGGATTATCTTTCCAGTGAAACAGACTAGTGGGATTCCTGTTGGTTGCAACGTTTCAATTTCCAAGTTCATTTTTCTGAGAGTTGAAGCAAAAAGGATGTCTGCGGAGCTTCCCCCATCGATCAATATCTTGAGGACATCGAAGCCTTTGATGTTTGCTTGGATCACCAATAGGTCTGAATGCGGTTGATCCAAGTTTCCTGCGTCTTCCTCTCTGAAAGTTATGTCAACATGAGACCACCTTGTTTTGACAAATGGAGCTCCCGATGAGACGTGTGCCGGACCCTTCGCATGTACTCTTTTCTAGCCCTCCTTGAGTCTAGCTGCTGTGTTGAACCTCCGGTAATGGCATTTATTGTTTGCCTTCGCACCTCGCTGTTGGCTTTTGAATGTCTTGCATTATTCTGGTGGTTCGTTTCTAGTGGTGGTGGTAATGCAGCCAAGATTTGCGGTTGATGACAAGTGTACTGTTGCATTTGTTGCGAAGCTTCCCTTGGGTAATTGATCACATGATTTACAGAATGCGAAGGATACGTTGGATGAGTATTTCTTTGAGACCAATCTTCGCGATAGTCACACGTGTGTCGAATAGCTTTCTTCGCTTCCTTGTTTGTGAGCCAACTCTGCTTGTAAGACTGGATGTCCCGGCACTGCTTCGTTGTATGCCCTTTGCCTTCGCCATGCAGCTCGCAAAACACGGTGTGGGAGTTGGTTTTCTGACTATTGTCTCTGTTTCTTTCCTCATGGTCCTTGTCGTGGTTGCTTCGCTCTTTTCCTCTTTCGTCCTCTCTGGTTCTTTTCTCATCTCCCCTTTCTTCTCTGTTTTCAAGATTGTGTACCCTTCGACTGCTATGGTCTCTAGGGTTTTCTTTGTTTTCGTCATGCCTTTGACTTCGACTTGATTCTTTGTCCTCTTTAGCTTTTTTCTCGTCTCTTAGCTGCTGTGACTGTCTCTTTTCGTCGTCTTTTTTCCTTCTGAATTCATCGTCTGATCTTGCATACTTTTCAAAGATGTCAAGCAACCCGAAGATTGTGGTTGGTTTTTTCTTTGCGAGCGAAGAGTGGAAAGGTCCAGACCTCAATAATTCCATTAGGGCATCAATGACTGTGGAAGCTCCAACTCCTCTGGCCTTCAACTTGATTTCCATGAACCTCTGCATATATTCCCTGAGGCTTTCATCGTTGCTTTGCTTGCAAGGGAACAATTTTTCTTGATGGACTTCTTCGGCTTGGAAGCCTTGAAAATTATTTATGAACTCCTTTCTTAACTCGGACCATGAATTGATTGATCCCGGCTCTAAGGTGGAGAACCAAGTCTTTGCAGTGCCCTCAATTGCCATCACAAGTGCATTCGCGTATGTTGAATTTGTACCTCCGCCAAATTCAACTGCAGCTTCGAAAGACATCAAAAATTCCCTTGGATCAGATTTTCCTTGATATGCTTTAATCTTTGGCATCTTGAAGTTGATAGGCCAAGACTCATTTTTGCAATTCTTCGCTTAGAGGTGAAGTTTCATTGAACATCGAGGTTGGTTGAACATCTCTGCTTGTGCTGCTTACTTCGTAGACAATCTTCCCTTCGTTCTGCTTTTACGTCTTTTTTGGATGATTCTGACTTAGCTTCTTCAGGTTGTTCATATGTTCATTGACTTGGTTCAGCCTTTCATCTATTTCATCGATTTCCCTCTGTGTTTGCCTTATCTTTTGCAGCATGTCTATCTTCAGTTTGGACTTCTTTTCTACGATGACCAAGCGTTTTTCCCTCTCAAGCCTTTCTTGCTCCAAGATACGAAGTCGTTTTGCTATAGAATCTGCTTCATCATCTGCTGTTTCGTCACCCTCCGGAAGGACGTTTCCTACCTGCGTAGCGTCTCCGTTGTTGTTTTGTATTCCTCTTAGAGCTTCCTCTTGCCTCGCTGCTTCTTCGGCTCGAGCAGCCTCCTCGGCTCGTGCAGCTTCGGCTCGTGCTTCTTGTTCTTTAGCGACTTTGGCTTCCTCTTCTCTTGCGAGTCTTCCATTTTCTTCGATCTCAGCACGCTGTGCTTCGGCATCTATTGTTCTTGACGATCTGCCTTTGGCCATCTTGTATGTCAAACGTGGTTGTGGGTTCAACCCGCGTGACGGCGCCAAATGTTGGGGTATCAAAGGTCCCGGTTGGACTCAGCGAAGCCCTTCAACAGGTTGTGTGAGCGAGTCAAGCCCTTGCGAAGCCCTCCGCGTGTCTTGGTGTCTGAAGATCTTCTCCGCGAAGCCCTTGCGATGCCTTGTCGGCCTTGGGTCCCTTGGCGGAGCCCTCCTGAAGTGTTAGTGTCCTTGGAATTAGGTTCTCCTGCCCAGGCTGTCCCTTGGGTCTTTCGTTAGGAGAGATCATTATTACAGTTGTGCCATTAGCCAATTCTATTACGCCTCCTCGTAGTAGGCTTAGCTTTGCCATTGCTCATCAACCTTCACAGGTTCCTCCGTTACCCTTTACCGTATAACTTTTACCCTTCGCATGGATCGGGAAGCCTTTGACATCATCTCCAACAGAAAGATATGCTTATTGATAGTTTAATCCCTGCAAACTTTGATTCATCATATCTTTTTATTGGTAACTCTTATTTAGGTGTTTCTTACACCTAAATCTTCATTGCAGCATAATCTATCCAACCATAGTGTTTTTATGACGTGTTTCATATGTCTGATGTACTGTATTTAATTATTTGTGTTTTTCTTTTATCGTTAGTTCTTGAGAATCGACGATGACGTGAAGAAGCGGTACAAGGATTTGAAGTGGAGGAATTCAAGATCACTGAGCAACATTATATAAAACAGGCAAGTGTCCTTGAACATCTTGCTCCTATTAGTGTAGTTGGTAATACATTCCTTGGATGCATGCTTGTCTAAATTTGAATCCTATATATGGTATGGTTTACTATATATTTCCATATTATTCCTTGTCGCCTATCGGGTAATGTCTAGGTTTTGGGTAGATTTATGCTTAGCCCTGCTGTATGTTGGGATGGGAAGCGTCCTTAATTTTGACTAATGATCTATGCAACATAATTGGCAATGGTAATGGGTAGAAACATGGAGCTTAGGAATCTAGGCAGGACGGTTGGTTTGGTATGGTGCTGGTGTGCACGAGATTATGATTGGTGCTTGTTTCCTGCTTAGATTCTAAGGACCGGTTTAGGGAGCATGTGTTAGGGTATCGAAGGTCCCGGTTGGACTCAGCGAAGCCCTCCAACGTGTTGTGTCCGATGGTCTGGTCGAGGCGAAGCCCTCTTGGTGTTTTGACGTCTGTTGACCCCCTCGCGAAGCCCTCT
Organism: Eragrostis curvula; assembly: GCA_007726485.1. Taxonomy (NCBI): domain Eukaryota; kingdom Viridiplantae; phylum Streptophyta; class Magnoliopsida; order Poales; family Poaceae; genus Eragrostis; species Eragrostis curvula. The sequence goes on along the minus strand of CM017439.1, from coordinate 26,292,356 downwards.
TATTCGGTCTACGGAGCTAGACGAAGGTTCTTTTGCCCAGGCTGTTGCTTGGGTCTTTCGTTATGTGTAACACCGAAGCCCTCTTCTGCCCGCGATGCCGAGCGAAGGGGGTTGAGATGACAAAGATTTGTGGACGGAGTAAATGACGTGTCTCTGGCTCGTGGCCCTTAAAACAGATGTCATTACAGCATCCCCTCCATCCATATTTATAGGGGGAGGAAAGATCGTTATTACAATAGTGACCTTTGTCAATTCTGTTACGTTTCTCAATTGTGGGCTTAGTCTTGCTTCCGCTCAGTATCCTTCCCTGCTTCTTCTGATGCCTTCGCCTGGTAACATTTATCCTTCGGACGAATCAGGGAGCCTTCGGCATCATCTCCAACAGCATGTAACCTGGCATATCCGTGCCATCACAAGACTGCTATGGAACAGCTTGGCCAATTAATTAGATTCTTTCCTTATTTTGCGTGCACCATCCCGTGATCTAGTGGCGCACGAGGGGGCTTCTGCAGTGGTGGTAAAATGGACTCCAATATGCTGTTAACGGTTGAATCTTAGCGGGTGCATATAGGATTTGGAAGCGCTTTGCAAAGGCCTCGTCGTGATCTCCTGGCCGCACACCATAGGAAGTGTGCAGTGGCATAATGGAGGTTTTAGTCACCGACGGGTGATGAAATCACGACTTGTGGATAAAGTGGTGCAACCTCTGCAGAGTGTAAAACTGTCTTGACAGCCATGCTCATGGTCACGAGCAAGCCTGGACTTATTCATGATTAGTTGGTTTGGTTGATTGGTAGTCGGGTGGTGGGAACCCGATGAGTTGGTAGCCAAGTAGTGAGAACCTGGTGAGCTGATGTCTGTTGGTTATGGGAGTTGTTATCACACTTAGTAATTAGGATGCTTTGTATAGGAGTTTATATTAGGACTGCATAGATGCAAACCATTGAGTTAAGCCTTTCTTGATTTAGCCTTGCATGTCATACTTTTCCCTACTTGCTGAGTACGATATGTACTCATGCGCTTGCTTTTCCATATATTATTGTTGTTCAGTGAGGAAGCCAAAGACTACAATGAAGACAGTGCATAGAAGGTCGCGTTGCCGCCAGTCGATTGCCTGTGGAGCGCCCTGGAGTCTTCTTCCGCTGACGTGCTTTTACTCTAGTTTGTTTTTAATAAAGTTGCTTTATCCGTATAGAACTGTGTATCATTAATTTGTCGCTACATGTATGATAAAAACTGATCCTAGCATACATGTAGAATGCATCTGATTTATGCTATATAAAAATCTGGTGTGACACCGGGCCTTTCCACTCTTCACTCGCAAGAAATAAACCAGCGACAATCTTCAAACTACTCGACACCTTCGAGCAATACGCAAGATCAGATGATGAATTTAGAAGGAAGAAAGACGACGAAAAGAAACAGTTGCAGCAGCTAAGAGATGAGAAGAAAGTCAAGACAAGGAAGCAAGCCGAAGTCGAAGGCATGATGATAACAAGGAAAACACTAAGGACCACAGCAGTCGAAGGGTTCACAATCTAGAGAATAGAGAAGAAAGGGGAGATGAAAAAAGAATCAGAGAAGATGAAAAAGGAAAGGAACGAAGCAATCATCTTGTCGGGGGGTCCAGCAATAAGTACTCGACAGGCAAAGGGTCAAGGACAAAAGCCGAAGGCTAAAGACTCAAGGCGAAGGGACCAAGACTGAGCGAAGGGTGTTCGTGTAGTAGCTGAGCGAAGCCAACTCGGTGCCATGGAAATCAAAGCCTGTGGCAGAGAGACGTAACAAAATTAACAAAGGGCTCTATTGTAGTAACGATCTTTCCACCCCCTAGAAATATTGATGGAGGGGATCCTGTAATGACATCTGCTTTTCTGGCCACGAGCCAGAGACAACATTTACTTCGTCCAGAAATATCTGTCATCTCAACCCCTTTCGCCCAGCATCGCAGGCGAAAGAGGGCTTCTGTGTGATATAGAACGAAAGACCCAAGGAACAGTCTGGGCATATGAACCTTTGTCTAGCTCTGCGGACCGAATAGAAGGGCTTCGCCAGGAGGTCATCAGACGTCAAAACATCAAGAGGTTTCGCTACAACAAGATCATAGGACATAACTCGTTGGAGGGCTTCGCTGAGTCCAACCGGGACCTTCGATCCCCCAACATTTGGCGCCGTCCGTGGGTCAAACCCACGATGAAGAGAAGACAAGATCATCACCCAACAAAAACAGCAAGGGCAAGAACAGAAGAGCTAGAATGGAAACGATCAGCTATGCGCTTCACGTCGGAGGACATCAGAGTCACCGACTAGCCACACACAGATGCCTTTGTAATCAAAGCAGACATCGAAGGATACCTAGTATACAGAATCCTAATCGACAGTGGAAGCCCAACGAACATTATGTTTAAAGAAACTCTCAGACGTATGAAGATCGATGGCTACACAAACGCCAACAAGTCGGTATTGAAAGCCTTCAGCGAGGAAAAAGCGTGTTCAATAGGAACTATAAGAATGAAGGTAACCTTCAAAGACAAAGACAAATCAACAGCCCAAGAAACAAATTTCCTAATTATGGACTTGGAAAATCAGTACAATGCCATATTCGGAAGACAAATCCAATCAGCCTTCAGAACAGCAATACATCACAACTACCTAACGATGAAGGTTCCCTCAGAACAAGGCATCATAAGCATATGTTGCCACCCAAACAGGGAGCAAACAAATGTACCCAATAAGGAAATAGCCAAGAAAAGCGAACACGAAGACAACTAAACAAAAGGAGAACAAGCAAAGCTCGAACCTTCTAGCGAAGTAGAGGAAGTCATCCTATGGCCAAAAAAGCCAGAAAGGACGGTAACAATAGGCAAGAACCTCTCTGGAAACGAAAGAGAACAATTGATCAGGTTCCTCAAAGACAACGCTGACATCTTCGCATGGTCACCTCAAGACATCACTAGAATCAAGAGAGAAACAATTCAGCACGAGTTAAAAGTCAACCCAAGGATAAGACCCTTCGCAGACAAAATCAGAAAAGTATCCGATGAGAAGAAAGCCGCCGCAACGGTCAAAGTAACCAAGATGCTGAAAGCAGGGGTGATAAGACCAACAATCTTCTCAAGTTGGCTGTCAAACGTTGCTCTAGTGAAGAAGAAAACAGGAGAATGGAGGATGTGCATCGATTTCACAAGGCTAAACAAGGCTTGTCCGAAGGACAACTTCTCTCTGGACCGCATGGACACAATAACAGACTCAGTAGCTGGATGTCAATTGCTAAGCTTCTTAGACGCTTATTCAGGCTATCATCAAATACACATGTCAAAAGAAGACGAGGACAAAACAGCTTTCATCACACATGACGGAACGTTCTGCTTCATCAGAATGCCGTTCGGCCTTCGCAATGCAGGAGCAACATTCGCCAGACTAGTCAAAAAGATTTTTGAAGATCAGCTGGGAAGAAACGCCGAAGTATATGTGGATGACATAGTCATAAAGACGGTTGAAAGAGCTGATCATCTGAAAGATCTAGATGAAACCTTCAAAATTTTAAGGAAGCATAACCTTAAGCTCAATCCAGCTAAGTGTGTCTTTGCAGTCAAAGCCGGAAAGCTACTGGGTCTTATGGTATCACAGCGAGGCATCAAAGCCAACAAAAAGAAAATCGAAGCTGTTCAGGGCCTAGCACCGCCAAGATGCTTGAAAGATGTTCAGAGGCTAGCAGGAAGGCTCAACTCCTTAAGCAGATTCATCCCAAAGCTAGCAGAGCGAAGCGGTCCTATCTTTAAAGCACTCCGCGCGAAGGAAAAATTCCAATGGGACCCGAGCAGCAAGAAGCCTTCAAGAAAATCAAAACAGCCCTTACTGAACTCACAATTCTGTCCAGCCCACAGCCAGGAGAAGACTTGTTCTTGTACATTGCGGCTTCATCAACAGCAGTAAGCGCAACGCTTGTCCGTGAAATCAGCGAAGACAAAAGTCAGAAACCAGTATACTTCGTTTCCGAAGCCTTATCAGGAGCAAAGCTACTGTACTCAGAAATAGAAAAAATGGCATACACAGTGGTCATGTCTTCAAGAAAGTTGAAGCATTATTTCAGCGAAAGGAAAATAATAATACCAACTTCCTTTCCTCTTTGAGACACCCTGTGAAGCAAAGAGGCAATAGGACGAATCGGAAAATGGTCAGCAGAGCTGGCACTCTTCGACATTGAATTCAGGGCAAGAACAGCTATCAAGGCAGCTGCTCTGGCAGCTTTCATAGCTGAATGGACCCCTGCAATGCCCGAAGCATCCATAACAATGACGGAGTCGCTATGGACAATATTCACTGATGGAGCATGGGGCGCAGCAGGCGCCAGAGCATCAGCAATAATAACCTCGCCTTCAGGCATTAAGCTGAGATACGCCGTCAAGCTAGAATTTCACTCAACTAACAACATAGCAGAATACAAAGGAGTACTACTTGGGCTACGCAAAGCAAAGGCTTTGGGGGCAAGGAGAGTCCTCATCAGCACAGATTCCGAAGTCATAGCCAATCAAGTAGAAAATAATTATCAGGCAAGGGACTCAGAACTAATTAAGTATCACAAGGCTGTGACCAAAATTCAAAAATACTTCAAAGGTTTCACTGTCAAAAGTTTAAAGAGAAATTTGAACAAAGAAGCAGATGCTCTAGTGAAGGCTGCTGCCAGAGGCAAAAGCCTCCCTCCGGATGTCTTCTTCAAGATCCTGGATGGATCAACGGCCGAGGAATCCAGGAGAAAATACATCACCTTTTTCAACTATGGGAAGACTGGAGGGCTCCAATAATAGCTCACCTAAACAACCAGTATGAAGCCCAAGACGAGGTCGAAGCGAAGAGAATAGCACAAAAGGCAAGAAATTACAAGTTAATAGAAGGGCAATTGTACAAACGAGGAGTCTGCCAAGCATGGCTATGATGCATCCTACCGGAAGATGGCAAGCGAATCCTCCAGGACATTCACTCACGCATGTTCGGGTCTCACATTGCATCGAGACCAGTTGTGGCGAAGGCCTACAGAATGGGTTTCTACTGGCCGACAGCCGCAAAGGATGCTGAGGAAATAGTCAAAAAGTGCACTGAATGTCAATTTTTTGCAAGACATCAGCGAAGCCTAGCAGCAGAAGTACATCTAATGCAACCTATATGGCCATTCTACCAATGGGGTATTGACATAGTTGGGAAGTTACCGGCAGTACCCGGAAAGCTCCAATACACCTTCGTCACAATGGACTATTTCTCAAAGTGGATCGAGTTCAGAGCAGTAGCTTCAATCACTTCGGAGAATATGAAAAAGTTCGTCTGGCAAGCCGTAATTTGCGGATTTGGAGTACCAAAGAAGATCGTGGTTGACAACGGGAAGCAATTTGACAACCAGCTGTTCATTGACTTCTGCAAATCATTAGGAATAAACCTACGCTTCGCATCGTTATACCATCCTCAAACAAATGGAGCAGTTGAAAATGCTAACAAGAGAATAGTCTTGGCAGTGGAAAAAAGGCTACTCAATATCAAAAAAGGAAAGTGGCCAGAAGAACTTCATTCAGTGCTATGGTCATTAAGAGCAACACCTTCGAGGACAACTGGTTTCAGCCCTTTCAAACTACTCTTCGGAGAAGAGGCGATGACACCAGAAGAAATGCAGAACAAGTCATTGCGAGGCTTGGCAGCAAACTCTGACGAAGCTTCAATGACATCAAAGGAAAACTTGGAGGAAATCCGGAACGAAGCCGTGCTCAATCTACAAAAATATGAAGAAGAAACCAAAAAATGGAAAAACAAAAGTATAAAGTCAAAGGAAATAAAAGATGGACGACGGATCTATAGAAAAACTGCAGAGTAAATGGGAAGGACCATTCATAGCGAAGTCAACCATCAGTGGAAGAGCCATCAGGATATTAAGTTCCGAAGGGGAGGAAGTTAGCCATACTTGGAATGTCGAAAAGTTGAAAAAATACTATGTGTAAAAAGCAGCGGTCTGTACCCTTTTCCTTGCATAGGGAAACCTTTCGCAGGGAGCAAGGTTTTTAACGAGGCAGGACCGAGGAATAAAATTTTTTCCCTAAAAAATCAAGGCTTCGCCACAGTGGCATGAAATTGTTCATCCAAAAGGACAGAAACAAATACATCGATACTTCCCTAGAAAATGGGAAAAAGATGATCTCAAAAGAAATAGTCCAAAGGATAAAAAAGAAAAACTTACAGCCTTCAACATCGACCAAAAGGACAGAAAATGGATAATGAACTATAAAAAGTCAAAAATGAAATACCAAAAGGAAAAGGTATTCCAGACATCGCATAAAGACCAAAAAGGTCAAGTTAATACATTAACGAAGGTAGCTTCAACCAAGTAATCTTACAAAAGAACTACCTTCGATTAAATCAAAGTTGCATTACAAAAAGCGCTCCATAAAAGCAAGTTCAACCCTCACGAGCATCGCCTTCTGGCTCAGACGAAGCCCTCGTGTTCCGTAAACTTCCTAAGGAAGTGACAAAAGAAGAAACTCACTCGGAACCAACTCCATGCCAGTGCGGGATGGTCTTCTCCAGACAGCTTCGAACCGTGCTTGTAAGAGGCACCGGGAGTTTCGCAGAAGCAGAAAACCCTTCAGCCAAAAAAGAATTAACCTCGCCACCAGACAAACTGACCTGAGCGAAAGCCTCCTGAATACCGGCAGCTCCGGCGAGAACACCAAAGTTCTTCGCCGATGACTTCGTGTAAGCAGAATTTGCAGCAATCCACTCAGTGAGTTCTTGATTCAAAGAGTCTGGCGAAGGGAAGCTTGATGGTTCGCTCCCAAGATATAAGAGGCAATCCCTCATATTCTCACAAGCTTTGTAAAGGGGAGAGGAAAGCGAGGAAGCTTCGGCCGCCATTTCTTTAATCCGATGGTTCGCATCGCGAAGCCTCTCCTTGCTCGTTCGAAGGCGACCGTGAAAGCAGCCGATCTGTTCTTCTAAGGCGCCAAGAACAGGAATGGTCTAAAAAAGAAGAAACTCAAAAATAAACAATAGAAAGTATATGTAACAATAATAAGCTAATAAAGGAGCAAACCTTGATCTGGTTGGCATATAAGGCTTTAAACAAATATTCATCATCCACTTCGGCAAGCTTTTGCTTCTCCTTAAGGAATTGAAGATCGTACATCACTTTGTCAACATCATTCACAAAAGGAGTGCCAGGGAAAAGTTCCGAAGGGGCAATGCACGAAGTTCGTGCCCGGAATATTCAGGACAAGAGTCAACTTCGAATTCCGTAGTATTCTCGTCCTCCAAAGCTCATAAACGAGGAAGATCGCTGAAGGGATCATCCTCAGACGAAGGGTCTTCGGAGGAGTCACTATCCGAAGAATCATCGTTCTCCACAGAACTATTGGGGGGAGCAACGCTAACCGGTTCAACACTCAAAGCAGGCTCACGAAGACGTTTTGCCGTAGGAACCGAAGATTTCCTGCCACGACGTCTTTTCAAAGAAGCAGGCTGCTCGGAGGTCGAAGCCTTAGAACGCTTCTTTCGCTTCGGAGGTGGGGCTACATACTCGGTATAATCATAGCCACGAGCTTCGAAGGATCGGTTGAACCGAGCAGGTATGCCAACTTCCTGGCGACGGGTAAATTCCTTCTCAACAAAGGATCCATCCACTTCCTTAGCCAACGCCTCAACTTCAGCAACAGAAAGGCCACCGCCTTCTAATATGTATTTTCAAAGGCCATTACCATATCGATCTTCAGAAAACTGAAGGTTCCAATTACGCTGAAGGGGATCTACGCCAGAGATATACTCTTCCACCACAACTCAAAAATGATTTGATCCTGCGAAGGTCATCGATACAGCCTTCGAACTGATCATCATGAGCAATATCAACAGAAGTCAGCCATTCGGGAGGCTTCATCGCGTTGACAATCCCACTACTATTACCAAACTTCATATAAAACCACTTTCGCTTCCAACCTTCCACAACTTTATTCATCTGACCGAAGGATGGAACAGAGTCGTGGGAGACATGGTCGAAATTGATTACACTGAAGCTATTTGAACACTTGATCGATGTGGGTTGAAAGTGAACCCGATGTGTAAAGGTGAAGGCCAACAAGCTGGGTGTAAGCCCTTTGGATTGACATGCCCAAACGTAGATAGCCAGCTTCGCAATAGCATTTGGAGTAAGCTGGCAAATGTCCAAACGGAAGGCGTTTAGGACTTGAGCAACGAAGGGATGTGCAGGTGCCCGAAGCCCATACTTGAAGAATTCAAAAAAAAACCACGGCCTCATCAGGCTCCGAATGCGGAACCATGAGAACGAGACGAAGCCCGAGGTCCAAACTCTGGGAGGAAATTCTCAGTAAGGTAAGCCTCGTTGCATTCGGAATGCCCGAACTGGTTTCGGAAGACCCTATCGGTCAAAGCTTTCTTGGGAGGCATCTCCGCAAGACAAGCTAGTTTCAGCAAAGGGTGACAAAAGATGCAGCGAAGGCGTCAAGAAAGAGATTTGTCGCAGTAAAAATGAAACCTCAAACCTTCAGTAAAATGCCAAAGACGACACTCCTTTTATAGACACAGGTAGCGCACCGGGAAACGAGCCACTCGAATCGAACAGTAAAAATGAAGGGACACAATGCTAAAATAAATGATGTGACGTTTTGACTTGTTGCAGAACCATAGAAAACAGCTTCAGGACCTCGTTTCACATGGCACTTCATCAGTTGAGGTCTAATGTTGGGGGTCCAGCAACAAGTACTCGACAGGCGATGGGTCAAGGACAAAAGCCGAAGGCTAAAGACTCAAGGCGAAGGGAGCAAGACTGAGCGAAGGGTGTTCGCGTAGCAGCTGAGCGAAGCCAGCCGCGGTGCTATGGAAATCAAAGCCTATGGTGGAGAGACGTAACAAAATTGACAAAGGGTTCTATTGTAATAACGATCTTTCCTCCTCCTATAAATATGGATGGAGGAGATCCTGTAATGACATCTGCTTTTTGGGCCACGAGCCAGAGACAACATTTACTCTGTCCAGAAATCTCTGTCATCTCAACCCCTTTCGCCAAGCATCGCGGGCGAAAGAGGGCTTCGGTGTGATATAGAACGAAAGACCCAAGGAACAGCATGGGCATACGAACCTTCATCCAGCCCCGCGGACCGAACAGGAGGGCTTCGCCAGGAGGTCATCAGACGTCAAAACATCAAGAGGGTTTCGCTACAACAAGATCATAGGACACAACTCGTTGGAGGGCTTCGCTGAATTCAACCGGGACCTTCGATCCCCCAACACATGACAAGACGGCTGCTTCGTCCATCTCAATCAATGTCTGATGGATTCTGATTTGAGCTCAGGAGTCGAGTCGGAGAGTTTACTGTTACAGACACTTATATAGGACATGGAGCATTTAATTAGAAGGATTCAGTGGAAGAGACCTGGAAACTTGCCAAATGATATGCTTATGGTTAAGTAATATGTTGATGCGCTATTTTCTTTTTGTTTATGCTTGGTGAAACGTGGCTGCCAAGTTTGTGTAGCTGTGCTTAGCTCCGGATTTTCGAATTAAGTAGTACTGCGTGGCAAAGTCTAATTTGGTCCAAAGCCAGTCAGCAACTATGACTGGGACAAAACGGTCTCTGTAACTTGGTTAGCAAGCCCAGACCTCTGTTGAGGGGAAATATGAAAAAGGTTTTATGTGGCGTCGTGTTTGCAATATACTGTCCAATGGGGAGTTCGTTTAGTGGAGGTTTTCAAAAGGGATATTTAGATAGCGACGTGAAACTATTGGGAGGGCGTAGAACCTTAATCATTACCAGGTTATGTGCATGTGGTCAGTTATTCCTTTTGTTTTGTAGCTTTATTTTGTCTTTTTTTATTCTGGCCCAATTGTGGCTGCTAAGTCGAATCATACTCTTAGGGGCACTCAAGGCTTTGCGTACCATCAGTTTGCCGCCTTTACCTCCGGCACATCCACTGTTGCCGCCTCTTTATCGCAAGCTGCCATTGATGATCCATAACAGAAAATTGTAGGACCAGTTCAAGCAATTTACTTCATTCTCTAATTGATGACCTTAGGATAATACTTATTTGTAGTTTTGAGCTTGTAACACCCTACTTTTGGAGCCAAAAATAAAAAGAAAAGAAAAATCAAAAAAAGAATAAAAATTAAAATATCTTACCTTCCAATGATTTTTGAAAATGAAATTTAAATTTTTGTCCAATCTCTTACCTTCCAATGATTTTTGAAAATAAAATTCACTAAAGTAATTCAAACCTAGATTTGAATTTGAAAATTTTCCAAATATTAAAATATGTGCTCAAATGTTTGTTTCATTTAAAACTATATTAAAAATTTGAAGCTTTTGAATTTACAACAAATAAAATCAAAGTAGGATTAAATTCCAAATTGATTTTCAAAATTTTGAATTTAAATCTGCATCAAAATCTCATCATATGCATTTCTGTGTTTTATTTGGTTTGTTTTGAGTGTTTGTTCAGCCTTTGTTTTTGTTTGAATTTGAAATTCCTTCAAATTCAAAACCCAGATAGAGTTTAAACATTTCTTTCTTTTCTGGGCCGCCTTCCCTCTTTTCCTCCTGGCCGGCCCAGCTCCTCTTCTCTTTCTCCTTTATCTTTTCCTCCCGGGCCACAACCGCTCCGGCCCAGCAGACCCGGAGCCAGCCCAGCCTTCCAGCCCAGCTCGCGAGCCCATCTTCCTCTTCTCTCCCACTGACAGGCGGGACCCGCCTGTCAGTGTCGTCTTCCTCCGCGTGGCCGCCGCCGCGCCCGGGGGCCCCGGCCTCCGACCCGCCTCCGCCGCTCCCGCTGCCCTGCCGGAGCGCGACGCCGTAGCGGCTACGAAACCACCGTCGATAAAATGGCCGCGGCCCTCCTCATTTTCTCTTCTCCGCGCCACCCCGAGCCTCCTCTTCCTCCTCTCTCTCTTCCGCTCCGACGAGCTCACCAGCGAGCTCTCCGGCCGCCGCGGAAGCACGCCCCCTTCTCCTTTCCTCTTCCCCAAGCATCCCCGCTCCGTGTATCGCCCCGACACAGCCTCGGCTCGTGCAGTCGCATCCCCAACATCGAGATCGACGACGAGGACTACTCGCCGCCGTCCCCTTCTCTGGCTCCGGCCACTTCCCGGCCTCCTTCGGTTCCGTTGAGCGCACGGTGAGACTCCCCGAGCCACCCTCCCTCTCTCCCGCACTTCCTCTCCCTCCTTCTCGGCACGCGCACGCGATTCCATTAGGCGCCGCCGCGGCCACCAACTCCGGTGAGCCGCCGTGGCCGCTCCGTTGCCTTCCGTCGTCGACACGTGCCACCCACAGCAGTGCCATCGCGTCCTCCATCTCCACGACGAGCTCTCGCCGCCTGGAACCCATCGCAGACGCCGGCGGCGAGCACTTCGGCCAGCCGTCGCCGCGCGCATCCCTCTGGTCCACGGTGGACCCATGGACCGCCGCCCCGTCCCAGTCCACAAACCCCGTGGACTTGGTCTACCGATTTTCCAATAGGAAAATAATTCCCCAAATTCCAGAAAATCCCCAGGCCCTGTACATTTTGCAGATAAGCCCTCGGGCTTTTCTGAATTTATGATTTGTTCCTGCCTTTTTACAGAAGACCCCCTCAATTTTTTCTGTAAATACCTTTTAGCCCTGATCTTTTACAAATAAACCCCTGACCTTTTCTGTAATTATGATTAAGCCCTATCTATTACAGAATAATTATGTTTTGGTCCTCATCTTTTTACACCTAGGCCCCCAAACTTTTCCATAATTACATATTGGTCCCTAAAACTTTCTGACCTTGCAAATCAGTCCTTAAAACCTTTCTGTAATTACAAATAAATCCTTTGTAATTACAAATAATCCCCAGATCTTTAAATATCGATATCTTTCCAACCATAACTCCGTTTTGAACGATTCTTACGCTCACAGATTCATGGAAACGCGTAGTACATCATGGTACTACTACGGGACCCCACATCATGCATAGCCACCATCAATACCCTAAAATCTTCCCTCACCTATCATACCCCTTTTATCGACAATCGAGCGATGTCAAACTCGCATGCCACGATTGTTGCTCACCCAAACCTAACCAATTCTGTGGTGCTAGTTGTCTAGTACCTCCCGCATGACAACACGCACCCCTCTTCATTCCTATACCGTGTATTCATCTACTTACCCGCTAACGATAAATCTTTCATGCGGTATCGCTTCTAAACGTCGTAACCTTTTATATTCCGAATTCGACTACGAACCTAGCCTTGATCAATCCTCGCTCAATCAAGCTTGAACCTAACCCTGCCACCAACACCTATTCCAATGTTACCACCGATCCCTTATCAAGTCTTATCGCTCAATCATCTTCTTTTATAAGTGATCTTTTAATTGATTTTATTGGAGTTATTGTTTATTGTTATTTTAATTGCCAGTTTATTATTCATTGTTTGAACTTGGTATTTTATCCGCAGTCATGCAATCATGTCATGCATGATCACATGCACGAGCCAACGTCATGCACTCATGCATGTTCTTTTATAGAAATAATATAGAAGCTTGCATATTAGATATGCACGCAATCACCATCAATCAATCATGTGCATCTCATCATCTTCACCCTAAGGTGTTCAACTAGCAGAGCTCATATACATAACCACACACCCATGTTCATATATTAGAGAACATAAGAAACTAATAACTTGTCTAGATGAATATGGCCCTTACAAGGCCAGGTATATCACCTATGACGCATAACATGCCCTGCATTAAATATGCTGCATCATACATAATTCATATCACTTGTTCTTCACTGGAATTCTTCTGGTTCTTAATCAGAGTTTAATTGGATCTTATCTGGTTCTTTTCCGATCTTTATTTTCTTTTGCGGTAGTTTATTTATACGCTTTATCTTTATACGTTAGTTTACGCGAGAGCCAAGGAAGATCTAGAAGAACTCAAGCTTCGAGGAAAATCCAGAAGATACAAGCTTCGGGAAAAGACTTGAAAACATCGACTTCGACAAAAGAGCTCGAAGACCCAGAACTCGAAGATTAGGAAAGCGTTTGTCAGGCAAGCTCTACATCTCCTTGATCATGATTGAACCTATTGTTTTCGCATCGCACCAATATGGCCTGTTCTAGTAATATGCATTACTTGTTATTTTACTGCTTGTGTAGCTATGACCTATTTGCTTGCTGGTAATGATGCCACTATATAGGCATAAATACCAGAATCCTTGATTACCCTTGTTTACCCATCTCCTTGATAACCCTAGGACAGTTCCATCATTTCTATGATGGTACAATTACCTTGCTAATAGAAATGCTTAGGACCCCTCGCAATGTTTCTACATTGCCACACCTCTCACACACTTGTTTTTGAAAATGTGTTAAATGAGTTTGATGATGATGGAGCTGGTGATGGGAATGGGTTGGACTGCGGGCAAGACCACTGACGAGGTGATGTGGATAGTGTGATAGCCCACCAGTGTGGGATATGGGGCTTGCCCGGCCACATAAGGACCGGTTCTCTTGACCGTAAAACTAATGATTCCCGTACAACCACGGAACCTGAATGGGCAGGACTTATCCTACCTTCTTGGGTACACTTGTAACACCACCGGAGGCTGGTAGTAGCAACGGAAGCTCAGGAGAAGATCCGAGAAACGTACCCGTGGTCTGGTCGCGGAACCCACTGTCGGTGCATGGGAAAGCCGCCTGTCCTTGTTTGTACTTGGATCATGCAACTCGTTGCGGGAGCACGAATGCACCTGTTAAAGGTGTGTTGTGCCGTAGTGTGACAATTCATTGTCACAGGCCCCTGAGTGTGATTCCGTGGTGGTTTTGAAAAGTGCTCAGAGAAGATGGACTAAGCGTTATGTCACTCTCCGTACAAGAGTGCATAGCCCGTGGGGAAAGCTGTACAACCTCTGCAGAGGATAACAATTCATCCGGATGGACGTTGCCATGGCATATGGCACATTATGGTTATGCGCTTTTGAGATTAGCCTCCTCTCTCTATCCTTGACGTGTGAGTGGGTTGTAGACAACCCGTGTTTTGGAAGTGTTGGCATGGATGCCGGGTCGGTATGATCCTTGAGGTCAGAAGGCCCAATTAAAACTTGGGAACTGGCGGGAATGTATATACTCCCCCAGGGCCAACCAACTAAAATATTGACAATGAAATCTCCTGTTTTTATCTATCAATCCTTGACTGCTTTAGTGAACCCTGCATAAAAATAGATTTTCTGCAAAGGAAGCATACAGCCTTCTCCTTGCTAAGACCAAATATGCATGTATATATACCCTTGTGTAGTGTAGGGCTTGCGGAGTACCTTATGTACTCACGCTCTTGCATTTGTGGTTTTAGTCAGAGAAGCCTTCGTAGGAAGCGACGACGTCTGGTTTTCGTTCCTGCATCTCAAGTCTGCCTGTGGCTTGGGTCGTGTTTTCCGCTGTTTGTCTGCTCAGCCATTAGTTGGTCGGAAGGACTAGGATACTTCGGAATGCTTGTCGTACCGCCACTAAGGGCTTTATATCAGGTACTATACTATTTACCTATACGAAGTATGCTTTTGATTACCATATCTGTGTTCTTGTGCGTATCAGCTACTGATCCAAGGACTGATACATGATGCACAACATGCTCCGGAAATTGGGGTATGACAGAGCTAAAAACTATCATCGCATCATCAATTAAAAACCTGAGGTAGTAGTATGTTAGAAGGGAGACCAACATTTTATCATCATCGAGACCTATAATAATGAGTCATGAGGTACTACCACTGGTGGTACCAAAATTGGTGTGGTGCCTCCAAAGTTACAGTTAAGTCTTGATACCATATAGGATGATAAAAACACATAAATAACCAAATTATTATTTTGATTGAGTAGCTCAAAGGTTAGTATAGCAAAATGAACATAATAAAGGAAAACGAGATCTTTTATGGTGTTTGCAACGTACCTGGAAGTACCAAGAGGTATCGCGATGTGGACCATTGATCAAGAGAGGGGTTTGGTATGGAATAAAAATTATCATAACTAATGGAAAGTGAGCAATAACATGGTAACTAAAGATGCCATTTAGGAATAGTAAAGCACTATAGTGTAGACAAGCTGCATGTGAGGGGATTAACTTAGCCATTGCGCGTCTGATAAAATATGATCATTTACACATTTTCATGCTTGATTACTTAGACCCATGCCTCAACTGATAACGGATTAGAGCCAAAAATGTAGGAGGATGGGTCTAGGAGCAGAAGGTTTAAGATCTGATGCAAAAAAGATCTAAACAAAGGAGAGCAAGCCAAGAACTGTGCAATCAAAATTGGAGATTTGCGCATCTAATATGATTATTTACTCAATAACTTCTAAATTACTCGTTTGTTATATTCATTACTCAAACTTGGCTTATGATCTTGAGTGGTGTGATGAGCAGCTTGGGATCAAGCATGGCAGACATCTAATAGTTGAGCTTTAAGCGCAATTAGTAATGGTAGAGTGAACGATTGTTCTATTCGGATGCATCACTTAGCCCTCTTCCTTTGTAATTTACACAGTGTGGTACTGGTTTACTCATTCAGATGGGGAATACATGATAGATGTGTTCTTCGGTCTGCCAAAAAAAACTCATGAAAATCTTTACAAAATGATGAATTTTATAGAAACATCTTTACTAGACATTATCCTTTATCCTTCCATGTTAGTCGGTGACAAAACTAGACTACTTATTTTTGGCTCGGCTTCGAAATATGTCAATGGAAAAATCACAGCGGCTCCAGATTGATAACTAAGTAAATCTTAACAAAACCATGCAAATAGAAAATAATCACCTACCGACCAGTTTCGTAAGAGATTTTTACCCTTCCATATTAGAAAATGATCAATGGATGAAATTACATTCTTATCCTCAATACTTAAATACTTCCATCAATATTGGAGTACCTTTTAGTTGGTACTTTTGATTGTGGGCTGATTGATCTTAAGATTCATGAAGTCACATCACAGACGCCTAGTGGTCGGCGATGACATCGCCTATCACTGAACAAATAATAGCCGTAAATGAAACACCTAAAACGAGTTTAGGACTTGCACTCAAGTGGGTTGGTTCCACCACTAGAAACCTATTTACTTGTCTTGTTGCCAATTAGCATGTGCTATTTCGCAATAAGATTTCTGGTCCACGTCTCACACCACTTGCACAACAAAACGGTTAATACACACAAAATCCAAATGTGGCTACTACCATCGAGGCAGCTTCCGAGTCTCTGGAGTCAGCTGCTTATTAGCTCCTATAAAAAGCATTCCCCCTGGCCGGCTTCCTGCTTCAGCATTTCTTTTCAACATTCAGGCCACACTCACACACTTGTGAACCCGGCCTGCTCATCATGGAGAAGCAGGCATCAAGCCCAGCGGAGCCTTTGCTCGGGGCGCGCTCCGAGAACGCCGCGGCGGCGGAGGCCAAGCGGCTGCTGAGGCTGGCGGGGCCGCTGGTGGCCAGCTGCATCCTTCAGAACGTGGTGCAGATGGTGTCCGTCATGTTCGTCGGGCATCTCGGCGAGCTGCACCTCGCTGGCGCGTCCCTGGCCACCTCCCTTGCCAACGTCACTGGCTTCAGCCTCCTCGTGGGCATGGCGAGCGCGCTGGGCACGCTGTGCGGGCAGGCCTTCGGCGCCCGGCAGTACGGCCTGCTCGGCGTCTACAAGCAGCGCGCGATGCTGGTGCTCGCGGCGGCGTGCGTCCCCATCGCCGTAGTCTGGGCGTGCGCTGAGCAGATCCTCCTCCTCATCGGCCAGGACCAGGACATCGCCGCCGAGGCCGGCGCCTACGCGTGGTGGCTCATCCCGTCGCTCGTCCCCTACGTCCCGCTTACGTGCCTCATCCGGTTCCTCCAGACGCAGAGCATCGTCGTGCCGGTGATGGCCAGCTCGGGCGTCACGGCGATGAGCCATGTCCTTGTGTGCTGGGCGCTCATCTATCGGGCTGGCATGGGGAGCAGAGGCGCCGCACTGAGCGGCGCCGTCTCCTACTGCGTCAACCTGGCCATGCTAGTCCTCTACGTGAGGTTCTCGAGCGCGTGCAAGAGGACTTGGACCGGGTTCTCCATGGAGGCTTTCAAGGATCTTCGCCGATTCACCAAGCTCGCCATTCCGTCGGCGATGATGGTCTGGTGAGACACTGGGAACCTTATTTTTCCCCTTGTATAGCATGCATGTAATCTTGCATTTTTTTAGAAAATGGAAAAAGTTCCCGCCTCTGTGTATGTTATCTTGCATCTTTTGTATCTTTACTAAATTTCAATTTCTGTGCAGCTTGGAATGGTGGTCCTTTGAACTTCTTGTTCTACTCTCTGGTCTTCTACCGAATCCTAAGCTCGAAACCTCAGTATTATCGATATGGTAATCAACTGCAACACAAATTCCATTCTTCGCTAAGTCTGCATTTGGTTACATGTTTGTGTCTAATATAAATCTGAATCCTGCAGTCTCAACACCGGTGCTTTGATGTACATGGTACCGTTTGGTCTCTGTACTGCCATTAGGTACGAGATTCTGCAACACAAGTACATTTTCAGTATGATACATCCTTGTTTCCTCGACATTCTCTTATTCATTTCCTCGCTTTTCCATCTGTAGTACACGAGTCTCGAATGAACTTGGTGCCGGTCAGCCCCAAGCAGCAAAGCTAGCAACTCGAGTGGTCATGTATATAGCCTCATCTGCTGGCTTGCTGATCGCCTCGACCATGATTTTGCTACGCAGTTTCTGGGGTTACTTGTACAGCAACGAACCTGAAGTTGTCACATACATTGCCAGAATGATACCTGTTCTTGCAATATCGTTCTTCACAGATGGACTTCACAGTTCTCTATCAGGTAAACTGAATACTCCGGCCGTTCCATAGATCTCAAGGCAGTTCAGAAGCCTGACCAATGCTAATCAATCAACAAACTTCTCAGGTGTGCTGACAGGATGTGGTGAGCAGAAGATTGGTGCACGTGTTAACCTCGGTGCCTTCTACTTGGCCGGGATACCCATGGCCGTGCTGCTTGCATTCGTAGTCCATCTGAATGGAATGGTACTAAAGTTCTTCAAAATCTAAAACTATGTTATCTACATGAGACGAAAATGCCTCTGAAAGACGATTTTCTGTGCTTTGAATAGGGTCTTTGGCTTGGTATCGTTTGTGGCAGCCTCACCAAGCTGGCGCTGCTCATGTTGATCACAATGCGCATAAACTGGGAGAAGGAGGTACGAAAGATATATAAAGCTGTAATTATCACGTTGATGACATGCTCTCTTATTGTCTATTATAATTTTCAGGCAAGCAAGGCAAAAGAAACCGTGTTTAGTCAATCTCTTCCAGTAACCTAGCTTGATAGCATGATGAAGTGCCGGAATTACCAATGACCTCCACATACATCACAGAAGGGATATATCTTTTGTTTCATTTTTTATGTAAACTAAAATTTAGTTAAATACTCTTATTTCGGGGATATGATTTATTAGTGTCCCAGATTATTAATTAGTAAAACTTTTATTGTCTAAAGATTGTAACTTCCGAAAGTTTTGCAAATGCCTTTGTCCATTTGAGGTTTTATTGGTTTTCTACATTTTCCAGAAGTCTCTTTCATACTCCCATCACGCATGGCAGCAAGAAATTGCCTTTTACTATCAGTGTGTCAAATGCGGAGTAACTCAAATGTTAGTTGTAGCGTCTCCGCTTTTCATAGGATCGAGTCGGTACGTGCTGATGAACAGACACAACAGTACATCACATAAAAAACACAAATTTTACATCTTTAAGTTATTACAAGTCTTAAATGATTTAAAACACGTGAGTAGCATAGCGGAAGTCTCAACTATACCAATTCTACAACACTCAACGAT
Source organism: Eragrostis curvula (assembly GCA_007726485.1). NCBI lineage: Eukaryota > Viridiplantae > Streptophyta > Magnoliopsida > Poales > Poaceae > Eragrostis > Eragrostis curvula. The sequence continues at coordinate 26,273,477 of CM017439.1, read as the reverse complement.
ACATAGCCGCACATCGAAGCCCGCGATGTGGACCTGGAGGAACTTCACCAAGCAGCAGTGTAAACAAGACTATCTGCACAAAAACATAGAGAGCCAAACCCTGAGCAACTAATACACAGCAAGACTTAACCGTCAACGTGGCTAATTACAGCCGACTCCTAGAATGCAAAGGCTACAAGGGTTAGGCTGACTCACTTGCATAAAAGCGCACTAATTACTTGGTCCTTACTTTCAAATTTTATTTCAGATTATGTACTTAGCTAGTAAAATAGTGCACTTATCGCTACAACGGATATAAAGCAATACATCATAGCAACAATGCAGTAGTAAATACAGTAATGAAAGATAAATACAATAGTACTAGAGCATCATCATCAATCATATCACACTACGATGTGACGCAGTGAGCAAGGTTGCTCATGTCCGAGAGCGGCGGCATCGATGTACATCCTGCAGGAGAAAACCTGACCACACGCCACACACGTGCAAAAGTCGCATGCGGCAACCGTTTACGCTACGCACCACCAGAGTTGTACCATATTCTACTCCTCCCGAGGAAGGGGTCTCCCGCCACAGCCCCCGTCCCAGACGTACGACTGCGCAGGACGTTATCCTTCTTCTCCCAAGTACCATGATAGAAAGAGTAAATTATCCGCCAGACATCCAGGGCGACGCAGGCTACTAGGTTTACTATGCTCATAAAAACACTAGCATGTGATCAGTACGTTCGAACTTGCTCAACAGGGCCAACAACGAACGGTCCTTAATCGACACAGACGGGGCTACCACCGTGAAGGCCCAGCCTTCTCCAACCATCCTAACAAACAATTCCCCGTCCGGTCTCAACAAATTCTAAATCCATCTAGTACAATCCAGGGATATCCTATAATGCGAGTGGGACCTACCACTCATCTTCTACCGTTCACTAGCCACTAAGCATAGCAAGTTCTAACGTAGCCTAGACCACATCTACAAAAAAAAATAGGACACAAAAGTAGGATATGGAAGGGTAGTTCTAATGCAATTCTAAGGTTTCACATCAACTCCTAACAAATGTAATGCACAATCAATTACTAGCCCCAATCAAGTGAGAAAATAAAATCCTAAATAGGAAGGCATGCACTGGGGCTTGCCTGGCTCAGGAACGACGCTATCACGAGCACAGTCAGCAAGGGATCAGTCAGTGGCTCCTCCTGAGCGGCTCAAGCATCCTGGTCCTCTACCTGCTCCTGAATCACCTCGAGAGCTATATGCCACACTACTAGATTTCCCCCCTATAACCACGAAACCTTTAGGCAACACCACACATTTGGATGCAATAGGGGGGTACTATGGCATCGAAATAGTGATTTGGTAGTAATATGCATGCCTATTACTACACATAAATTGTGTTGCAATATTTATGTTACGTGTTGCAACAGGGTGACCCTATTGCACCTATTTTTAAGATTTGTGTTGCCATTGGTTGGGAATATTGCTACACCAATTATGAGTTACATTAGTACATCGTGTGTTGCAATAGAAAGGTGCTATGGCAACCATATTAGCGTTGGTTGCTTGTGAACAGCACTTTTGCAACCCTTGATTTGTGTTGCAAATTGCTTGGTGCGTTGTGGCAATAGATAGATGGCTATTGCACCTATTTTTAGGATTTGTGTTGCCATTGGTTGGGAATACTGCTACACCAATTATGAGTTGCATTAGTACTTCGTGTGTTGCAATAAAAAGGAGCTATGGCAACCATATTAGCGTTGGTTGCTTCTGAACGGCAATTTCGCAACCCTTGATTTGTGTTGCAAATGTTTGTTTCATGAATATAATATTTTCAATTTGTTCTATAAATGAAAATAGTCCTCCTTGTAAAAATGGTAAAGATTTATCAATCTTGAAGTATTTTAACTAATCTTGAAAAAACCTATAATTCTTGTAAAAATCGTAAAGATTTTAGCTAAATTGTAATCCATAATTCAAGGTATAATTTGTAATTGTGATTTCAACCATCATATTCTTCACATGTCAAACTGTAACTACACAAAATCTGGTGAATTTTGAATATAAAAAATATTTGTTTAACATCAATGAAAAGTGATATGCGTTAAATAATGACAGAAAAATAAAATAAGAAAACAAAAAAATGGCAGATGGGATCCGAACTCTGGAATTCTGGGTGGAAGGATATAGAACAACCATTGGAACAAAGATTTGTTGATACCTAAAGTGGATTCGGTTTTACTTTGTATACAAGAAAAACTCGGGTCTGAGTTGAACTCGAATTCAACTCGATATTGACATGAATTTAAACGGGCAGAGATCTGAAATTGAAAACCCGGCTGATGACCTCTTTGAGACGTGTAGTAGAGATGGATTAGATAGAAGTAGAAAGAGAGGGAAAAAAAAGGAAAAACAATGCCGCATGCAAGGTTTGAACCCAGGTCTCCTGGAAACATAGGTAACATCTCTACCACCAGAGAGCACATTGGTTTGTTTATATGTATGCGATTTGTTTTCTATAACACCAAAGATAAAAGAACTTGGACATTTGCCTTTTACCCACGCTGGCCCAATTGAGGAACTGGCCCGTTTGGCATCGATCGATCCCAAGCGAAGTGTCCTGGCGTGAAAAGGGCCTTGGCCTAGTGGTTAAGGCACCCGAGTAGCACCTTTGAGGTCCTGGGTTCGACTCCCGGTGGGAGCGAATTTTCTAGGATTTAACGGCATTTGTGCTTTCAGCGGTATTCAAGTGCTCCAGCACACGTTTCCAGCACTTGAAACTACAGCTTTTCCATTACCACTAAGATAAACTATTAGATGCCTCTACATTGAGACATTCATTGGTGCTCGATAAACTACTTCAATTTCATTCCATGTCCATTCATCATCTTGCTCTTGATAGCAAGCCGCATCTCCTCAGCCTTATCCATGATCTGTCATTATTTTTCAACGGAATCAGTATTTTCATACATATATAATTGATGTATGGCTAGCTTAAGGGGAGGACCATCACCTCCTTGGTGTGCAGCACCACCACAGGGTCCTCATCATCGCTTTCATCCGTGAATGTGCACTTGATTTTCACTTTATCAAATGTGACGACATACTTCGGACGTTGAACCTTCCAATTAATCTTAGTCACATTAAGCCTGTAATGCGAGGATGATGCTCCATGTGTGTTCTGTTCATAACCAAACAAATGTAGTAGCACGCGATTAGCTATGGAAAGAGCCAACATTGTTCAGAACATATGTATACAATTCGCAATTTAGGACTAGCTGAGAAAATCCAATATGGAAGAAGGGTAAACATAATTTTCAGTGATCACCACATGCATCAGAAGAAAGTCTAACTTATCCATCTATTAGCTACCACTCAATTTTGGTGTTTTTTTCCTGCTAAAACAAATTTCTTAGACCTACCACTCAACATTTAAGTAAAAGTAAGAAGCACTTGCATGTTAATCATATTGGTAAATACTGATTGACCAAAATATCTTGTATAATTAGCAACATGATTTTCTAGCTTATTGATCTACAGGAAGTACATTTCAGCTGAAAGATATATGTTCAAACACGAGAGTAACAAACAACTATATGCCAATGGATGGATAAAAAGTAATGCACGGGATAAATTGTTCTAGCAGCCACAGACAACACCAAATAAATTGTTCTAGCTGCCGCACCATCTTCCCTGGGCAGAACACCGCAGTGTGTATAGCAGAATCAAATCCTTGCGCTAAAATGAATCTAATCATATGAAACCTAAGAGATACGAAATCAAAATCAATTTGACAGTAACTCGTGAGAACCAAATTAATCAAGCTACGATTCTAACCACTCAACTTTGAAATGCTGACTGCGCACACCTGAAAATGTGAAGCTAGAACAAATCTAGTGGCAATAGAGGACACCACCTATGGCAACGAAATCAACTTCGTGGTAACAGAGAGAACCACATATAGCAACCAAAACACTTTAGTGGCAATAGAGGTGCTTGACCTATAACAACCACGACCAGAGTGTAGAAATACACTGCTTTGCAACGAAAGATTTTACACATTGCAACGCATTTGGTACGATGCAATTGAACCTCTGGCAACAGCATATGCGTCGCAATAGGATCATTTACAACCAACACCAGGGCGCCCATACATGCTAGTTGCAACGTCTCCTTGTGTTGTAATAGAAAAACAATTGCAACCAACAAAAGACAATCGTGGTTGAAGGCTAATACCACATGACCTATTGCATCACTTTTTTACCAAATTGTTTGGGTGCAATTGCGGCTATTGCACCCAAAAAGGGCATATGGCAACGTATTTCCGGCGTTGTATTAGGGGGAAAATCTAGTAGTGCCATGACAAGGAAATGCAAGTTAGATGCAATAACATGATGCAATTAAAATTTATTTATTTATAGGACAGTCATTTGCACTGTAAGTGCAAATGATTAATTTTCTTAATTACCTTCGTTTGAAGTATTTCCTTCATTGGCTCTTGTTTAAATTAATTACTTGATTACTTAAATTGATTAACCAGTTAACTGTACTTTGAAAATTATTTTATGTCCAGTGGCATTTTTCTGGCGTGAAGTACCACTGGAAGTAATTTACTGTGAAGTTTGATGATTTGTTGCTTTACAGATTATTTATAGTTATATACCAATGCAAAACACGATTCAAAACATAGGAAAATAATTAAGCATCATATGGCACCAGAAAAGTTCTTTGTATGTGTGTAATCAGATGCTTTACAGGCATGCAAGAGTTCAAGATTTATGGATCCACAGATTAATTATGAAAGATTAAACAAAATCTGCACAAGGATATTTATACAGGAAACATATGAAGTGCACCAGGTGATTTGGCATTTTGTTTGGATAGAGCAGGTCATAAGAAAGCCAACAAAATTGGATTTGCATTTTTCTGATGTGTATTCGATTTACTATGTATTTTACAAGCTTCTGTGATTTCTGGTAATTTAACTAAATCGGAAAAGGATTCAAAATGGCGCGACCAATCAAATCTGGGCCACAAAGGCGACCACAGAATCTGGGCCGCATGGGATCTAGGTTGCCACACCAGATCCAGCCACTCACGTGCGAGGGCACACGCGGGGCTACGAAGTTGGCCACACGGGATCCGTGTAACCACACGGAATCCACACCCTGTGGTCTCCGGTGTGCGTTGGCCGGAGACGACGCCGGGGAACGGCGGCGCTGCTCGCCAGGGTAAGCTCCGGCAGGTTTCCTGGCAAGACGAAGGTACGGGGAGATAGAGAATAGTACGGCGGTTTCACCTAGACGAACGGAATGGCGCGGGGGTGGCCGGAGGTAGCTCGGCGGCGATGAGACGGCGGTGGCGGAACTCCGGCGGTGTCGTCGCGGTACACTGGAGCGGGCAGGGCCTGGTCACGAAGCGTCGCAGAGGCACGGGGAAGTGAGGCGCGGTTCACGGTGACGTCGAGGAAGCCGGAAAGGAGAAGCTTGGCGATGGAGCGCCGTGGCGGTGAGTTCCAGCGGCGGGCAAATGCGTCGGGACAGCGAGTTGAGCTATGCAACTGAGGAAAAAGAAGGGTCAGAGCGGTCCGTGGATGCCTACAGAATCTCAGCGCGGGAGGAATCAACGAGGGGCTCACCGGAGAATGGAAATCGCGCGACGGAGTCAAGGGAGTTTCCGCGGCCGGACTTGGAGAGGACGACACGATTGGCGTGGTTCAAGGTGGTTGCGAGGGGATGGAGGCCATGGTGGAGCTTGAGGACGTCGAGGCGGGCTTCACACGCGGCAGCGCAGCTGGGAAATGGCTCGTCGGCGGTGAGCTTGGCTCAAGGGCGGCAATGGCGAAGCTGGCTAGGGTTTGGGATCTCGAGGGCGACGGGGAGAGTGGGTGAGGGAGCTCGGACTGGGAGGGACGAGTTTTGACGCCGTTTCGCAACCGAGGAGCGGGCCAGGGGCGGCATGGCGAAGACGTACGCCGTCGGCGACGTGGCGCCGTTCTTCCGCGCGCGCGCAGTGAGAGAGAGATGACTGACGAGTGGGTTCGGCGGCATCTTTCATTTTCGTGAAATTTTCAAACTCCGAAATTTCCCCAAACTTGTGCACATCATTTGAAGTAGCAAATGAGCTCCAAAATTCGCAAAATTTGGTGCCGTTGGAAAGCTCTCAAAAAGTTCTACCATCTGGACAACATGCACAGGTGAACGCCACAAGGATTTCAAATGGCAGCTGGTCAAAGTGGAGTACTTTCTAAGCTTTGGGGATTTTATTGGGGCGACACATTAATTTCTAAAATGACCACAAATTCTCCAAAATTCTTTCTAGCTGACCTTCATCCTCTGGTATTTTTGGTTCCTCAAGTTGTTATTGATAAATTTGAATTCCTTCACAAGCCTTAGTTTGACAATTGTTTGGATATCTGATTTCGAATCTGAATTTGAATTGCTTTTAGTTCCTGTTCAGTTGAGTTGATCGCACAGGCTGCTTCTGAGTGACACGGGGTGTCACAGCCCTCCCTCCTTAAAGAAATCTCGTCCCGAGATTTATGGAGAGTAGGAAACACGAAAATTTCCTAATAAACCAAAATTTCACTTCGAACTGAAGTGAGAGGATCCGTGATGTTCTCACGTGGTTTCCTCGTCAGAGCGATTGTTCCACTGCACCATATAGAATTCGATCGCTCTGTTTCTGGTGGCTGTATCCTTCGGTTCGATGTCCTTGACGAGTTGCTATGGATAAACAAGTTCTGGCTCAAGTTACTGTGCATTACTGACTACTACATCTGCTGGAATCTTCAAACACTTCCTCAATTGACACCCATGAAAACATCATGCACTCCTGAAAGATTCGGTGGCAGCTCCAAACAGTAAGCCACAGGTCAACCCTGCTCAGATATCCAAAACAGGCCAATGTACCTCAGTGCTAGTTTCTCCCTGACACCAAACGGACGTACACACTTCATGTGGGAGACACGAAGGTCTACGTGCTCACAAACTGCCAATATCAACGGTCGGCGTCTTTTGTCTGCTTAGATCTTCTGTCGAGACTGGTGGGGAGACACGAAGGTCTACATGCTCACAAACTGCCAATATCAACGGTCGGCGTCTTTTGTCTGCTTAGATCTTCTGTCGAGACTGGTGGCTCTTATGTTGAACTGAATGGGGCGTATGGTCTCTTCTGCAGTTGCTATCAATTCTAGTCCCATGGTGATTCTTTCCACAGTCTCGGCCCAATTCAGTGTAGTACGACATCGGCATCCATACAAAACCTCGAACGGTGCCATCTTGATACTTTCTTGATATATGTGTTTAAAAGAGAACTCTGCTAGCGGCAGACACTTACCCCAATTCTTGCTGTGAGTAAACACACAATAATGAAGCAAGTCTTCAAGAATATGATTCACCCTCTCAGTCTGGCCTTCGGTCTGTGGATGATAAACTAATTTGTGAATCATGCACCTGCTCCCATGAATGACCATCAAACTGCAGTCTAGAGCTACAATCATGACCTTGGGCACTCCATGCAAGCTGAAAGTCCGAGAGATGGAGAGCTGGGAACGTTCCTTGCAACTAGATGAACTTGGTCCTCGTTCATTTTTATTGTCTGTGAGGCTTAAACGATTCTGACTGAGTGAAGCTGTGTGAAGACTCTTGTCCTTCTGGTGGGTTTGGGCAGCATTCCTTGCAATGATTGTTGCACTGATAACTATTACGTTGGCGCTGGGTTGAAAGTCTTTCTAGAAAGCAAGTCCACTTCTTTCTCAAAGGGTGTTGGGCATCTGAGTTGTGACGGGCTTTGTCGTTTGAAACATTTCCATATCTCACTTAACTTAACCTTCTGCTCCTCTAGCTCGTCGGGTGATATCTCGGTTGGCCTTCCGGAAATTGGGGTTGTTCTTCTTGAATCTTGATCTTGCGCATCTTAGTTTGGTACGCATGCTTGACAAGGGCGAGACAGACATCAGATTAGCCACGAACCGCAGGTATCCTAACAAACTCTACTAGACGTCTAGTTGCACTAAAGGTCTCAACCAGTCAACGAAAGGAGGCAGAACAGAATTCGGTCGTGCACTGATGATTCGAGACAAATGACACTTGAAGGATATCAAGACAGATAAGCACAAGGATCGGTCAAATATCTGTCACTTAGGATCACTGAAGATATTTAAGGAAGAAGCCAAAGTCATATTCAAGGAGGGGGATTCCAAGGATTTGCAAGCACAAGATTGCGGTTAAACGAAGGTAGTCAAGGTATAATTCCACATTCTTGCTCATTAATGAGATTATTAATGCATCTAATTATTCTATGCTAGTAAGATGCATATTCATGGTGCATTGCGTGCGTTCAATGATGCAATGCACATGTGATGGTGCCCATGCAAGAGTGCAAATGTAAAATGTCATGATGCACGTTGCATGATGCATAATGGTGCATATGACATATGATGCATATGAAAATGTTTATGATATGGTGCACATGTTATGGTGCAGAATGGTGCAATTGCCATGATGCAGTATTCATGGTGCATATGTGATGATGCACGTGGTATGACATGCATAAATGGATGTATATATGATGATGCATTGCAAAATGCTTATGCAATTCAAATGGTATATTATTGCCATGCATATGGAATGACGCCTTGCACATGCTTTACTTTGCCAAATTTTAAATTTTTGAGCAAGAACAAGGATTCTAAAAGCTAGGCTATGGAGAAGATTATTAAGGTCTGGCATAACCTTCTCCACATTAGGTGGGCAACTAGCAGGGATATCAATTGTAGAAAATTCTGATGTAGGGCTTACTAACAAAGGTAAAATATCAACAAAACGGTGGGTTCCAGAAAACAAGCGAGATAAGAATGCAAAGGATTCACGATGAAAACAAAAAGGGTCATGGCTCAACATGAATACAACTTGATAACATGTAGCTCGAATAGTACAACGATGAGATTACAACACGATTGCAAGAGATCGTGTCGTCTAGCTATGGTATCGCAACACTAGCTCCTATTGAACAACTGGAGTACATCAAAATAACATGCTACATGATGGATCTGGTCAAGGCAAGTATAACCATTCAAACGTCTTCTTCACTGTCCAGTTTCTCTTCATGATGCAACTCGATGGTGTCTGCTGGTACTTGCTCTGTAGATGGAACGGGTTGAACTTGGGCTGCCATTAGTTGTGCGACCATCTGCTGGGCTGCATCTTGTTCTTCAATAAGTCTCTGGTTATCTTGGTTCTGCACCTATAGCTCTAAATCAACAATCTGGGCATCTTTCGTGTTCAGTAGGCACCCTTGGCTTCGTCTTGCTCAGTACAAAGTCTTATCGTCTTCAGAAGCATGCTCATCTTTTCTTCTTACTTACAAGACAGGGCATGCAGTGTTGTTGAGTAGTAAATAGGCGCAGCTCTGTATGGGTTATAGCATGTGTATCGGACATCCAACAATGCATCCATGCGACGGTTCCAAGAGTAAAGTGAGGGCGAAAAGCATCCCAACTACTCCAAACAGCACAACCATGCTAAACTAAATTTACCACGTGGTAACGAGCTTCTGGACGGTTGTAGCCAGCAGCTACACAAACCAATTCGGGCAAAACAAGAGGCAACACTCCTTCAAGGCAACAGTCTGAAATCTGTCTTCACGGTGAGCAGCAGTCACAAAACTGAAATATGGCACTTCTGGAGACATAAAAAGACAAAAATCAGAACACCAACCTTGTAGATAACTTCAAGATCTTTCCAACGGGTGCTCAAACGCCACAAACGGACAACCAGAAACGGAGATATTGAATTTTGAAGATGGCAGACAGATTCTAAAAACTGGTCGAGGCTGAACTTTGACTCCACTTGCTCTACAGATTTGGAGAGTATATTGACAGAATCGTGGGAGCAAAACTGAAACAACATTTTTGTTCATGATATAAGCTTTCTAGAAAGTCTTTGTTCATCAAATTTGGCTCACATCAACTCCTAATAAACCTAATGCACAATCAATTACTAGCCCCAATCAAGTGAGAAAATAAAATCCTAAATAGGAAAGGCATGCACCGGGGCTTGCCTAGCTCAGGAACGACGCTATCACTAGCACAGTCAGCAAGGGATCAGTCAGTGGCTCCTCCTGAGCGGCTCAGCATACTGGTCCTCCGCCTGCTCCTGAATCACCTCAAGAGCTATATGCCATCACAAGGAAATGCAAGTTAGATGCAACAACATGATGCAACTAAAATTTATTTATTTATAAGACAGTCATTTACACTATAAGTGCAAATGATTAATTTGCTTAATTACCTTCGTTTGAAGTATTTCCTTCATTGGCTCTTGTTTAAGTTAATTACTTGATTACTTAAGTTGATTAACCAATTAACTATACTTCGTAAATTATTTTATGTCCAGTGGCATTTTTCTGGCTTGAAGTACCACTGGAAGTAATTTACTGTGAAGTTTGATGATTTGTTGCTTTACAGATTATTTATAATTATTTAACAACGCAAAAAAACGATTTAAAACATCGGAAAATAATTAGGCATCATATGGCAGCGGAAAAGTTCTCTCTATGTGTGTAATCAGATGCTTTACAAGCATGCAAGAGTTCAAGATTTATGGATCCATAGATAAATTATGAAAGATTAAACAAAATCTGCACAAGGATATTTATACAGGAAACATATGAAGTGCACCAGGTGATTTGGCATTTTGTTTGGACAGAGCAGGTCATAAAAAAGCCAACAAAATTGGATTTGCATTTTTCTGATGTGTATTCGATTTACTATGTATTTTACAAGCTTTTGTGATTTCTGGTAATTTAACTAAATCGGAAAAGGATTCAAAATGGTGCGACCAATCAGATCTGGGCCACAAAGGCGACCAGAGAATCTGGGCCGCACGGGATCTGGGTTGCCACACCAGATCCAGCCACTCACGTGCGAGGGCACACGCAGGGCTACGGAGTTGGCCACACGGGATCCGTGTAACCACACGGAATCCACACCCTGTGGTCTCCGGTGTGCGTTGGCCAGAGACGACGCCGGGGAACGGCGGCGCTACTCGCCGGGGTAAGCTCCGGCAGGTTTCCAGGCAAGACGAGGGTACGGGGAGATAGAGAATGGTACGGCGGTTTCACCTAGATGAACGGAATGGCGCGGGGGTGGCTGGAGGTAGCTCGGCGGCGACGAGACGGCGGTGGCGGAACTCCGGCGGCGTCGCGGGGTCGTCGCGGTGCACTGGAGCGGGCAGGGCCTGGTCACTGTTGCTGATGATTATGCATAATAAAATATTTCTATTCCTCAAGCGCATGGTTCATCATTGTAGCACTTCACCATGGAGTATTCCAGGGTTATCGTATTTATAATTATCCCAAGGGAAGCATAGTAAGAATTTCGTAGATGGACTATCTGATTCAATCATATGGATCACGTCAAACTATAAGAGTTTGATAAGTGGCACTCACAAAGTAAATCCAAATAAAAGATACTAGTAATTAAATTGGGAGAGCAGCGAGTAAAGTGTTACGATTTCTGAAATATATCCGTCCTAAGTATTTATATTCAGCACCCAAATAGTCTACATATATTTACTTAAGATCATAGAACAATTCCATTCCTGTATATCGGGGCACACGCATTCCCTTAGCAGCCAACCCGAGAATTAGGTCTGACTACTAAGGACGCTACATGCTATTGAGAACCCTACTATGCCGACCTTGAACGTGGTGTATTGCAGAGGCCTGAACACGCCTGTCACATGTGTGGCTACCATCCTCCGTAAGGCCGGGTGCAAACTCGTGTCTAACATGATTCTTTGAACCATACAAACAATCATCTTAGATAGCCTACCCTTAGCTAACAGGATAGACCAACCATGTAGAATAAATCTAAGTAAATTGTGCAGGCATCCACCAGCAATCAATTCACTCATATCTACCACACACAGTCGTGGAACTAATACAGGAACTTCACTGTAGTAATTACTCAAAGCAATAATGTGGACCAAAGGTAATTCCGAATTTAATAAATAGGGAGAGATATTCATAATAATTGACCTTACAAAAGAGGAAATAAAGATACCAGAGAGCTTTACCCAACTTCCGAAGATGACTCCGAAATCCAGAGCGAAGCTCTCACTTACACTCTAACTCCCAACTAACTACTAACTAGAAAATAAAAGAGTAATTGGATTCTTCAATGAGGTGCGAGTTGTTCCGCTGCTGCCCAAGGGTATTTATATCCTCTACAGGACAAGGGGAGTCTTATAGCGCGAGGAAGAGTGGCGCGCCCGCCAAGGCAGGCCGGCCGGCCTAGTAGGGGGGCCGGCAGGCCGTCCATCGAGGCGTTTTGCCACCGCCTTCGCTCTGGACGCTCCTGATTGCTTCCTGGAGTCGGTTATGAAGTCGGTTCGCTTCTCGGGGCGGCAGAACTGGAGTGAGGGCCAAGTTTAGGCCCACTCAACCCATCTTCTGGAGTGTCTGCGGTATTTCCAGCTTGGGCTTTGATATTCTTCGTATTTGGACTGCTTTCAGCCCACTGGAACAAGCCTGCAGGCTTTGGGCACTGAACAAGGCCGGCCGGCCTAGGTGGGAGGCCGGCCGGCCTGTGATTTCGCTCACAGAGGCCCATTTTCTCCTTATTTACTCCTGCGCTCATAAATCATCCAAAACTCGTGGAATTGCATTAGTTAAACAAATAAATGCTGAGCGTTGGCGATTTACCCTTTTATTCACCGATAAGTTGACGGTAATTTTCTGGTTTTTACACCGTCAACAAATCCCCCAAGCTTAAACTTTGCTCGTCCCGAGCAAAATAAAAACTCAGGTATCGGCGGATCAGGAGTTGCTACAATGTTAGTGCCATGCAGTTATTATGAATGCAACAACATACTCCAAGATAGCAAAGTAATTTATTAACCAGCACAAAATATTCATTCAGTGTTGCGGCACTTAGTGGGGCTTTTAAGTTACTTTGTCATACGGTATTGACAAGTAGAACAGCTATCTCAGAATATTATCAAGTAATTTCTATAAGTGATAAATCCAGAGTTTTTCTTAATGCTACATGAAAAATTGAAATCATCTTTATGCTTGCACTTCCCTTTTTGGTATCTCTTTTAATGAGGCTATTTCCTACAGGATTTCACTCGGTACCTATTGTACTCAAGGGAGGGATTCTTGGTGGAGCTTGGTACGGCTATGCATATCCTTTTGCAAATATATTGTAAGGCTAAAAGATGATCTAAAGAAACATAGCAATTCCTCAAGTTCAGTCATTATGGTGGACTCATGTGTGGATGGAAAATTCTTGGTCTTCTTTTGCTCAAGATATTTTGGATGCTAGCCATCATGCCTCTGTATTTTTGCTGCACATTCATGGGAGTTTTTTTTTTACTCCCATGGTGCAAGAGAGGGCAAGATTCTGATGGCATAAATAACTTGAGAATTTTCTTGAGCATATATGGAGAAGACATAATTTTTCATGAATAAATGTGATGGAATTCGAACTTCACGCGAACGGGCAATGACTGAACTGAGGAATGCAGCGTTTCAAGAGATCAAAGTTTAACCGAACTCAAAATTCAAAAGGACTGCTATGAGTGTAGCTATTTTCCGAATGTGAATTGTATGGCTCTGGTAGGTAAATAAATCCTCATAGAGGGAAGTGCGAGACATAAAGTGTTTTGATTGCAGCAAGATTTTTAAAATAAAATCATCTCTGGATTCTTACTAAAGGAAATTTACCAACTTTATTAGAGACAACCATATCATACGAGTCAATACCCAGACTTAGTAAACTGTGTGCAACCCACGTAAGTAAAGCAAGACTAATGATTTGATCATGCCGATTAACAAATTGCTTTAACAAATGCATGGAGTAGAAGTTGCATAAATGATACATACAGGTAACTAGCAGAGCAACTATTCATCATTTCCATAGTGGTTAAGTCACCAAGCTGAGCATTTTTATTCGGAAAGCATGGGAAATATTTTTGTTCTTTTTAATTTTTGATTTTTTCTTTAGAAATTAAAATAACGTGGTACGATGATACAACTGATACAACCATCCAATCAGGCAAGGCAAGGCAAGGTAACAGCGAAGGACATGGCGCAAATGACGGGTGACAACACTCTCGACAGAATACAGCAAAAACCGGTAAAAACATATCCATCGCGGGCATTCCCCCAAGCTTAGGCCTTTGCAAGGCTTAAGCTTGAGTTATGCGTAGTGGTACTGGTTTGGCCAGAAGTCCCATTCGTCTGGGTTCGGCTGCTGTGATTCTGGAGGGGGTGGTGGCGGCTGCGGTGGTTCGGGTTCTGCTAGGTTTAGGTTCATTCCGTGAGCCATGCCATAACAGAGGGAGTTGGTGTCTTTCGACAACCGATGTGTGTAGTCTATGACATTACACTGATAATCCACACGTCCTCGAAGGTCTACTAGTGCCTCACGATTTTCATTCACTGTGCCAGAAATGTGGGAAATACTCTCCGTGAGGTTTGAGTAATCCCAGGTCGGTGCAAGACGGGCAAAGCGTGAGGTTCCCATCTGTGGTCCACTGGTGTGTCCCTGGTCATGATACCCTGGATGAGGAGCATGCTGGTAGTGCTCTGGGTATGGAGCATGCTGGTACTGTTCTGGGTGCGGCGCGTACTGGTGGTGCTCTGAGTACGGTTCTGGATGCTGGTACTGTTCTGGATGCTCGTACTGTTCTGGGTGCTGGTAGTGCTCTGAGTACGGTGCGTAGTAGTGCGGTCTTGGTGGCGGGATTGGCTGGAAATGCCTTCCGCCACCAGCAGCATAGCCTCCTGGGGGATAGGGATATAGGTTTATGTTCTGTGCCCCGAGTGGTGGTGGCCAAGTGGGTGAACCACTGCGTGGATCGGAATGGTGTGAACTAGTGCTACTCTCTGCGCGCTGCGGTGCAGGCGCAGGCATGGGGGCAGGTTCAGGGGTCTCCCCCTGGTTTCTGGCTCTGGTCCTAGCTCTAGTTGACGGTCCTCCGGCAATGCTGTTACGCGCTGGCTCAGCTTTCCTTAAGTCTAGCAGGAGTAGGGGATTGCTGCGGTAGATGCTAAGCTGCGGTTCGGGCAGGTCAATCTCTGTGCTATAACCATGGTAAATCATGCGATACTTCCCCAGGGTGTCTCTACTAAGAATGTGGGCTTGACGGAAATGGTCGTACCCAACAATGACTCGGTTCCCTGGCAAGTATTCCAGGCGCGCTTGGCACAGCAAACCAAGTCCCCGTGCAATTCTAGTGATGTAAGAAGTGAACAGTATGGGGGCTTGGGAGTGGTACGTTACGTGCAACCAGTGATTAATCACACAAATCAGCGGGTTGAATTTAGTCTTTTTAAGCATGGCATATAGATAGCCCAAATCAACTCTCGTGACAGCCCTACTATCAATCCTAGCAGACATGGTTAACCCACACATATGGTGCAGAAAGCGCAAAGTAGGATTATGGATTTCGCCTGTACGACGTTGTGGGGCACTATGTCCAGTAATTTTCACCCAAAATGCTTGTTCATTGAAGTCTATGTTCGTCGGTGCATTAGATTTAAACCCCAACAGTTTACTCATTTCTTTAAAGCTCTTGGTAAAATCTTGATTAAACATGTGGAATTTAAACTTAGCCTTAGTCAAACCCCCCTCGGTATCTACTACCAAGCTAGCTAGGAACTCTATTGAAAGCCAATGAGAGCCTAGTTCAGCAGTATCATAAAAGTCAGCGAGGTGAGTGTACCTGAGGGCGCTCTTGAAGTCCTTGAGTAGGCCGATCGCGTGAAGCAGCTGGGGGTCAAACACTCGTGAATGCTGAAATTCACGGTCGACCAGTCCATTGATGCGGTTCCTCTCTTCCCCCGATTGGGGATGATGTGTCCCTGTTGCTCCAGGATTCGAAGGATCGGCTCGATAGGCGGTGGTGGTTCCACTGGAGCAATTGTTGGGGGAGGTGCTCCACGTACAGGGGGAAGTGATGATTCCGACCCTGAGTTGGTGCCACTCCCCTGGCTCCTGCCAGTGAACGTCCTCTTGAGTCCTCCCAGGAAGCTCATCTTGTCCTGCACGAATGGTTAGGCAGCAAATACCCGAAGGATAGATAGTGAAATAAAATTAGCGAGTTAGCTGTCCATAAGTCAGTCGTTCAGAGGTTAGTCGTCCAGACAGTGGGGCTTTAGGGGCCTCCACTAGCAGTAGAAAGTAAGAAAATTACTACTACTGAAAAACAGGAAATTTTTATTTTATTTTTGTCATTTTTAGCATTTTTATTATTTTATTATTATTTTATTCGCTAATTAGGCTAATGCTTGATTAGAGAGTGATTAGCGAGAGGGAGAAGAGAATGCTCGTCGAGCTGTGGTGCGAGGAGCAATGGAGGCAACGGCCTCCTTTTATAGGTGCGCGAGCGAGGCCGGGCGCGGCCGAGCAGGGCCGGCCGGTGGACAGGGGGGCCGGCCGGCGGGTCCCGGCATCCTCTCGCGACGGGACGGGAGCGGTGCGGCGTGCCCGTCGGGGGCAGCGCAGGAGTGCGCCTTCCGGCGCGAATGGCTGCACAGGAGCAACGATGGGCGGCATCACTTCATGTCGGGCAAGCTTTGCTTGCTTTCTTCACGTGCTTCGGCTTCCCGGACGAGCTAGGTGAGCAGAGGAGCAGAGGGCGCAGGAGTAGGCCGTCGGTGGCGGGCGTCGGCGTGCGAGGTGGGCTGACCGGCGGACAGGTGGGGCCAGCCGGCGGGCCCGAGTGCGGAATCCGGCGCCTCTTTGAGCTGCGCGTGCTCCTCCTTATCCTCTTCTGCTGTGCCTGCACGGATTGAGGAGAGGGATGACAGGTGAGGGCCAGCTGGGCCCGAGAGGGTCCCAGCTGTCCAAATTTTTTTTTAGATTTTTCTTTGGTTTTAGATTTTTGGATGGGCCCACGAAAATTACTAAAACTGAAATTAAACTTTTATTCCTAGGATAACGACGGTTTTTATCCTCCCGTCAGAGGATTATTAGCGTACGACCCGATAAAAATTTATTCTAATCTTCTACGCGGTCTTGACGCTTGCACTTTGTCCAACGGTAGAATGTTGACATCTTGAAATCTTCCGAGTGGATAAAATCTTCCGTACTTTCTTAGCGAGAGCCGTCTTTGGTTCCTTTTTCTTTGGCGCGGGATTTGGCGCGATTTTCTTTGGCTCTCTCTTTTTCGGAGTACGGGTCTTCTTTGGAATTTCTTCCTTCTCGGGGGTCACCTTGCATTCTTCACCTTTGATCGTCACACGTCCATTGATCAATTGGCGTGGGGCGTACGGTGGCTTCTCGATGAAATGGTAGCGGAAGGTGTCTCCCCAACGATCAACCATAGTGCCTACAAGTTTCCTTCCTTGTGGCACGACAGGAGGTTTGATAAGCTTCATTTTTGCTTTTCCCGCAGTCGATGCATCTGGGTTCGCAACTTTTCGCGAAACGATGGCCATGGCTCTTTCGGATGTTTTTATCTTTTCCTCTTAATTAAAATTTCTTTTTATTTTCACAAAAGGATAAGATTAAACGGTCACACATGTGATCGGTTCTGAAGTCGGTTCGCTTCTGGGGGTGGCAGAACTGGAGTGAGGGCCAAGTTTAGGGCCACTCAGCAAATCTTCTGGAGTATCTGCGGTATTTCCAGCTTGGGCTTTGATATTCTTCGTATTTGGACTGCTTTCAGCCCACTGGAACAAGCCTGCAGGCTTTGGACACTGAACAAGTCCGGCCGGCCTAGGTGGGAGGCTGGCCGGCCTATGATTTCGCTCACAGAGGCCCATTTTCTCCTTATTTACTCCTGCGCTCATAAATCATCCAAAAATCGTGGAATTGCATTAGTTAAACAAATAAATGTTGAGCTACCCTTTTATTCACCAATAAGTTGATGGTAATTTTCTGGTTTTTACACCGTCAACAGTCACGAAGCGTCGCAGAGGCACGGGGAAGTGAGGCGCGGTTCACGGTGACGTCGAGGAAGCCGGAAAGAAGAAGCTTGGCCATGGAGCGCCGCGGCGGTGTGTTCCGGCGGCGGGGAAATGCGTCGGGACAGCGAGTTGAGCTGTGCAACTGAGGAAAAAGAAGGGTCAGAGCGGTCCGTGGATGCCTACAGAATCTCAGCGCGGGAGGAATCAAAGAGGGGCTCACCGGAGAATGGAAATCGCGCGACGGCGTCATGGGAGTTTCCGTGGCCGGACTTGGAGAGGACAACACGATTGGCGCGGTTCAAGGTGGTTGCGAGGGGATGGAGGCCATGGAGGAGCTTGAGGACGTCGAGGCGGGCTTCACACGCGGCAACACAACCGGGAAAAGGCTCGTCGGCGGCGAGCTTGGCTCAAGGGCGGCAATAGCGAAGCTAGCTAGGGTTTGGGATCTCGAGGGGGATGGGGAGAGTGGGTGATGGAGCTCGGACCGGGAGGGACGAGTTTTTACGCCGTTTCGCGACCGAGGAGCGGGCCAGGGGCGGCATGGCGAAGCCGTACGCCGTCAGCGACGTGGCGCCGTTCTTCCGCGTGCGCGCAATGAGAGAGAGGTGACTGACGAGTGGGCCCGGCGGCATCTTTCATTTTCGCGAAATTTTCAAACTCTGAAATTTCCCCAAACTTGTGCACATCATTTGAAGTAGCAAATGAGCTCCAAAATTCACAAATTTGGTACCGTTGGAAAGCTCTCAAACAGTTCTACCATCTGGACAACATGCACAGCTGAACGCCGAAAGGATTTCAAATGGCAGCTGGTCAAAATGGAGTACTTTGTTAGCTTTGGGGATTTTATTGGGGCGACACATTAATTTCTAAAATCACCACAAATTCTCCAAAATTCTTTCTAGCTGACCTTCATCCTTTGGTATTTTTGGTTCCTCAAGTTGTTATTGATAAATTTGAATTCCTTCACAAGCCTTAGTTTGACAATTGTTTGGATATCTGATTTCGAATCTGAATTTGAATTGCTTTTAGTTCCTGTTTAGTTGAGTTGATCGCACAGGCTGCTTCTCAGTGACACGGGGTGTCACATTAGTAGAGTAAAATAACCAATTTATTATTTTGTTGGAGTAACTGAAATGTTAGTGGAGTAAAATGAACATGAAGAGAAAAGAGTTCCCTCCTTTTCTTTTAGGGGCTTGTCTCTCGTGCTCAATTGTTTTTGAAAAGAAGAAGAAGAAGAAGAAGAAGCTATGTAGTGTTTCGATAACTCGGGGGTCTTGGGTACCATCCTCGAGCATGGGTTTGTAGTATGCTTTGCTCCTCAAGCACTTGAAACGTGACGCCATGCACCCAAAATATTATTTGTTTCTAAATCTGAGCAAACATCACTTTAAACTAATCGAATCTTTGAGACCCAGTCAACATTTTGTATACACAATAGGAAACAACTTTGACCTATCAACACGGTACCCTATAGGATGAGATCGATATTAGCTAACGCTGAGCAAACTGCACGCGTTTTTTATTTTTTTTCCTAGACGTAGATACTCAGAAGACTCACTTCTTTAAACACATGCATGCACACTCTGCCTTTCTTAGCAACTGTGTCTACGAGAGACTGAGCCGGTTGATTTTGAGATTCACGAGGTCACCACATACGTCTCGCTATCGACCAGAACATCGCCTACCATTAAAAAATTAATTAACTATATATACAATACTGTAAGGATCACAGAGTACCGAGAGGGGGGTGAATCGGTAGTTACTTCTCGCTTTCTTCGGCAAGGTACTTCAACAACCTAATATCAAGCTAGGTGATGACAAGAAGCAAGCGATGCGCACACACTACAAGACTAGCAAAGAGCAAACCTACACAAGCAATTCCACCAAGAGCAAAGCAACGCTATCAATCAAGTCTACTAGCAAGAGGTGAATGTGGAATAGTAAATGCTAGTAAGTAAAGGAGATGAGATAGAGATTGCTCATGGATTTTTAGCCCGTGGTATTGGGAGGATGGCGCCTCCCCCTAATCCACGTTGGGTCACTCCCGCCGGAGTCTCGACCCCTCGCTCCGCTCGATGACGATCCCTTATAGAGCATTCTTCACCCTCCAAGTGAAGATGCGGGCACGTCCCGCCAGCAACTCCGGATGCTCCTCCGAAGGTAAGGATCTGCACGTGATACGGTCCAAAGAGCGCTCACTTCACGTAGCTTCTTTCACACGGGAAGCTTGAAAACCATGTACAAACTTGCGGCGGCTTCCACACTCCTTGGCAAGCTCACTACCAACGCCTAACCGGTCTAGGTCTTGCCATAGACCAAGAATAACAACCCAAGATGACTCTCTATACACACACTAGCTCTAGAGATCAAATGATGCTCTTGTTACTCTCTCACAAGCACTAGGATCACTCCAAATACTCAACAAGAGCTCTCTCTTCTTGCTCTTGGCTTTACTTGGGCAACCTCACCTGTTCCACTGGCCAAGAGGCCCTCAAAGGGGTAGGCAACCAGCTATTTATAGCCTTCCTCCACGAAACTAGCCGTTGCCTCAAAAAGCAGTCTGTCACCCTAGTCACCGTATCATACGGTGACTATTCTTCCTTCAGCCTTCCTGCTGTCTTCACTGTTCTCACAGTCACCGTATCATACGATGACTACTTTCTTTCCAGCTTCAGCAACTTGTCCATTTTGCTATCCTCCTGGAAACCATGCGGTGACCTCACCATATCATACGGTGACTCTACCAGAGACTCTCCTTTCTCTAGATTTTCCTGTCTATTGTCACCGTATTATACGGTGACTACCACCGTATCATACGGTGACTTCTTCTCTCTGAACTTGCAGAATCTACCAACTCCCTGGAAACCATATGGTGACCACCGTATCACACGGTGACTATCGCCCTTGATCATACGGTAACTCGAGCAGAGATTTTCAGTCTTCAGTCTGCAATTCCTGCAGTCACCGTATCATACCGTGGCTTTTCCTGAAGTTCTTCTTCGATCTTCTCCTCGATCCTTGACTTCATCTTCACTCTTCTTGGTTCCTCAAGCTTCTCTTCTACCACCCTAGCCTCGGAGAGCCTCACATTGCATCCAATGATCTCTACCACTAGTGTGCACTAAGAGAACCAACTCGAACCCTCTTGATAGTCCGGTGTTTCCTATGGACTCAAACCTACATCTACACCAAGCTAACACTTTCTTGGATCTAGCATGTCCTTAGTCTTGATCTATCTCATCAACCGCGACTTCATCAAGCCCAATGTCCCGAGTTGTCGAGGCAACTAATCATTGAGATATCCAATAGAAAAATGGTTGACGTAGTCCTTCATCATATGTGACCATAGGCAACAACCTACGAAAGAGGTAGTCACATACATCATGATCATCCAATTACCAAAACATTCATACCTTTGGGGTTTCCATACTCCAATGGTCATGAAGCTTACAAATACATTTGTCAAGTGTAAGACTTTTCCACTTCACCAAAACATTCATACATTTGTTGCAAGTTAGCATGTGCTATTTCGCAACAGATTGCTTGTCCTAATACTTGGCAGCCACGTCTCACACCACTTGCAAAACAAAATAGTTAAAACACTAAAATCCAAGGTGGCTACTACCATCCAAGGTTTGCAAAACCGGTGCAAACCAGACCGGTAACCGGAAAACCGGTCTGGTCCGGTTAGCAAAACCGTCCGGTTTTTCGATAAAACCGACACAGTGTTTTGGAGGAAAACGGTACCGGTTTTTTCGGTAACGGTTTTCTCGAAATTGCAAACATTGCTACCATCTAGGCAGCTTCACACTGGAGTCAGCTGCTTATAGCTCCTATAAAAAGCGTTCCCCCGGGCGGCCGGCATCTCTGCTTGGCCATTTCTTTTCAACAATCAGGTCACACTCACAAAACTTGTGACCCCTGTTCATGATGGAGAAGCAGGCAACAAGCACAGAGGAGCCTTTGCTCGCAGCACGCTCTGAGAACGCCGTCGCGGCCGAGGCCAAGCGGCTTCTGCGGCTGGCGGGACCGCTGGTGGCCAGCTGTATCCTTCAGAACGTGGTCCAGATGGTGTCCGTTATGTTCGTGGGGCACCTCGGCGAGCTTCGCCTCGCCGGCGCGTCCCTTGCCACCTCCGTCGCCAACGTCACCGGCTTCAGTCTTCTCTCCGGCATGGCGAGCGCGCTGGACACGCTGTGCGGGCAGGCCTTCGGCGCGCGGCAGTACGGCCTCCTCGGCGTCTACAAGCGGCGCGCCATGCTGGTGCTCGCTGCCGCCTGCGTCCCCATCGCCGTCGTCTGGGCCTGCACCGAGCAGATCCTTCTCCTCATCAGCCAGGACCAGGACATCGCCGCCGAGGCCGGCGCGTACGCGCGGTGGCTCATCCCGTCGCTCCTCCCCTACGTCCCGCTCACGTGCGTCATCCGGTTTCTTCAGACGCAGAGCATCGTCGTGCCGGTGATGGCCAGCTCCGGCGTCACGGCGCTGAGCCACGCCCTGGTGTGCTGGGCGCTCATCTATCGGGCTGGCATGGGGAGCAAAGGCGCGGCGTTGAGCGGCGCCGTCTCCTACTGCGTCAACCTTGCGATGCTAGTCCTCTACGTGAGGTTCTCGAGCTCGTGCAAGAGGACATGGACCGGGTTCTCCATGGAAGCTTTCAAGGAGCTTCACCGGTTCACCAAGCTCGCCATTCCATCGGCGATGATGCTCTGGTGAGAAACTGGGAACCTTTCCTTATAACAGGTACTCTTGCATATTTTATACTATCTGTATTACTAAATAGCAATTTCTGAGCAGCTTGGAGTGGTGGTCATTTGAACTGCTGGTGCTGCTCTCTGGTCTTCTACCGAATCCTAAGCTCGAAACCTCAGTGTTATCGATTTGGTAATAAACTGCGACACAAATTCCATTTTTCGCTAAATCTGCTTTCGTTACATGTTTTTGTCTAGCTAATATTTTGAATCCTGCAGTCTCAACACCGGCTCTTTGATGTTCATGGTACCGTTTGGTCTATGTACAGCTATTAGGTACGAGATTCTGCAACAGAAGTACATTTTCAGTATGATACATCCTTTGTTTCCTCCACATTTATTCATTTCTTCGCTTTTCCATCTATGTAGTACACGAGTCTCGAATGAACTTGGTGCCGGTCAGCCCCAAGCAGCAAAGCTAGCAACTCGAGTGGTCTTGTGTATAGCCTCATCTGCCGGCTTGCTGATCGCCTCGACCATGACTTTGCTACGCAGTTTCTGGGGTTACTTGTACAGCAGCGAACCTGAAGTTGTCACATACATTGCCAGAATGGTACCTGTTCTTGCAATATCGTTCTTCACAGATGGACTTCACAGTTGCTTATCAGGTAAATTAAACCAAGTTTTATAACTGAATACCCCGTTCTATAAATTTCAAGGCACTTAACAAGCCTGCTGACCAATGCTAATCAATCTTCAAACTTCTCAGGTGTGCTGACCGGATGTGGTGAACAGAAGATTGGTGCACGTGTTAACCTCGGTGCCTTCTACTTGGTCGGGATACCCATGGCCGTGCTGCTTGCATTCGTTGTCCATCTGAATGGAATGGTACTAAAGTTCTTCCAAATCTAAAGCTATACATGCGACGAAAATGCCTCTGAAAGACTGTTTTTTTTTATGTGCTTTGACTTTGAATAGGGTCTTTGGCTTGGCATCGTCTGTGGCAGCCTCAGCAAGCTGGTGCTGCTTATGTGTATCACAATGCGCCTAAACTGGGAGAAGGAGGTAAGAAAGATACATATATATAATGCTGTAACTATCACGTTGATCACATGCTCTCTTATTGTATAACATAATTTTCAGGCAACCAAGGCAAAAGAAACCGTGTTCAGTCAATCTCTCCCAGTAACCTAGCTTGATAGCATATGAAGTGCTGGGTTTACCAATGACCTCCACATACATCACAGAGATATATATTTTTGTTTCATTTTTCATGTAAACTAAAATTTAGTTAAATACTCTTATATCAGTGATATGATTTGTTCATGTCCAGTTCATTAATTAGTAAAACTTCTATTTTCTAAAGACTGTAACGTCCGAAAGTTTGAAAATGCCTTTGTCCATTTGAAGTTTTATGGGTTTTGTACATTTTCCTGAAGTCTCTTTCATGCTCCCGTCACGCATGACAGCAAGAAATTGCCTTTTACTGTCAGTGTGTCCATTGCGTCCGTCCCCACTTGGAGCCTTCTTAGATCTTTGTTGCACGGTGAGCAGATATATATTGCCCATCACTGTCACTAATATATTGATCCAAGAGTCCATACGGCCGGGCACCTATTAATTGTACCATATATAAGAGGACTCAGTCCCATCTCTTGTGCGAGCAAAACTCAGCCATACACTACATCCAGAGTCCAAAATTGATGGATGACACTTCTCGTCTTATATGGCTACATAGCACTACCACACAAGGTGCTATCTCCTACTTACAGCTCAAAAAACTTATCTTACACGGAATTCATACCATATAAAATATTATATAGTCTCAAACAAGCATTATGCATCGTGTGAGATAGCACCTTTTTGCAGTAACAGAAAAACATAAATCATGCAGCATGTTGTAAGGTGATTTTGGTGTTGTCTAGCATATCATCAGCTAGGTGCTTTGGCGGGCAGTGCCATTGCCAAGGTCGTTGCTTGGAAGATTGCAACTGCTGCTGCCGTCACCAAAGCGGAGGTCGTCTGGACCTCCGCATCACTGTCTTCAGTGCCATGGCTGCCACTACCAATGCATGCGGTCGATGTTGGGGATGCCATCACCATGCATCGTTGTCACTGAAGCCATCGATGGCTGCTGCATCAGGACTTCCAAGCAAGCCCCTCCCCACCCCACATAGGTGTCAATGTCTCTCACTGAAAATGTGTTTATGGGGTCACGCTTAAGATTGCGAGAAATGATGGTAACACAAGGCGACAATTTAGACAGGTTTGGGGCCTCCATAGAGGTAATACCCTATCCCTGTAGTGTTCGTGGATGTGTTATTGATCATAATTGTGTTTGCGTACCAACGTGTGTGTGTTTTGTGGTTGGGGGGGGGGGGGGTCGTCCCTAACCGTCTCATATATTTGAGGGTATAGGGTAACATGGTTTGTTGATGTCCGAGTCGATTACAATCTGTTATAAGTATTTTATTCTGTCTCTAGTTTCTTCCAAAACTATATGTTCCCTCCCTTGAGGGTAGGGATGGCAATTTCACCCGCGGGTGCGGGCACCCGACGGGTGCGGGTGCGGGTGTTGTTTTCCGCCCGCGGGTGCCACCCGCACCCGACCCGCAAAGATTCGGGCGCGGGTGCGGGTGTTTCGTCTCACCCGCGGGTGACCCGACGGGCCCCGAAAATTCAGCTATTCTCTAATGTCAGCCCAGCCCAATATCATAGTCCACAATGATCCACTCTTAAGCTGGCCCAATATAACAAAATACAACCAAAGCTAGTAGTCCTGGCCCAATATGGAGATGCAGCATCCCGTCGACTTGCTTTTTTCCTGACCCAACACGAGGAAATGGCCCAGCTTGTCTTCCATCCAGTTAATAATTAAAATCCCATAACCTTATCCATTCACGCACCTCACCACCAGCACTCCGCCGCATCTAGCAGGCGCTCCTGCGCCATGTCGCCGTCGGTGCACCCAGCTCCAACTGCTCCCGCTCATCTTCTCCTCTGTTTTTCCAGGCTATAACCGAGCGCGCGCGAGTTGAACCTGGCGCGACTGTTGCCATCGGCGCGGAGCGGGGCTTGTCCGGGATTGGAGCCCCCATCTCACCATTTTTCATCTCCCAGCTTGTAGTCCTCCATGGCGTCGATCCTCCTCAACTCGCAAGGCAGCACTGCGCCCGGGGCGGTCCGCCAGCTCCGGTGAGGGTGCAAGTCGGCGAGGGTAGGGTGGCGCTGGACGAGATGTCGATTCAGCCGAGCAGCGAACCCGACGGGCGCCCGAGACCCGCCCGACACCCGACGGGCGCGGGCACGGGCGCCGATTTCCAGCCGCGGGTGCGGGTGCGGGTGCCGATTTACACCCGCGGGTGCAGTCACGGGTAACAAATTTCACCCGCACCCGACTCGAACCCAACCCGTTGCCATCCCTACTTGAGCGGTACTCCATATGTCCGAATAGGGATATTCTTCTTGAGTCCTTCTTGTGCCGTACACACAAGTACCGTTGTGGCCCCTCAGCCCTTTCTCCCTTGGGCCGTGCCACCCATATTTGAGATAGTAAGCCCAGTCTTAGTCATGGGTACCCGTGGTACTCATGCTCCATAGTAGCCCCAAGTGCAAATAATTGAGTTATTGCTTCCCGTCTGGTCTTCTTCATGTAGAAGTGAAATTAAAAAGGTCTCCTTAAAGCCTTGACTAGATAGAGTGCACTGAATAGTTGATAGGTGCAACCTTGACTCTTAGAATTAATATTCGAGCAACGAATAATCTGTGGGTCAAAAAGCCTTTAAATGAAACATGATCTTGAGGGTGCACTTTCGAGTGCACCTGTTTGATACAGAGCAAATTCTACTCTACCTTGTACGTGATGCCTTGTGATACTTCACCTTCAACATTTTTGAAATTAGCATAGGGTGCAAGTGTTTTTGAAATTATTTTGATGGGCTTAGATATTTAAAAAATAAGTAATCCTTAGGATACAATATTATATTAAAAATGACGACGACAAATTTATGATATCTTTTTTTGACATACACTGTGATATTCACTACATCCATGCAAAAGTTTAAATTAAAATTCAATTTGTGCATGGAGAAAAAAAAGACAAATTGTATTAGGGGGTGAATTTTGAAACAAGTGACATAGTTTAGGGGGTAAAATGAACTAAAAGATCATTTAAGGGGTTGTACTTGAGGGGAGTAATATGGACCTTATTATCCTAGATGTGCAGTCCACGTAAAGATCTAAACCGTACAAATGTTAGGATCAGAGACACAAACTAAAATGCATGGAAGAACTACCGGCGATTCTTCGCCTCTGCCCTGAGCAACCCCAAGCCTCCCTCGGGACCGCCAATACACACCTCACACTATTTTTAGGCGAGGTGTAGAGCGGCCCACGGCGGCCCATCATCGGCTGCTCCACCGCCGCCGCTCGCCCCATCGCCGCCGGCGTCGCCGGAACAACTGCGTCTGCCGCTGGAACAACTGCGCTCCTCCGTCGGAACAACCGCGCCCGCAGCCGGAACAACTGCGTCGCATCGCCGGAACAATGTCTCCCGGCGGCCGAAACAATGTCTCCGACGGCCGGAACAACGTGGCCGGCGACGCACGGCACGGGGGAGGCAGGCGCGACGCACGGGGACAGCGACGGCAAGCGGGAGAGATAGAGGAAGAAGAAAAAGCCTCGACCGATAGATTTAGGTTTAGCACGAATCTTAAAGCGCGCTACCCGTGAGCTACGGGTAGTGCGCGCTATTTATAGGAAATCCGGCCTCCCTCCACCCACCCCCATGTTTCTTCGCATACGGCCCAATCTACGTGATTTGGCCCATAACGCAGCCCACTGTAGTCCCTTCTTCCAGCAGCGTTGTCAATGGATTTTCGACGGCAGTAACCCTTAGAAATGATGTTTTGTGATAGTGTGAATTAGTTTAGCATTCAATAAATAAAATTTCGTCAAATGATATATGGATAGGAGTTATGTAATCTCCGTTGTGTCTAATCTTAATCAGCTATGTGTTAGGGTAAACTATTTTGCATCATGCCCATCATCAACGAACAAGGCAATGCTCCTATGGAGTTACTTAGGTCATCACAGTGACTGGGATATTGGGGATGTCGGCGACATCTTTTTGTTTTGTCCTGAGCGGCGTTGTTGTTCAAGAGACGAGGACGAGCAATTTTTTTTTTATAGAAAAAGTCCATTTTACTCCCCTGAACAATTAATTTTGTCTGATTTACCCTCTGAACAAATTATGGCTTAAATTACTCCCTCAGACAATTCATGTTGGTGCAATATACCCCTTATCAAGATTTGTTTTTTTCTTGGTGTACAAGTTGAATTTGAAGCTCAAATTTTGTTTGATGATAATTAACACAATGGACTTTTCTCTTTTTTATTTTTGATCAAAGACATTACGGCTGTGCTGGGCTGGGCATGGGGCAGGTCCGGGTCAGGCCCGATTTTTTTTAAAAAGAACTCATTAATTAGCACTTCTCTTTTTTGAAGCCACAGCGCACTTTGGTCTGGCTAGAGGCTAGAGCTCCGGAACAGCGGATCATATCATATCGGTGTTGTTGGTGATGTTGATATACAAATACAGTTATGTAAAAAATATTATTATGATAAATAATTAATAAATCATCATGAACAAAGGAAGATCGAATGCGAAATGTGTAAATGAACCGGTAACTAAATTGAAACAATATACTAGCAATACTTTTCAAAAACAATAAATAAAAAAGCAATGAAAAGGATGACTGGTAACAACAAAATTTGGAACAAGCAAGCCTTTCATTCAAATTATTCTCAGTTTTCAACCAACAAATTCACATGCGAGCAAGCTTGCAGTGTGAATATCGTTGAAAATCAAGCCATTTTCCTGTCATAGCATTTTACAAGGCAGCAGCATGCGCTACGAGTCTTGCACTGCAAGCTTGATTTTCAACGATATTCACACAGCAAGCTTGCTCGCAGTGTCCAATGTTATTGGCTTCCACGGCTATGCTATATATAGCTGCAGCTATATGGCACGCAGTTAATTCCTGCCACTGTATCCTCTTTTTATTCCATTATATTGTCTTTGTTGTCAGATGGTGTCGCTATAATTCACAGTACATTATTTAGATGTCATTTATTGAGTCAATTCAGTCTACTTATCTTCAGACCTATTTTCAGTTCTCATTTGGTTCTGATTTTTATTTGAAGGAAAAATAGTCAATGAATGAAATTGAATATGACAATATATGACGATGCTTTATCCCCAAAAGCAAATATCAAAATATATAACAAAAGTCTCACCATCTATACTCAGGCGTAAATATGTTTAGGAGAGCACACAGATTTTTGTTTCTCATAAATTTTGATTCGCTGCATTTGCATCTGGACCGTCTCAGTTCTTGTTCGGTACCACACCAATATAGACGGAAATATTGCAGAGGAACAATTGGTTCACCTGCGTGAACCCAATGGCCCTATCGATTCGATTGTTGAATCTCCCTGTATCAACCCCTGCAGGTAGAGACTCGCGACATTTCCAAATCAAGCTTGTAGCGAGCCAAGTCGAGATCATCAGCCCATATTCGCCAATGCCGGCCAAACTGAATTTGCGTGTTCAGGAGGAAGACCCGGATGCAGGACAAATGGACGCACCGGGACTTGCGAAGGAGGGCCGTGAGGCAGGATGCGTCGCGCCATGATCCCCTCTTGGATTCTATAGTTCTGAATTATTTGCATTGTAGTTTTGGTTCGTTGAGTTATTACCGTATAAATTATAATCCTTTCCTTCAGTTTAAAAAAACTAATAGATGTGTTATACTAATATTATGTTTTCCCTCGACACACTGCCCAGAGAGAGAGAGAGAGAGAGAGAGAGAGAGAGAGGCCCTGTCAGGGGGTGCATTTGCAAGCTTGCCACATTCGTGATTTGTCTACTACTACTGCAACACAGCCCATGCTTTTTCTCGCTCAGTGAGATTTGTAGCAAGAATCCATTATTGTCAACAAAACGAATTCAATGTTGCATAAAAGTTTATTACAACATTATTTGTCACTGGGAACTCAAGACGATTTTCGTCATCATCTTTTGGAGCAGCAGCAAGTATCCCACCGCGAGGGTATTCCTACCCGGCAGACAGTGCGGGGATTAGCGCCGTACCCGTGGTACCAACACAGATAGCCACATGTGTTGTCTGTGCATGGTGTCATCTTGAAACATTCTATGAGACGAAACATCATGGTTATTGGCAATTGTTACCCATACCCACATTGTAAAACAGAACAAATAAATGAATTGCACACACAACGTACCCTCTGCAAGACAGGGAGACAAGACCATGGCCATGAGCATGACAGACACCAAGAACAGGGTCATTGTGTCCTTGCGTCCTTGTAGCGCCATGAGATGAGAGATGGTGTTTCAAGTTGTTATATACGCTAGGTTAGGGTTGGCTTGCAAAACTCCGTGGTCATGCTTATATAGGGGACGGAGGCTAAAGCAAATATGGCAGAGAATTATTTCTTGCCATTTTGTTCTTCTCTGCGGATAAACTTTGGCAGTAATTTATGAGATTCATTGCTAAACTGCAAACCTCACCTTTGTGAGTCATTTATGAGATTTATTGAAACCATCTTTATCTATTTGTTGCTTTGTTCTTTTCTCCTTAGGAAACACGGTACAGAAGCAGGAGTAAATACACCACAATCTATTCTTACAAATAAACAGAAACATTACAAACAAGCTATCTCAATGGAGTGACTATCCCACCAAATAATCTGAATTGAAAATTTGAAATTTCAACATATCCTCCTCACATCTTCCTTTCTTCGACTCCAATCTGATGTCGTTTTTTCTAATTGCCTCACAGCATGGCCACCAAGAACACTACAGATAGCCAGGAACTTGCCCATCAAGCAGGGTGCCCGAGCTACCTGGAGTTGGGTCCCGTAGACAGCCAACAAAACGTTACACTTTTTTTTTTTATGCATCGCTGTTCGTTGCGAGGTGAAGGCGATGCGCCGCCGCTGTCTCTCCCCGTTGCCGCTGGTTGATGCGCCGCCACTCGCTGGTAGCTGATGCGCCGCTGCTATCTCTCGACGTGGAGTGTCTCAGATCTGGTAAGACCATCGGCATAATCGTTTGGTGGATCAGCCTGCTCTTTTGTTCCTCGTTTTAGGTCTTGCACGGTTCTTCTTCCTATTTCTCAGTCATGTGCCGTCATGTAACCATGCTCTCCGACTTGCTTGCTCTGGAATTGATTTCTGAGGCGGAACAATTGGTAGTTGCAACTGGAACAATTGGTATTTGCAACCGGAACAAATCATTTTGCAACTGGAACAAATGATTCCTAAGGCTGGAACAATTGATTTGCAGAGATAGAACATATGATTTTAGTAGCACGAACAATCTATTCACAAGTTCGAACGTTTATCTCACACGGTTAGGGAAAAAAATTGCGCCTTCTTCTCCGTCACTGGCGAGTGTCTACGGGGACGATGGGAGGAGGTGCGCAGAGCGAGCACCTTGCTGGGCTACGGGGGGATTGTGGGCCGTAAAGATATTTGGGGGCTTCGTTAGTGTTGTAAAACGTTTATTGAGCCAAGCCCATCTTCTAGAAGAAGGTGTCCTAGTCCATGTGGGCAATTTTATCGAATCTGGGCCCAACACGAAGTTAGGGTTTCCCCTTATAAATAGTTGAGGAGACCCCCCTGTGTACCCTGACATCAGAATTTCGCAATAAAGAATTTCGTCTCCTCTATTCCAGTTTTACTTTTGCTATTTCGTCTAGATCTACGTGCCGTTGTTCTGCCAATAACCTAACACGTTATCAGCACGCTCTACGAGGAATTCGCCCAGCAGATCGGTGAGCTACGGTACGTTCTTGTTTTGCATATGATTTTTGCTATCTTGACTCGTTGCAGCCAAGATCTGTCCAGAAATCAAAAGACCAGATCCGAGGGCCAGCTACGGCCGTCCGAAGACGATCTGGAACTGTGAAGAATCGTCGAAAACAAGGACACTACAAAGAAATCGGGGTATTGCCACGAGGAGTGCTGCAACAATAAAAAAATGGTTGCGATAGCTAGGTGTTGTTGCAAAGTTTTTCATACATATACACAAATAGCAAGAGTGGTGTGGTGGTAATGCGTCTGCTTCATAACGTCAAGGTCTTGGGTTCAAGTCGTGTCTAGAGCAGATTAAGGTGCAGGATTTCTTCATTTTTTTCTTTTGCTGAATTTATTGCCACAACTAAATATAATTGCAATAACCATTTATTGCCACAGTTTGAGTCGTTGTGTCTATTGGTGATCGCAACGTTTTATTTTATGGCAACAAACATAGGTATTGCAACGAAACAAAAAAAAATGGTTGCCTAAACCTATTGCCACGCTACTACTTGCCACGACAGCCTACGAAATGGGTTTTGTAGCAATAGTAGGTTATTGCAACCATTTTGGCCCTATTGCAATGATATTTTACCGTGGCAATACCCCAATTTTCTTGTAGTCCGAAAAACAGAAGCAAAACCTACGCAATGATCAGATCTGTTCATGATGTGCAGATCTTGATCCGCGCGTAGAAGAGATCTGTTACATAACCCCAGTAACAGATCTAGATCAAGATCCGAAAATATAGAAGCAAGAAAACAGACCTGGCGCAACGTCGCTGGGACGCAAGCGTTCGGTGCAACGTCACCGGAGTGCTCTGCTCCTTCGATCTACAGTGGTTCACGAAGAACCCTACCCCTAATCTTACCCGGCACGAAGTCCAGTACTGGTGCAACACCTCAGATCGAGATCTACATATCCGCATAACAAAGTGAAAAGGATCGAGATCTACCAAAAACAGAAGCATTAGGGTACCGGGTTATAAACCCTAACCCTAGATCCATGCAACAAACAGAGAAAAAAGAAGAAAATTGCCGCCGCACTGCCCCGGCCCGGCCTCCAAGCAGTGCGGCCCAACATGGCTAACGCATCGCCGGATCTACGGGCCCCGGCGACCATGCGCTGCACCGGGCTCCAGCCACTGCGCCTCGCCACCGCGTGACGGCCCAGCTCCGGCCCAACCCGCTGCGGCGCCACGAACCGCCGCATCCGCGCGCCGCTTCAACCCAGCCTGGCTTCGGTCGTCGCGCCGCCAGTGCGGCAGCACGGTCCCCGGCCTCCATGCTGCGCCGCGGGGCCACGGCCACCGCGAGCGAGCAGCGGCGCCACCGCACCGCCCCGAGCCGTGGCGTACGCGCGCCGCGCCGCCTTGACTTGGAGCAGACGCGCCGCCCAGCCGCGCTGTCCCCCACGGCGAGCCGCCGCGCCGCGCGAGCCTACTACGGCGAGGAGCTGTGCCGGCCCGAGTGCTCATCTACCTTGGCCAGATCTGGTGGAAGAGAAGAAGCAGAAGAAAGAAAGAGAAAGAAGAGACCGGCGGCTCGGTGGAGGAAGAAAGTGAGAAGAGTGAAGGAGTTAGGGTTTCGGCCCTGTTTTTATGCTCCGACACAATTTTTACGAAAAAGTCCTCGAGTTTTTCAGAAGTCTCGAATACGTCCTCGCGCAGTCCTGAAAATCGCGAAGAAGTCCTCAAGATATCAGAAATTACGAGAATTTACTCGGAAACTCTGAAAATTATAAAGAAGCCCTCTGGAAATTACCAGGAAGTCCTCGGAATATCAGAAAATTATGAAAAATATCCTCTGGACCTCTGGAAATTACCAGAATATACCCAGAATCTCTGAAAATTCTGAGAAAATCCTGTTAATTACGAAAATTGACATGGATACTCAGAAAATTTCCAGAAAATAGAAAATTCGCTGGATTGTGTTATTTTTGCATATAACACTCCAGATTTTGGTGATTTTATATAGAAACACCAATAATATAACTTAAACACGCAGTTTTTGTTATACTTATGATCTCTATTACTTAGATATATGAGATAATCCTTGCACCATGATATCTTGCAGATGTCTGACCTCGTGAAGAGAGAATTTGAAGTGTTGACTCCTCATGGAAGCAACTACTTGTCATGGGCACTCGATGCGGAGATCCTCCTAAGCAGCAAAGATCTTTTGAAGATTGTTCTGCCTAAGACGGGAGACACTCCTGCAACAAATGTGGAGAAGGCGCAGGCTTTGCATTTTTTGCGCCACCACTTAAGTGCTACTGAATACATGACGGAACGTGATCCAAAAGTCTTGTGGGACTCATTGCAGAAACGCTTTGAGCAGATTGAAACTGTCTTACTCCCCAAGGTTGAGCGTGAATGGCAAAACCTACGCTACCAAGACTACAAGACTGTGGAGGATTACAACACCGCGCTTTATGGGATTGTCACACGCATGAAGTTATGTGGCAAAGAGCTTACGCAAAATGATCTTATTAACAAGACCCTCTCCACCTTTCACCCTAAGTTCACTCACGTGAGCCGCCAGTACAAAAAGGAGAATTATGAAACCTATGTCGCCCTGAGTAATGCATTGCAGCAAGATCAGGGGGAGGACGAATTGATCATGGAGAATCATAAAAGTCGTCCTACTGGCTCATTGGCACCGCATGAAGCGAATGCCATATCCTTCAATAATAAGAAGAAGAATAATAAGGGTAAAGGTGCCCCAAAGCGTCGCCAAGCGCACCTCCGAAGGTTCAAAACAACCCTAAAACATTCAAGAAGAACGAGAAAGGGAAATCAAAGAAGACACCTTCAGGGGGAGCGTATGGTGAACATGATCAGGATTGCTATAGGTGTGGTATGCATGGCCATTGATCCAAAATATATGAAACACCACAGAAGTATGTTGACTTATACAAAGACCTCAAAAAGAAGCTCACTCAACATGAGGCTAATTTTGTTGAAGGCATGCAGCCAACAGCAAAAGCACCAATGGGCCAGACAACACCAAGCAAATCCTCTGACTTGGAGCTGGACAATGATCTCATGAATGAGGACATTGATGATGAGGAAGATGTGCATAGAGATTCTGCGTAGTCATGAAGACTATTAAGAATTACTTAGTTATCTATTTGTAATAGGAGTGAAATAAGTTTAATTCCTCAAAGGAATTAGTTCGTTTATGTAATCTCTCGAAGAGAAGACATTTGCTTTGAATAAATCAGTTTGTGGAGTTTGTCATTTATTACTCTCTTTGTTTATACATTTCTTATGTATGAATTACAGCATTGTGGAGCAAAATGACTATGGATGAGGAGCTCTCGTAGACAGTTGCACCACCGCTACTATTCTAAGGGACACTTGCTATTTCCAAACACTTCGAAAGTATACTCGAGATATTCTTACTGTTATTGGCAATAACAATAAGATTGTTGGCACAGGAAGGGCCACATTTATCCTACCAAATGGTACGCGGTTAACAATCCAAGAAGCATTACTTTATCCGGATTCAACCCGGACATTGTTAAGCTTTAAGGACATCCGTAAAAATGGGTTTCACGTATAAACCAATGATGATGAAGGTAAAGAACGTCTTATTATGACCAAGAAAGAAGGCAATAAGAAGACCATTATTGAAAGTTTTCCGTCGATCAAAGAAGGCTTGTACTATACGTACATTAAGCCAAACAAAGAATTTGCTACGTTCAAGACCATCTTTACCAATCAAGAAGCATATAGACTATGGCACGACCGTCTTGGTTATCCTGGCCTTAATATGATGCAGAGAATTACGAAGCATGCAATGGAGCATAACTTGAAGACAAAAAAATTTCCAAATCAAGCAGATTTCTTGTGCATTGCATGCGCAAAAGGGAAGCACATTACTCGCCCCTCGCAGCTTAAGATTCAAGCAGAATCTATGCCATTCCTTGAACGAATTCAAGGTGATATATGCGGACCAATTAGTCCCTTATCAGGGCCTTTCCGCTATTTCATGGTGTTAATAGACGCTTCCTCGAAGTGGAGCCATGTATGTCTATTATCTACTAGAAACCATGTATTTGCACGATTGACTGCCCAGATCATACAATTGAAGACACATTTTCCAGATCATAGAATCAAATCCATTCGAATGGATAATGCTGGAGAATTTACCTCGAAGGTATTTGATGATTACTGTATGAGTATGGGCATCAAAGTGGAACACTCCGTACCACATGTGCATACACAAAATGGTCTCGCAGAATCATTAATCAAGAGGATCAAATTGATCGCTCGCCCGTTGTTACAGAATTGCTTATTGCCTACCTCTTGTTGGGGGCATGCGGTGTTGCATGCAGCAGCACTTATCCAATTACGACCATCTGCTACACATGAAGAATCACCATTAGCATTGGTGCGTGGTAGAATACCAAATGTTTCCTATCTACGAAGGTTTGGATGTGCTGTATACATTCCAATTCCTCCACCTCAGCGAACTGCAATGGGCGCACAACAGAAACTTGCAGTTTACGTTGGCTATGAAAGTCCGTTCATAATCAAGTACTTAGAACCCTCCACTGGAGATTTGCATACTGCACGGTTTGCTGATTGTATTTTTAATGAAGATCTTTTCCCGGCATTAGGGGGAGGAAAGTATCTCTCTAAAGATGAATGCCGGCAAATAGATTGGGATGCTAAAGGAATCCTAGGAATGGATCCTCGCACTAGAGAAGCTGAACTCGAAGTTCAGAACATACTCCACTTGCAGAGAGTTGCTAATGAATTGCATGAAACTTTCACCAACACAAGAGACATTGTGAAGTCTCAAATACCGGCTGCTAATGCTCCTGAAAGAATAGAAATCCCATTTGAAGGGAATGAATATATGGAATTCCAACCTTCTTCCATAAAGACAACGAATGCTAGGAAGAGGAGGAGTGAGCCGGTTACAAGGGCACCCAAGAAGCCTAGAGTACAAGCTCAAGCTAAAGCTCCTAGAAGACGTCCTGCGAAGAAGAAGCCTAAGCAAAATGCTCAAAAGAAAACCAAAGATGGTGAAAGTAATCCACTCGAAGTGGTGAGACTTGAAGAATCAAACCCAAGTGAGAATGTGCATGAATCTCACGAGGGGATACTGGAAATTCCTGACCTCAATGTATCTATTGATAATGAGGATCAAGGAAATGAAAACTCAACGAATTATGTTGAGACGGGAGTGGTATACAATAGAAAGACAATTGAAGTCGATACATACTTTGCTGAAACGATTGCAACACAAATTGATTTGGAATCTGAACCAAAATCAATAAAGGAATGCAAGAAGCGTCCTGATTGGCCAAAGTGGAAAGATGCAATCTGTGCAGAGTTAAACTCGCTGAAGAAAAGAGAAGTGTTTGGTAATGTAAACCTTACACCAACTGGCATTAAACCAGTAGGTCACAAATGGGTGTTTGTCCGGAAGAGAAATGCTCAAAATGAAGTGAGTAGATATAAGGCGAGACTCGTAGCTCAAGGTTTGACGTAGAGACCTGGCATTGACTACGAAGAAACCTACTCTCCTGTAATGGATAGAATTACATTCCGGTATTTGATCTCAATGGCGGTGAATATGAATTCTCAGATGCGACTTATGGATGTGGTCACAGCATATCTATATGGAACATTAGACACAGAAATATATATGAAAGTTCCAGAAGGTATTAAAGTTCCAAATGAAGATGACCGCAAATTATATAGTGTCAAATTACAAAAGTCACTATATGGTTTGAAACAATCACAAAGAATGTGGTACAACAAGTTGAGTACATTTCTCTTGGAAAAGGGATTTGTGAAGAATGAAGATTGTCCTTGTGTATTCATAAAGAAATCAGAGAAAGGCTTTTGCATAATCTCTATTTATGTTGATGACTTGAACATCATTGATATTACCAAT
The DNA here is from genome assembly GCA_007726485.1 of Eragrostis curvula. NCBI lineage: Eukaryota > Viridiplantae > Streptophyta > Magnoliopsida > Poales > Poaceae > Eragrostis > Eragrostis curvula. Next base: position 26,236,078 of record CM017439.1, on the reverse strand, counting down.
GAAATTGAAGAAACTTGCTCATATTTGAAGACTGAATTTGAAATGAAAGACTTGGGCAAGACTATAAATTGTTTAGGTTTACAACTTGAACATACTCCCAAAGGGGTACTCTTTCATCAATCAAACTATACCAAGAAGGTATTAGAGCGATTTAATATGCACGAAGCATATCCACTACCTATGGTGGTGAGATCACTTGATATAGATGAAGATCCTTTTAGACCAAAGCAAGAAGATGAGGAATTATTGGGACCTCAATATCCATATTTAAGTGTCATCGGTGCCTTAATGTACCTTGCAAATGGTACGAGACCCGATATAACTTTTGCTATTAATCTACTCGCAAGATATAGCTCAGCGCCAACTCGGAGGCATTGGAATGGCATCAAGCAAATCCTCAGATATTTGAGAGGATTTGAAGACCTTGGATTATTTTTCAAGAAGAATGGAAAATTAACCCTTGTGGGTTATGTTGATGCTGGATATTTATCTGATCCACATAAATCAATATCTCAGACGGGATATGTGTTTTTACTTGGAGGAACTGCAATTTCTTGGAAGTCAACGAAGCAAACATTGGTTGCTACATCGACAAACTATTCATAGATCATCGCATTATTTGAATCTGCAAAGGAGTGCGCCTGGCTTAGGAGGATGACAAGCCATATAATGAATACTTGTGGAGTGGCGTATACTCCATCCCCTACAATTATCTATAAAGATAATAAAGCTTGTATTGCACAAATACAATCGGGATACGTAAAGTCAAATAGGACAAAGCATATGTTACCTAAATTCTTCCACACGCATGAAATGCAAGAGCAGGGAGAGATTTTATTAACACATGTCCGATCTTGTGACAATTTTGCAGATATGTTCACAAAGGCATTACCTTCCCGCAGTCTCGAAAAGTGTCGGCGTGGTATTGGCATGAGAAGATTTAGAGAAGTGCTTGGAACAGGAGGAGAACTTCCCTAAGTACATCACATTCCCGAATTAAGTGAGTTATCTCGAAGATAATTCATATCAGTCATGCAGATTGATAAACATTAATCATGAAGATTAAATCGTTGTACTCTTTTTCCCTTATGAGTTTTTCACATGAAGTTTTCTCAATAAGATTTTTAACGAGGCAATGTGTGCAATATGAGTGGTGGTAATATGTGCTCTTTTCTTTATTTTTCCCACTGGGTTTTTAGGAGTTTTTATGAGGCATACTTATCACGATAAAGAGCCTAAGGGGGAGTGTTGTAAAACGCTTATTGGGCCAGGCCCATCTTCTAGAAGAAGGTGTCCTGGTCCATGTGGGCAACTTTATCGAATCTGGGCCCAACACGAAGTTAGAGTTTCCCCCTTATAAATAGTTGAAGAGACCCCCCTGTGTACCCTGACATCAGAATTTCGCAATAAAGAATTTCGTCTCCTCTATTCCAGTTTTACTTTTGTTATTTTGTCTAGATCTACGTGCCGTCGTTCTACCGATAACCTAACAGTTAGCTCCCTTGGCTGGAAGGGTGGGCAGAGGCCTGTTGCTCAGGGCAGAGGCGAAAGCCCCCCAGAACTACCACGAGATGAAATGCCTCACACATTCCACAACCTCATGTTCCCTCGGGCGTTTAGAGGCCTGTTGCTCACTGTCGTCTGGTTGGCAGGCATGGAGCGGGATCTCATCCGCCCGCGGACGAGCGTGGTCTACCGCGCGGAAGTGGTGGCCGAGAGCTCGGGTGGGACGGGTTGCTGGTGTGGTTTCTTCTTTCCGTCGTCTGTGGTGTGAAGCTGCAGCAAAGTAGGCTGGTTCCATTCTTTCCTTGTTTGTGTACGTATCTGTTCTCTCTGGGACGATTGGAGCTGATGGACCAAGACATAAAGCATCAGGCCTTCTTCCTAGCTGGTAGTGTACACATCCTGGTGATATTGCAGTAACCTGTAAATTTCCTTTTGCTTGAACATATGCTATAAATTAATTTAGTAACAGGAAGAAAAACATGTTTTCAGCAGGAATCAGATGTACCCTGCAATGTCAGAGCAAACAATAGTTGGGTTTCCATTGTCAAGCTTGTTTTCCGAATCGACATGTCTTTTCATTCTTCCCACGTTATGGTGGGACAAGCCAACAGTTGCATGGCAAAATGCATCAGGGTTGCCCAACACAAAGCACAAGAATCACACTCCATTGCTCTCCACAAGATCGAAGACATCAACAAGCAAGCTACAGTTACTGGATCTGAGGGGAAATTGAGCAAGATTGTTTGGATTTGGAACTGAAGGCGTTGCAACAAATTATGATTGTTCTGCTGGCTTTTGCTAATGGATAGGTTAAACACTTGAAACATTTTAAGAAGAAAGAAACACAAAATTGAGGGGAACAACTATTCCTGTGATACCCCAGGTGTCTCCTTCATTTTTATTCCATGCTAGGACATCATTTTGAGTTGATCATGTGAAAAGTTAGCAAAGAAAGTATTCAAAATTTAACTAGAATCCAAATTTAAGTCAACTTTGAAAAGGAAGTTCAACAATTTGAACAGAAATATGTGCCATCAAAACATTTATGTGAAAGGTACTAGTGAAATAAAAGTCTATCCAAAAGATAAAAATCATTCTCCTTTAGGAAGTGCATCAAATAATTCATGAAAAATTTAAAATTTAAACCTCTTTGAATAATTTTCAAATTCGAAATCTGAAGTTTCTGGACAAATGACTAGCACACCTGTCCTCTAAACTTGTCAAAATAACTCCATGCAAAATTTAGTAATTGTTGGAGCACGAATGCTACTTCAATTTGAATTTACAGGAGAGAGATCAGAAATTGAGAAAAAGAAAAGAAAACCGCGGAACCCATTTGTCATACTGCAGCTCGCCTCTCTCTCTTCCTCGACACACCCGGCAGCCATGCACATCGATACCTACCCAGCGCCGCTCCAGCTCATTCCCAGCTCGGTCGAGCATCAAAACCGGACGACGGAATTTCTCTCAGTTCTCTCCCTCGGTCTTTCCGCTATCCGCTCTCTCTCTCTCTCTGTCTCAGTTTCGCTCACGCCGTCGCCATGGCCGCCATCACCTGAAGCTCATCTCCCGGCCAGCTCACCCCACCGCAGCCTGAGCTCTCCCACAGATGCCGCTCCACCCTGTCTAATTCACAGAAGAAATCCCACCTTGATCCTCACATCGAGCTGAGAGTATTTGAAGAAATTCTCCAACGGCGTCGCCGGCGTACATTTTTTTTTTTTAGATCAAAGGTTTCCCCTGCTTAATCAAAGCAAATCCAGGTTCGGTATATTTGTAACAGAATTCGGCATCCCGCCATCACTCACACTTGGCTCCCTACCAGCCATACCCACACCAATTACATCAGACGCAATAATATCTGAACTTTCCCATGGAAGCGCCGGTGGGGTTGAGGCCTCCTTTTCCAGTCGCTGCGCGATACTCTCTAGCTCTTCTCTTTCGCCCTCCTTGTTCAGCAGCAGCTTCCACGATCTCATCTTCGTCACCACTCTCTGCAGCAGGTCCTTCACGTTCGTCCATCTTCTTTCCTGAAAGCACAATTCGTTTCTTAGTTTCCAAATCGACCATAAGGTAGCTGCAGAGCAAATATTCAGAAGCTTATGCTTCTTATCACTAATCCACCATTTTGCGACAGATTCGAAATCTGTTCCCAATTCCTTACCCACCACTTCTGAAATGTAAAACCAAGTAATTTTGGCTACACAGCAATCAAAAAACAAGTGATGGACTGTCTCCTTTCCTGTACAGACAAGCACGTCAAATCATCTAGGTTCTTCCTCACAGAAAGATTATCCCTAGTTAAAATTTTATTCTTTGCTACTAGCCATAAAAAGACATGAATCCTAGATGGAACCATTAAATTCCACATCGCCGGCACGTACACAGGCTGAATTCCTCTAAAATTCACTACTGCGTACAGGGACTGTACTGAATAAACCCCAGATGATTCATATTGCCATATAATGGCATCATCATCTTCAGAAAAATGTATACCACTACAGATTTGTTGCAGCTCAAGCCACAAGTTCATCACTCTAGCGTCCACTGTTCTTCAAAACGTCAGTTTCAGGTTTTCCCCATCCCATGCATCTGCTAAACTAATGTCCTGCTCATTACAAATGATAAAAAGGTCCCAATACTGCACTGTTAGCGAGCTGGTTCCAAACCATTGGTCCTGCCAAAAATGTATACTCCTTCCATTCCCCACATTCCACCCTGTAGCCTATTTTAGCTGCTTGACAGGCCCAAAGAACACCCTTCCAGAATGGAGAGGCTGTCCTTTCTTTACTATGCAACAAGTTAGGCGCATTGTTAGTGTATTTGTAATCCACTACTGATTTCCATAGCTTTTTATCACTATGGTAGTATCTGTGGATCCAAGAAGCTAAAAGGCACAGGTTCATATCTCTCATATCTGGGATCCCCATCCCACCATACTCCTTCTTCTGGGTCAGGCTAGGCCAGTTAGCAAGGTGAATTCTATGTTTCCCTTCTTGATCATCCCAGAAGAAGTTGGCCATTTGGGAGTTAATGGCATCAATTGCCCATTTTGGGAATTTGATCACAGACATGAGATAGATATGGATGCTGGCTAAACAAGCTTTAAGCAATGTTAGCCTGCCTCCATAAGACAACAGTCTTCCCCTCCAGCCACCAATTCTCTTAATTAACTTATCCACCATAGGTTGTATATCTTCTCTTCTTAATTTCTCATGATGAAGGGGAACACCTAAGTATTTAAACGGAAAGGCACCTACTTTGCAGCAGAAGATCTTAGCATATTCATTAGCCTCCTCTTCTGCTAGGTTTATCGGTATCAAATCACTTTTGTTGTAATTAATTTTCATGCCTGATAAATGTTCAAAACAAATCAGGAGCCACTTTAAGTGTTTTGCTGCATCTAAACTATCTTCCAAAAACAGTAAAGTGTCATCAGCATATTGAAGGCTGATGATACTCCCCTGTTCTAGGTTTTTCATAAACCCCTCAATATACCCTTTGTCAGCTGCTTTTATAAGCATTCTTGTGAACACATCAACCACCAGGTTGAACAGCAAGGGGGACAGAGGGTCCCCTTGCCGCAACCCTTTCCCTGGCTTAAAATAATTGCTGTTTTCGTCATTAAGCCTAATAGCTATGGAGCCTCCCTTTACTAGGCTAAGTACCCAGCCAATCCATTTAGGGCTGAAACCCCTGGACTGTAGCATTTCCTCCAAAAAATTCCAATTAACTCTATCATACGCCTTCTCATAGTCTAGCTTAAGGATTACTCCTTTAGTCTTACTACTCACTGCCTCATGAATAATTTCATGAGCAGTTACTACACTCTCTAGGATATATCTTCCTTTGACAAAGGTTGTCTGATTAACAGCCAGCAACCTATCACTGATTTTTATCAGCCTATTATTTATAGCTTTAGAAAAAATCTTAAAGCTACAATTAATAAGACTGATAGGTCTGAACTTCTTAAGGTTCGTTGCCTCAGCTTCCTTAGGTATCAGGGTGACCATTGCATAATTTAACCTTGCAATGTTTAATCCACCCTTTTGAAACTCCCTTACTAGGGCCATGAAATCAACTTTTATAGTTGACCAGAATTTTTGGTAAAACAGAAAAGAGAACCCATCTGGGCCTGGGGCTCCCTCAGCATAAGAGCCAAAGATAGCCTCTCTTATCTCTTCCTCTGTAAAGTTAGCTTCTAAAGCTTCATTCTCCTCACTTGTCACCTTTTCATCCTGTGACCAAAAATCATTATTCAAATGAATATTCTTTTTGGGCTCAGGACCAAAAAGTTTTTTATAAAAGTCTGCTGCATGTTTAAGCATCCCTGGAGTATCCTCTATTATGCCTTCCTCTCCTTCCAGCTTGTTAATTGTCTTCTTCCTTCTCCTCTGATTGGCCACAGCATGAAAATATGCTGTGTTTCTGTCCCCTTGCTTGATATCTTTATCTCTGGATCTTTGCTTGGCCTTTATCTCTTCCATCTTCCATATATGCTCCAATTCTGCTACTATTTCTTTTCTTCTCTCTCTCTCAGAGACATTTAGCTATTGCTGTTCAGCAATTAGGTCAAGGATATCTAACTCTGAAAGCAGAGCTATTTTCTCCTTTCTGACCTCAGCACCAATGTTCCTGCTCCATCCTTTAATCTTCTTCCGAAGGGCTCTGATTTTGAATTGCCAGATCTCCATAGGATCTAAGTAAGGGCACTCCATGTCCCAAACTTGTTTGACAATTTGATCAAAATCTTCTACTTCGAGCCACCACTTTTCAAATCTGAAAACTGGCTCTTTCCAGACCACATCTAGCCCAAAATTTATTAGTAATGGGTTGTGGTCACTCACTCCTTTAGAAAGGAGTTTCACTGAGGCTAGTGGATATTTAATATCCCACCCAGTGGAAACAAAGATTCTATCTAGAGTAGCCATTATAGGGCACTCTTGATTATTTGTCCAAGTGTAAGATCTGCTTGGGTCTTTAACTTCAATCATACCCCACTTGTTTATCCAAGCATTGAAGCATAAGGTAAAGTTATTATTAACAATACCATTATTTTTATCCTTCTGGGATCTAACTAGATTGAAGTCACCTCCAATCATCGTTGCCCCATACCACTTTCCCATGACCTCATGGAGTTCATTAATAAACTCCATTTTGGTCTCATCATAAGCCGAGCCATACACTATTACCAAACGCCAGACAAGTTTATCTCTATTATTTTTTATTTTAACAGCTACAGAGTATTTAAAATACTCCCACTCAACAATTTCACCCAAGGATTCTTTGATTCCTACCAAAATGCCTTCGGCTGTCCCACAGGCTGGGAGACTGTTCCATACAAAACTCCTACCAGCTTTCTCAAGAAAACTATCACTAAAAACAGACTTTTTGGTTTCTTGAAAACCCACAAAGTCTAAGTTATTCATGCTGATGAAATCAGCAATACAATTTAGCCTGCCTGTTTTGTTCAGGCCTCTAATATTCCAAAATGCACCTATCATAATGACTATCTTTGTTTATTCTACTCCTACTTTTGCCTTTTTTAACCACTACAGTCCATGGTTCTTCAGGAGACTGCACATTACTCTCATGAATAATGGGAGGAGTCTCAGCAGACTGTAGAGGAGGGAGTGGACACTAGCTGTATCTATGTCCAGATTAGCAGGTAGCATAATCTCAAGATTATCTTCTGCAAATTTTCTAAAGTTATCTTTTTCATCATTAACAAGTTCTTCAATTATACTATCATTCTCACTGGTATCATTACCAATATCAATATTCACATCTTTAGAAATCTAATTTAAAAAACCATTATCTAAAGCAGCAAAAGAGTTACCTTTAAAGGCAGGCACCTCCAAATTCTTCTTTTGTTGTATTCTAGTAGCGCGTTGCATAACTGTGAGACCATCTTCTGGCCTTCTCCTTTTCCTTTCCACCATTACCGGCCCCCATTTGCTCTTGGTTTCACAAGGTTTTAAACCTTCCTTCAGTTTCTGGCTTGCACTCCTTGCTTTCTGAATCTCATTCACCACTTCCTTGCTTAGCTCAAAGCCTTCTTCCTGCACTGAATCTTCCTCCTCCTCTATTCCTTCTAGCAATTCCATATTACTCAAAAGGTTTGTACATTCCTCTGTTGGTAAGCTACTGCTGTTCTCAATGAACTGCCTCCACTTGTCATTTGAATTGTCCTGAGTTGGTGTTTGGTTGATTTCACCATCTCTTACTTGCTGATAAAACTAAGCTATTGTGTCAGGGCTTTGCATGTCAGCCTGCATAGCTATAGTTTTACCACCTCCATTCCCTTGTTTTTTGTTGACCTCAGGAGTTTTGAATCCTTTGTTAGGACCTTTGTCTGTGTCCATCTTCTCAGTACTATCATCTAGATCATCAGCCTCATCATCTTCTTTTGCTATATCACCCCCATCTGGGCTGCCATCATCACCACCCTCTGGGTCATCTTCTCCTCCTGCCACTTGATCAAATCCCTCCACCATGAAGGATATTAAGTATAGTTTTTTGTCCATTCCAAACAGCTTGTCAAATGGAATCACCCTTGGGTCTTTGCAGGCAATCTTCAATCTTGGTTCTAACACTTGCATAGAAGGATTTAAAAAGTGAGGCCCAGTCCACCTCCATGAGGAGACCAAAAGCGGATGCTATCTGCGCAAACACTCTCCAATCACACCATTTAGGTGGAATCCCTTCAACCTGCACCCAAGTTTCCTTAAGCTCACTGAAGTGGTCGAGATCACCAATCCACTCCAGTACCTCCACCTGCACACCTTCCTTTCTCAAATTGAACGATGGAAGATTCTTTATGTCTGAGACTCTCTTGTGCGGTGGAAACCTGACCAGAAATTTGCTTGATGTCAACTCTCTGATCTGCCAGGGCCAATCTTTGCACAAGATCTCACTTAGCTCTTTCTCCAACTCTGCCATTGAAATTTCCCCTTTCCTGATCTGTACCACTCCACAGTTGCTTATGTTCAACCAACCAGTTGTTTCAGCCTCTGGAAGTCGCACATTGAAGAAGCTCAAACCCCTACTGCCATAGCCCACATACTCTGCAGTTGGTTGAGTTTTCTTCCACTCTGGGCAAGCAGTCATGTAATGACCTGGGACAGCACATATGAAGCACACCTTGGGTTTTCCACAGATCCCCACAAAATGGCCAGGCTCCCCACAATTGTAGCATGTCATGGACTTGTACCTAGGATCAATCTCCATCGGCTTGTTAATCTTCCCTCCATCCTCTTTTCTCTGGTTTGCAGTAGCACTCTGTTCTCTCTGTTTCTGGCTTGGGGCGGTCTTCCTCTGCTGGCTCTGATGAACCTGCTGTTGATTACCACTTGGAGCTTGCTGTTGCGGATGAGGTGGAGGTGGAGGATGCGATTGCCTGAATTGCGCCTGCTGAGGAGGTGGGGCTGGCTGCTTGAATTACGCCTGCTGGGGGGGTGCAGAGAATTTCTGACCTCTCCCAAACTGAGACCGATTTCTCTGATTTTGCTGCGGCGGCCGCTGCTGTTGATGGTACTGATTATCCCCCTGCTGAGGACGAGTAGGTCTCGGATCCGGCTGCCAGACCCATCTCCCCCCTTCCGCCATCGGCGCTCGCCTCAGCACCTCTGCAAACATCGATCTCTCACCTCCGCATGCCCAGATGTCACACGCGAAGTTGAGAACCATCGGTGGTGCGCCAAGCTTGTCTGATCTCTTCACTGGGAAGCAATCCTCAGGGCCAAACTTCCTCTCCTTCACCAACTCCTTCCGGATCCAGACCAGACAGCTTCCATCGCGAGCAGTGGGTGGTGGCTGTGGAACCCTAGACTTCGGAATTGAATTGGGGATCGACCAAAGATGACTGAAAAGCTCCTCAATGGATTCTCCTGCACCGCCCGCGGACCCCTCTCTCGATCCTCTCCTCGCTTGCCATTTGTCCCAATCTGAGCCCCATGTGAGGAGAGAGAATTGGATCTCGCTCGGGAGACGCTGACCTGTGGGGATGAGTAGTTCAAAGGCCTCCCGCTCGCACATCCTACCGCACGCGTGCTCTCTCTCGGCGGATCATCGGGGAACGGCGGCGGCCTCACCGGCGATCTTTCAGGCGATCTCTCCGGCGGGCTCGTCGGCGGTGGTGTTGCCTTTTCTCTCCCACCCGAACCGCTCATTTTCTCGCCCGAGCCTAAGGGGGTAGTTCGTCGCCGGCGTACATCTCCGACACCGGAAAGGGTTCTTATTGTTCTTATTGTTCTTATGTCGCCGGCGTACATCTCCAACGCCGACGCGAAATTCATCATCCACAGTGAGCCCCGTCCCCTAAATCCTTTTGAATTGGATGCGCAAACCATTGGAATATCTTCCTGACCATATTCCCTTTTGGTTTCTCCGACGAAGTCGCCGGAATGTCACTTTTCCCCAACACCGCCGTCGGCCGTCATCCACCTCAACGATGACGACCACCCTCCGACCCCTCCTCGACGTCAACATGTTCCGTGCCAGTCTCCTCCACGCCGCGTTGAAGCTACAGGACCAACGTGTGCACCTCCTCGTCCACTGCAGCGAGCTCGCGACATCGCTGAACTTCCTTCGCCCGCCACCGCTCCTCATCGACCCCTTTCCGGTTAGTCCCCGCCCTCGAGGACCCCACATTTGAGTTCCCCTCGTTGATCACATCAATTAGAGCCTCTCTCGTACCCTCCTATTCGTCTTTTTCCTCTCTCCGACGAAGCTCCGTCGAAGTTCTGTTCAGTTCCGGCCGCCAAGCTCTGTGCGTATTCTGTTAAAAGATGACGATGGCAAACTTGTAATTAAATCGAACTTGCTCAGAAACTGCTTAAACTTCAAAAATCAATATCTGGAGTTATAGATGTCCAAAAATTGTAAATATAATTCTGTTGTGTTCCTCTTGAGTAGATCTATCTGTTGGTTAGCATTATGATCCATGCTTCTGTATATTGTTACTTGCATCAATTTTAGAAGTTATACCTTATTTAAATTCTAGTAAATGATCTGATCATGGGAAAACTTCAAACTTAGGCTTGTTAGAGTACACTTGACATGCTCTTTCTAGTAATGTATACAATGACCCTTGTTTCTGCATGTTTTGCTCTTATGAAGTCTGTAGGCAAAATCTCTAATTAATTCATAGTAAATTATTTGATGTTCATAAAATTGTGAACTTAGGCTTGTTGTACTCCTGTTGATATCCTCTGTTCAGTATTACAAACCATGATCCTTAATTCTGTAAGAAACTTTAGTTATAAATTTCTCTTTGATAAACTTGTCATCTTTGTTTTTGACGAAAAACTGTAGGGGAGTTCCCCACAGTGCAAGCCTTTTCCATTAATAGATTATATTTACAAGAAGCAAGAAAAGAAAAGGTCAGGAGGACTACGCTACTACTAGAGCTAAAACAAAGACTACTACAGCCTACTGTTACCTCTACTGCTAGTTACATACAACAGAGATATACTACACTTTAGGAAACCAGTCCAAAGTGCACAAGATTATATGAGATCCAACCAGCTTCTTATAACTTGATGATGACTCTCATTGATTCTGTATAGATGCAGAATTGTTTCCTCTTTAAAGGCTCTTTTCCAACTAACTACACTAGGTAGTTTGTTGTCAAAAATCTTAGCATTTCTCTGCTTCCAAATGGTCCAGATAGCCACTGAAAAAATTTCCATGAAAAACTGATACTGAAAGTCCCTCTTGCACTGCACTATTTTTTCTTTCACATCAAGTTCCTCATCCCATAATATACCAAGACTGAACCAGCATGTTGAACTGAAATCACAATCAAAAAAGAGATGCTCCTGGGTTTCTTCAGTGTTCCTACTACAGAGCACACAATTATATCCAGTCTGTAAAATATGGTTCCTTCTTCTAAGCATATTTCTAGTGTTTACTCTGTCTTTTAGGAGAAGCCAGATGAAAAACTTGATTTTTGGCATGCATTTGCTTTTCCAATTCCATGCAAAAGTGATATGGCATCCACCTCCTTGATATGCATGCTTATAAAATTTATTAGCAGTATACATAGCTGATCCCCAGATATAAGTCCATATATCATCATCATCATCATCATTTGTCCAAATAGCATCTATATTCTGTTGCATTAACAGGAGCTCTTCATATGCTTGCTGTGATAGTGGTAGGCGAAAAATTTGCTCAAAATTTTCTGCCATCATGACATCAGCAAGTGAACAGTGTTTGTTCCTTGCATAAGTGTATAATCTTGGGTACTCTGTAGAGAAAATTTTTCCATTGATTAAATCATGCCATAACGCCACTGTATCACCTTTTCCTATTGTACAACTTGCAATGCCCCTATATTCTGAGGTCAATCTGAAGATGTCTTTCCACCAGAAAGACCCAACTTCCTTCGCTTGGTGTGGCACCTCATTTATATAATATTTGCTCCATATCAAAGTAACCCAGGGTATATTCTTCTTGTTATAAAATTTGTCAAGATGTTTCAATAGAAGGGCTTTATTTTGCAATCTGATATTCTGAACCCCAAGTCCACCTTTGTCTTTGGGCAGTTGCACTTGATCCCATGCTACTAAGTTGGCACTTTTCTTTTCTCTATCAATACCTCTCCACAAACAATCTTTCCTTACCCTGTCCACTTCTTCAACAGTAGCCTCTGGAATTTTTATGATACACATAACATAGGTAAGCATTGATGTGAGCACTGATTTAATTAGTTGAAGCCTCCCAGCATATTGTAGAAATCTTGAGCTAGCAGTCAACCTTCTTTCCATTCTACTGACAATTGGCTCAAAGTGCTTCACTAGTGGTTTTGTTGTACCTAATGGTAATCCTAGATAAGTAAAAGGCAGGGATCCAACCTGACATCCAAAAGTTTCAGCCAACACTTTAACTCTATCACTAGGGACATTTATTGGGATCATACAAGATTTTTTATAGTTAACCTTCAAACCAGTCGCTTCAGAAAATGTATTTAGAATACTCTTCAGAAATATCAGTTGTGTTGCACTAGCTTGCATTACCAATAATGTATCATCGGCATATTGTACAATGGGGTAGTCAACATCTGCTCTTTGTGGAATTGGCGCTCCAAGTATACCTTGTCTGTAAGCTTTATTTATAATACTTTGAAGCAAATCAGCAGCTAGCACAAAAAGAAGGGGTGAGAGAGGGTCTCCTTGCCTTACTCCTCGCTTACACTGAAATTGTTTGCCAGGTACACCGTTTAGTAAAACTGATGAGGTACCAGAAGATAAAATCTCTGAAATCCATTTATTCCATTTTTCTGGAAAGTTTTTTGCTTGCATTATCTGAATAATTGCCCTGTGCTCGACCATATCAAAGGCCTTTTCAAAATCTAGCTTAAGGAGAATAATTTGCCTTTTTGAGTGATGACACTGATGTAAGTACTCAAAAGCCCATCCCAAACAATCTTGAATTGTTCTTGACTTGATAAACCCATATTGGTTAATGTGTATCACTTCCATGATAATTTTCTGAAGTCTGTTTGCAAGCAACTTGGTTATGAGCTTGATTGAAGAGTTGAGCAAAGATATAGGCCTGAAATCATTTGTAGTTTCTGGATTGTCCTTCTTAGGCACTAGTGTGATATATGAAGAATTAATACTTTCCAGACCCACTTCATGATTAAAAAATTCTCCACAAAGGGTATAGAAATCCTCCTTGATATCTTGCCAGCAGTGCTTCATGAATTTACCATTAAAACCATCAGGTCCAGGCGATTTGTCAATTGGCATGTTTTTCACTATATCATCTATTTCTTCTCTTGTGAAGGGAGCACATAGATCTGTGAGATCATCGTGTTTTTCTAGAAGCTCCTGTAGATTAAAGTGCATTGTAGTCTGTTGAGAAATACCCATTCTGCTTTTAAAAGCATTCCAGAATAATGCAGCCTTTTCAGCATGATCAATTACCATTCTGCCCTCTTCAGTTTGTATTTGTGGGATAGTATTTCGCCTGTATGATTCTGTTGCCATGGCATGAAAAAAATTCGTGTTTTCATCCCCTAACTTAACACGCCGCATTGTGAATCTCTTCTTCCAATAAATCTGCCTATAGTGCAAGAATTTCTGCATCTGAGTTTTAACAATTTCTCTAAAGTTCCATTCTTGTGTCGACAAGTCTCTGATCTCTTCAATTTTATCCATACATCCAATGATCAAGTTGCAGTTTGCAATGATTTTATTCAGTTGAGAAAAATGCTTGCTCCACTCCTTTAAACCTTTTCTTAGGAACTTAAACTTGGCTGTTACAGAAGCTGCACTGTTTCTCCCTGGAAATATGACATTCCAGTGTTCCTTCACTACTTCAGAAAAACCTTCTTGCAATGTCCAGAAATTTTCAAACCTAAAAATATTGGCTTTAGAAATTTGCAATGTCCAAAAACTTGTCATCTTTGTAGTAATTAATATGCTGCTTGTTAGACTTTGATCTTCTGCATGCATGTCACTTAGATGATGTTCTATCACCATTATTTTTCGTTTGGTCAGAGATGCTTTATAGAATTTCATAGGAATTTCTTTCTTACTCATCCTTATTTTGATGCTTGATTTAATTCTGTTAATAAGAAAATGTTGATAAATTGTTGTTAGTACTGTTTTGGCATGCTTAGATCACCAGTAGGCTGATCATGATCAGAGTCCACTTAGGAATGATTTCTATGCTTGGATGATTTTGTTTGAAGTTAATATGAATGATTCCCTTAATAATACAACAATGCTTCATGGGAGTCAATTAAAGAAATAAATTAAACTCAGTTCATATCACCAATTCAGAACTACACACATCACTTTAAATCTGTAATGCCACATAAGTTGCATTTTCATGTCGAATTGTATTGTCCTTGCATTCCATTTTATTGACACATTGTTGCATTAATAGGAAACGACAATCAGGAAGTCCAAGAGGATTTTCAGAAGGATTATTTTGTTGCGGGGCCAAAAGCTGAACTTACTAACTTAGAGTGTGAGAACCAAGGCAAGCCCCGGTGCATCCCGCCGTTTTACAAATTTTTGGTTCTAGGAATAATAATGCTAGTATGTCTAGTATGTTTGTTGCACTTAAGTTTATAGGAGTTGTTTGAAAACCCTCCTGCATGTTACCAAATGACCTATGATGTTTATGTGTCGATCCTAGTAGCTCGGTAGAATGCTTGCTATGCTTAGTTAAAAATTACTTAGCATTGATTAAGTTATTATTTATGTTGGATGGTTAAAAACTTGATCACTAAAGTTGAACTTAAAGAATGAGTTTATGTACTTGTTGAAGACCGGACGGGGATGATTGTGTAGGATGGATTGGGAAGGCTGGGCCTTCATGGTGGTAGCCCCGTCTGTGTCGATTAAGGACCGTCTCGTTGTTGGCCCTCTTGATCAAGCATTGAACAGTACCGAGTACATACTAGTGTTAATGGGCGCTAGGAAACTGAGTAGCTTGTATGGTGGCAAGGTGGTACGGTACTCTGTACAGATGTATTGGGCAGGTTCAGGCCATGGGAGGTACAAGGTACCGTTGGTGGGATGGCTGCCCAATCTCTGAGACTAGACCCGTGCTGATTGTTTACTGTCTTGTGAAAGGTTGCCGTATATGACTTTTGTGCATATACGTCGTGTACCTCGGGTTTTCGCCAGCTGGTGTAAATCGATTGCAATCGCTGTCCCTCGCAGTAATGAGTACCCGCTTGTGAATTGAGCCTTCACGTAGCACACATGATACTTGCTTATGATGATGTATGTTGATGATATATGCAGATTGTTGCTCCTGATTATTTATGTTTATCTTACTGCATGATACTTGTCTCTATTTGATTTACTTTCAGATATGCTCACATATGCTCCTGTTTAAAGAACTAAAAGTTGGCTAAAATATGGTTAGCTATGTTTATTTGCTTAGTGCGAGTCCTTTAAATTCAGCCATTCTATTGTGAGCCTTTGCATGTCTAGGAGTCAATTTAACGGGTAAGACTTGCTGAGTAAGGCTTTGTGCCTTTGTTGTTTTTCAGGTAATAATGATATTGATCTGCCTGTTGGTGTACTTCCCTGGGAAGTGCAAGTCCCAGAGGGTTGGACCTCCCACTGGGAGTCCGACCAGCCGCCGCTGTGATTGTCTTTGTGATGCTAGTGTGGCGATCCTATCGGGCATCGGATTGTCACTTATGCTTATCGATGAGAGTAGTGTAGCTCTCGTGTATCTTTCGTTTTCGAACTTGTCATTTAATTTCCGCTTCCGCTGAACTTTATCTTCCGCTGTACTCTGAACTTGTGTTGTAATAAAGATAATAACTTGTTAATTAAGATGAAAGTGTTGTATTATCTCGTGTCTGCTTAAACAGCACCGTGGGACAAAGATCATGTGGATCGGACTGTTAGAATTCCCTCTCTGTCCAGCTAGGCCTGAGGAACAGCTTTCTACCTGTTTAATTTACAGATGCCCTTTCAGTTAACAATTAATGCTGGCAGCACTTGGGCATTCAAGCTAAATTTCCTTGACATGATGATAGACGCCAAATCTCCATTTCCTAAAGAATTCTTCATGAAAATATTCATCATTGGAGCATGGTAAATTTGAAAGCAAAGAAGCAACTTCTTCTTCGAAAGAAGCCCCCCTTCATCCCAAATCTGGAAAAGCCACTTTGTTGAGGAAGGCCTTGTACAAGCTGAGATAGCAGAGTTGCTTTTCTTCCCCTGTACTTTCTCTTTGTACAGCGCAGTGCTCTCTTTTCCTGCTATTTATTCTTCTACTTCCTCTTCGCATGTGCAGTGGTAGTATGCTCTGTAACTTTGTTTTTTCAGTTATTACCTTCGCTGTGTTTCAGTTTCAAAAGAAAAAAAAAAAGCAAGTTCAGTGCTCATCATGGTGCAGGAAGACATGGAGGGCGCGAGCGATGAATTGACCACGTAGTATTTTGATGGTACCATCCGTAGACGGTGTAGACCAAATGCTTCTCTTTTCACCCACGCGCTCTACAAAAGGAGCCTCCAAGCGACGACGACGACGACGGAAGCCCATTCCAAACCCTTTCTCTCTCACTTCCTAGCTCTGAAACAAACAAACAAACAAACCCAGCCCGCCGATTCCGTCGGAATTTAGAGCACAGAACATGGACAAGCTGGTATCGTGCGCTAAATCGTGCATCGCTGTCCTCGTCTTGACCGTGCTTGCCGGACTAGTGATCCTTTCCGTGACCAACGCGAAGCGAGTCGAGGTCACCGTCGCCGAGGCCTCCCTCGGGCGCCTGGCCCTCGTCGCGCCCGGCGGCAACTGCAGCAGCACGGCGTACAACCTCTCCCTCGCGGTCGCCGTCTCCAACACCAACACGGCGATGCCCGTCTGGCGCGCCGCGCCGCTGGACACCGAGCTCCGCCTCGGCCTCGGCGACCGGCCGTTCGCTCACGTCCGGCTGGCGGCGGGCGAGGGGCCGGAACGCATCGGCCCGAGGAGGACCAAGGTGTACCGCGTGGTCGTGGCGGCCGCCAAGAGCGCGCCCGTGGCGCTCGGGAGCGACGCGGCGGCGGCGTTCGCCGCGGAGAGCGCCGTCGGGGTGTTCCGGCTGGAGCTCGTCGTCCGTGGGAAGTTCAAGTACCCGGCGTACGCGGCGGCAGCTTCAACACCACGACGAGGTGCCTGTTGAAGCTTCCGCTGTCGGAGGCGCCTGAGCCATGCACCGACATCTCGGACCACATCTTTTGATCCCTTCGATCGACTGCTTGTATTTTATTCGCAGTTTTATTCTGTTGTGATTGTTCGTTACATCTGATCTTGTGTTTGTGCTAATTAAGTACTACAACTACACCGTTGTACTCTATATACTAGTACTAGTTGTTTAGCTTGCTTAATTGTGCCCATGAAAAAACCCTTTCGTCCATTTCGTCAAAGAGGAAAAAAAGCCACTTCACGCCACGCTGCTCTTTTCTCCCTGTCACACGATGGAATGGACCAGAGCCGACCGAGCCAGCCATCACAGGTCGTTTCACTGCCATGATGCGAGGTAGACGAGGAGTCACATGTTGAGACCTGCTCTGCTGGTGGTGTCACCTCTCCGGCTCTCCGTCGTCTGCAGTGGGAAGCCGCAGCACCGAAGGCACCCTGCTTTCTTTCCTTGTTTGCGTATTTAGGGCTCTGGGCTCTGGGGTGATGAGATGGAACAAGACATAGGATATAAAGCTTTCTAGCTAGTACTAGATTATCATCATCATTATTGCAGTATATATAAGCTTCAAATTTCTCTTCTACGTACCCAACACATGCTGTAAATTAATTCAGGAACAGAAAAAGCATGCTTTCAGCAGGAATCAGATGCTTTTACCTTGCAATTTCACAACAAACACTAGCTACCTAGTTACATTTCCTTCTTTCTCAAACTTGTCTACCTGATCGATATGCATTTCCCTCTTTCCACGTTAACGGTTATGCAAGCGAATAGTTCCATGGCAACTGAACCAATGCGTAGCCAAAAATGCATCATCAGAAGTTCGCAAAATAAGAACAAGAGATTATCTCTAGTTAATCTCCACTAAATCGAACACGCACTGAGGAGAAGGTTAAGCTACTAATTAATATGATGAAGAAATTATTTGCATGTTCAATGCTAATGCAGGAAGCCGTGAGGGAGAGGGGAATAATTCATCACCTACGTACTTTGATGGTAGGCTGTCTTTTGCTGCTTTCACAATCACTGCATCCAAATAGAGGGTATCAACTCACCTTTCAGGATAAAAGCATAATGTTCGAACATTTCTAGTAGCAAAGAGCTGCCGTGCTTGACACTGTACAGGAGATGCAGAGATTGATGTTCACATTGAGTACTTCCTAGACAACCCAACAGATGGAGTACGAACGGTGGTTGTTCATCTCCTCCATTGCTAGCTAGGAAGCAAAATGCTTTCAGTTAAAAGATGGGGATTCAGCTACTGTGCGCACCATTTCTTTTTACGGGTATAGAGAGATCTATATTAAGATGGGGATTCAGCAATTAAAAGCTGCTCTAGAGCAGGAGGATTCCAGCCAGCGCGCCAAACTGCTGGCTGTACTGTCTAGTAAACTTAGCTAGTTCATGTGCAATACTGTTCTGATCTCTCATTACTGAAACTACCATTAACTGCCAGGCCTTCACGTTATAAAATGAGATGGAAGCAATGCACATGCACGTGCACACCTTCGTGTATATATAGCTGGAACATAGTACATGTTGGTTTTTATGGAGTAACAAAATCGTATCTATTGGTTGTTACGGAGTAAAAATTGTTTAAGGATATAGTAGTAGCATGGCACTCTAATTGTACAGCCTTTATCCTAGTCTAATATTGAGTCCTGCAACCAATACATATTGCCTCCTAAGGACTGTTGCCAATACAAGTGATATTCCTAACAACAACAACATATCTCAACTGTGAGTAACTACTCTCATATTTATCTATCTCTAATCGGACTTGAATTGAGCTACACGGCATACACAAGATCACAATGCTTATCTCTAACACACGTAAATCACGTAAATCGGAGGCCTGACTGGTTCGCGTCATCCCCTGTCTTGGAGCTCCAGTCCTCCTGCTGCTCTGCGTATCGCGGCTCATCATGATGCAGGAAGTCATAATGGACGAGCGCGATGAATTGATCACCTATTGTACTACGTAGTAGTTTGATGCTATCATAATGGACGAGAGTTGTCTTTTGCTCCTTTCGCTATCACAGCATCCTAATACAGTGGCCCTCAAAAAAAAAAAAGCATCCTAATAGTGTGTAAACATACGCATTCCCAGAAAAAGTGTGTGAAGATACTGTCTGTTCAAACGTTTCTAGTAGCATCAGGTGCTGCCATCTCAGGCATGATTTAGGTATTGATTTTGCAACACAAATTGGCGACTCAGATGTTTGAATTTGATGCTGAACTTTTAGGATAGATTTTAATAATTAATGCCATCTAGTTAACCCACGCACTCACTCACGCACTCTACAAAAGGGGACAGCCAGGCAACGACGGCGACGGAAGCCAATTCCTTCCAAACCCATTCTCTTCTCTTACACCTTAGCTCTGCAACCAAACACCTCGCTTCCCTCGGAGTTTAGAGCACAGAAAGAACATGGACGACGACATGAAAGCGTGCCGCAAATTGCGCAACTTTCTCATCTCTGTCTTAGTCGTCGGCGCGATCGTACTTGCCGGACTAATCTTCCTTGCAGTGAGCAACAACATCCCAGTCGAGGTTACCGTGGCCGAGGCCTCCCTCGGGCGCCTGGCCCTTGTCGCGCCCGTCGGCAACTGCAGCAGCACGGCCTCCGTCGCGTACAACCTCTCCCTCGCGGTCGCCATCTCCAACCCCAACACGGCGACGTTCGTCTGGCGCGCCGCGCCGCTGGACGCCGAGCTCCGCCTCGGCGGCCGGCCGTTCGCTCAGCTGCGGCTCGCGGGCGCGGGGGCGGAATGCATCCGCCCTTCGCGGACCAAGGTGTACCGCGTGGCTGTGGCGGTTGCCAAGAGCGCCGTCGGGGTGTTCCGGCTGGAGCTCATCGTCTACGGCAAGTTCATGTACTCGACGAGAATCGGCCGCCGCTTCAACACCACGGTGAGCTGCCCGCTGAGGCTTCCGCTGTCGACGGCCAGGCCGCAGCCATGCACCGACCTCTCCAACTCAGAGATGGAGCTTTGTTGTAGCCAGCCAGGGGTGAACTGACCATGCGCCAAATTTAATCTCCACTGGTTAATCAACAAGCATGGCACTATTTGTTGAGATTTACAGCTGGATTACATTGGCCGCCCCCCCTTGGTTCTTTACTGATCGAAGCTCCGCCACTGTCGCACGACATCTTTGTATCCCTTCGACTGATTGTAATTTTCTTCCCGATTTAATTTTGTCATCATTGTTCTTTGTTACCTCTCTTGTTTCGGCAAATAACCTGTTTCCCGTAGTTGGAACTCCAGCCAGCCAAACTGCTGAGCTGCACTCTTGTCTAGCAAACTTAGCTAATTCATGCGCATTAGAGTTCTGATCTCTTTTTACTGAAACTACCTTTAACTCAGCCAGGCCTTTACGTTGTAAAATGAGATGGAAGCGATGCACATTCGCCTTCGTGTTTATATATATAGCTCGCCAGCTCGTACAGAGTACATATTGATGTTGATTGTTACTGAGTAACAACATCGTATCTAATGAGTTGTTCCATGGCAATTTTTATCTATGACGACTTGAGGTACGCTGCATACACAAGATCACAACGCTATGAGTTATCTCTAACACACATAAATCCTGATGTTCAATGGCGGAGCTAGACAGAAATCAAGGTGGGTGCTGATCCTATGCTGGTTGTTCTTTTCCTAATTTCTTTTGTCTTGTGGGTGCATAACGTTAAATTTTATGGGTGCAAATATGGTGAAAATTAGAGAGCTAAAGCTAAATTTTCAACGGCCACTAATGTGGCTCCGCCCCTGCTGATGTTTTGTAAGGTCGCAGCCCACTTCGATCTGCTTCCTTCCACTTCATGGCCGTCACACAGTTGGCGCAATCAGTCTCAAGAACGGCTGGCTTTTGCAACCACTGTTGTGCAAGATGTAGACCTTTACGGCAGGCCAAGAGCTCTGCCTCCTCTGCTGAGATGCAGTTAAACAACAGACGCCGAGCAGAGAGGATAACCACACCTAGATGGTGAGCACTCGCCTGATTGTAGTGTTCGATAAAACTGGTGTCAACATTAAGTTTAATCTATCCTTCCTCTAGAGGGATTCCAGGTCACAGGTCTATATATTCGAGTCACTAGAGCTCTTGGAGACCTTCTTTTCAATCATCTTTGCCACCAGAGACATGGGATTCTTCCCTTTCATATCCTCATGTTTCAACTTACCCATATATATTCAGAATATTACTGTGTAATATGTTCAGGCTAGTAACTGATCCAATTTGAGAGAAGCGTCCGCTATGCTTGATTGTATTATTCAGACTACTTCTTCCACAAAGTCATTAAAAGGAAATTTTCTGTAAGGCTAGAAGGAACCAGTTCAGCCCAAGTACCGGAACCTGTAGCATGTCCGGCAATGGCCAGCATGCATATACAGCTCTTGCGTGTGGATATAGGACCGCATGGGGACCATCGTTCTGACCTGGAACCATGCCAATGAAAAAGACCTCGTGACCTTCCTTCTCATCAGTGTAATAGTATCCGTAAATTCATCGGCAAGTAAAAAAGACATGCTTTCAGCTTAAGGGACCAGATGTACCAATGCTTGGTGATTCCAGAGTACAAGAAAAGAAATAAATTATGTTTCTTTTCACGAACCTAATTGCTATGCTAGTTTGTTCTTCACCATGCGGGCGGGGTGCGTGTGGATGGAACTCGCACCTGTAGTTCATAAATCAAATGAACCGTAGCAAAACAATACTATTAGAGGATTTTTACAGTCCCCCATACTAGCTAGTATTATTTGAAGAATACTAGCAAGTATTATGATCCGACGGTTCACATCGATTAACCCTCACCTATCAATACTAGCTAGTATTCATGGCAGATAGGTAATTATATTATTATGGTGAGACCAAAATCGTAAAAAGGATAGACTTCTAATTATCAGTTGTGTAACATCATAGTAATTAATCTGATATATCGACGGCTTTAGGATTCTTCATTTCTGGCCTTCTAGAGTTAGGGTTCATCGTTGGAGGATTCATCATTCTAGAGAGTTAGGGTTCATCGTTGGAAATGGCCGTATCTTGAGCACCGTACGTTCACACCAAGGTCTATCATTCCACCGTCAGGGTCCTCCTCAACCTCACCGTCGGCCGTTGTCGCGTACGAGCACGTCGTGACGACGCGGTTTCGGGACGCGTCCAGGAGACCAGGAGGATGTGCTCCGCGTCTGTGACTATATATGGTGTGGCGCCCTGGAAGCTCTAAGCCGTCGCCAATTGCGGCCGCTGTGGAGGCACTCACCGGCGCCATCTGCAGCATATCAGGTGCCGCGGAGAGCTCAGCCGCCGCCATCAGAGACGCCGCGAAAGCGAAGTTCCTGGACGCATCCCCGAGCAGGTCCTCCGCAACCATGGCTTCGGCTACCGTCCTCGTCGGGCACATGCATCAACAGCTGGAAGCCTGGAACGAGCTCATCATGCAGATTGCTTTATGATCTCTAATCTATTTTCAATTTTGTAATTATTTCTTTGTTCATCTTTCAAAGGCATCTACTCCAGTAAGATTAACCGAGATTTGTGTTCAGATTCAGATATACAATGGAACATCTTAATCATCTTGTAAAAATTGAATTTATATGCAGAGACTTCTGATCATAAGTATTCTAGTAACGGATTGATAATTTGAAAACAAATCACAGCGCAATTAATGTAACATAGGAACAAAAAATTCGATTTAGGAACAGTCTCATGTGCTGAATTCAATCTCGTACAGGACTTAGAAACAGCCCTTGATGCGTGTAGATGAGCTTTCTTAATTAAATTGATCAATAAATAATAATTCCTAAACTACCCATAAGAATACTAGCTAGCTACTATTTTCTAGCAATACTACTAGCTAGTATGGAGGACCATAAAAGTTATCTATTATTAACTGGTTATGATGGGCTAAGTACAGTGAACTGAACCGGGGTGTAAAAGGGTTGTGTCGGGCCATGAAGGTACCTAGGATTTTTTTTTTTTCATGCTCCGGGGAATTTGTAGATAAACTTTGCAACGCTTGTCTAAGATTTTATTGAAATTTCCGTGACACATCTCTGTTAGAGTAAACAGGAATAATAGAGATCAGAGAATAGCGAGAGAATACAAGAGGGGTAAAGGACAGGGAGGTAGGGGTGCCGGCGTTGCATTCTTCTGTGTTCCTTTTCCTTCGTCAGAATATGATGGCCGGGTTCCAGCTCGTAGATTCACAACATTTTACCCGCTGAAGAATATCAAAATATTTTGTATAAAACCTATTGCAAAAGTTCACAACGATTGAAGTCAGTTGCAACATTCGTGAAATCGAATTAGTTTGTTGCAGCACACGTGTTTGTTTAAGAGACCTTGAGCGGAGTACGTGCTAAAGGACGAGGTCGATGTCGCATGTTTTCGTGGCAAACGGTACACTGTCATTTCCACAAAGTTCAGTTTTATATCTGAAATAAAACTCATTTATTTGATACGATGAAATGCAGGGGCACAGGGCTAGTTATTAAACCAATTATAAAAGAGAAAACGAGGCTAGCATGGGAACCGGAAAGGTCTCTTCCTTTCACACAGTGTGAAGTTGCTATCACCAACGTTTCTCACGAACACACTTGCTGCCAAGGCCGTACGTGCCACAAGAATCTATTCATCAGTTTCGAAAAAGAAAGGAAACCACACGGACGACGACGTGGCCGCACCTGTGACACCCATGGAGAGTAGCTGCCACTGTTCCGGCAAGTTTCACATGCTCGCCGACGGCCCTTGCACCGCGTATACAAGTACCCTGCCCACCAGCTTTCGTTACTCGCACAAGGCCACAAGGCCCACAACACAGTACACAGCTTGATTACGAGCTCACTCCATCCAGCCAGCCATGGCAATGCCCAGCGGCTACAGCTTCCAGATGACACCGTGTGGTCCGGTGGCGGAGAGCAACAACGAGCTCAACATCCGCGGCCTGTACCTGCACCACATCTCCGGCGGGCCGACCCCGACGCAGTCGACCGTGGTGAGCGCCAACCCGGGCACCGGGCTGGGCGAGACCGCCGTGAACAACTGGCCAATCTACGATGGGCTCGGGCCGTACGCCAACGTTGTCGCCCGCGCTCAGGGCGTCCATTTCCTCGCCGGTGGATGGCATAACTCCTTCACCATCGTGTTCAAAGACGCAAGGTACGTACGTGCCACTTTGAATTTGCTCAGCTCTTGTGCCTTCTCTTTGTGAATTTTACAGAAAAAGAGGCATGTATGTCACTGAAAAAGTGCCTCCCAACAAGATGTCAGTCAGCTTATCGACATCCCCCCCTAAAGAATGGTTCAAATTTTTGGAACTCATGCACGCACGCTATGCAGGCTTAGGGGGTCCACCCTTCAGGTGATGGGACTATCCGTCGAAGAAGGTGAGTGGTCAATTGTTGGCGGGACAGGACAGTTTGCTATGGCGCGTGGCATCATTAGCAAAAGATTGCAAGAACAGTGAAACGATGGTAATGTAATAGCGATCACCATCCATGGATATTGCCCTATGCCAAAAGGATCACAACAAATGGGAATGAGTCAACAACAATACCCTGGGTCGCAGCAGATGGGTATGGGACAACAACAGTATCCCGGTTCTCAGCCAATGGGAATGGATCCACAACAATACCCTGGTTCTCAGCCGATAGGAATGGGTCCACAACAATATCCTGGATCAAACCCAATGGGAGTAGGTGGACCGCAACAATATAATGGGCCACACCAGATGGGAATGGGTCCAAATTATTATCCCGGGCAACAACAAATAGGATCAGGGTTTCAACAATATCCTGTATTCAATAACGTAAGTGACTTTTCCTTGATGTCCTAGGATCCATGCTAACAATATATGTAAAGTTCAATGAATTATTTGTCTGAAACTCGATGGGTTTGTCATATTGAATGTCTATCTTTTAGATCTATCAATAGAAATTAGAAATGATCCATCACATTGTACAATTTATTACATATCTGGTTGAAAAGTTATAAAGAGTAATGATAAAGTCTAGCTAGTACCAGTGAGCCAAAAGCCATGCATAAATAGCAAATAGCAAATAAAAAGGCAGAAACAAATACAACTTCCAAATATTCTACTTGCATTGATATACAGTCAAGCTATTTTTTTACATATGTGCACAGTCGCTCTGAATTTAATAACAATATCCTTGTCGTTGACCTATGCTTTATATAGTCTAAGTTTGTTTACTCAATATATATAGGAAATACATATGCACTTATATTGCTTCTCAACATCACTTATACATGCAGGGTCGATCCACCAAGCATGGACCCTGGGGTGGAAGCGGAGGTTCATCCCGTGATATCGTGGAGACACCCCAGCGTTTGGAAAGCATAACAATTCGCAGTGGTTGGGTCATCGATTCGCTTTCATTTTCTTATATGGACCAAGCTGGACAGAGGCGCACAATTGGTCCATGGGGCGGTAGCGGAGGTGATGAGAATACGGTTAGTGAAAAATTCAAAATTCCTTCGGTGTTTTATTTGATCATTGTATATTGGTTTCCTTTGTGACCGAAATTAATATTCATGGGAACAAGATATTTTGGTGATTAATAGTATAATCATATAGATGTTGACATCTTTTTTTGTCCATGTTCTCAGATTTATCTTGGCCCCTCAGAATTGGTAAAGGGAGTTTCTGGAACATCTGGCTCGCATGAAAACCACATTGTAATAACATCGCTTAAGATCGTCACCAACACGAGAACATATGGACCTTTTGGACGTCCGCAGGGTGACGCATTCAGTGCTCCGGTGCCTGGTAATGCCAGCATTGTGGGCTTCTTCGGTCGTTCTGGGGACTGTCTAGACTCAATCGGTGTTTACACGGTCTAAACTGTTGCAGAAATATTTGATTGGATAGACCTTGTTTCCTGCCAGTAATTTTGGTTAGTCTTTGCGTGAGTGTGCTTAACTGATGCTTGTGACGTAGGAGATGACAAGTATTGGCCTTTCATTTGTCATATGTATGTGTGCATGTCAATGAAACCTACAGAATCAGAACTTGACAGCTACGATTTCAGTTATGTTGAGCTTTCTCTGGGAGATGAGACAGAGAAATATCTCTCATCTCTTCTCTAATTCGAGCATAATTGATCATTAGTATTTGTCTCCAAATCTTCTTATCATACTCCCTCCGTTTTTAATTATATGACACCGTTGACTTTTTTGTTGTACTTTGATCAATAATATATATATGAAAATAATTAGTTTCTTAACGTAAAATGTATATTGTTGGGTCTATCATCAAAAGCACTTTAAGATTAACTTATACATTTAGTTATTTGTATAAATATTTATGAATAAGAGGAATGGTTAAAGTAAGAAAAAAGTCAATGATGTCATATATTTAAAAATGGAGGGAGTAGAAGTCATATGCTTTTTATTCACTCGTAAAAGGAATATTGATTACTCACTTCATCGATCTTTTTATTCATATGCTTTTTATCTCTCATCTCTTCTCTAATGTCGCCAGTGAAATCAAGATGTCGCCCCAATCAATCAATCTCGCACTTCAGAAGCTTAAAAGATAGACTGAATATAATCTCACCCCGTTCCTTGCCATCTCAAATCTGAAAACATACCACGCTCAGTCCTATGTCTTGCTTGCTAGCCGCCACAGGATTCTAACCTCCTTAGCTCGAGCCCACAAGATGTTGTCCACTGACATCGTGTCTTACCTTATCTCCAATGAGAAATTACAAAGCGCAGTGGGGTGGAGGGCACTCTCTAAAATTTGATAGCAAATTGCTAATCAAATACAATGGTTTCTTTTCTAAGTTATCAAAGTCTTGTAAGAGACAATGGATATTTATACTAGCATGGAACACTCCTTTGAGCTACACCAAAGGGCATTGAGTTCCCACTAAGATTAGCTAGGTGAAAGGTTACAAGGTTAGATTGCCGTTGAGTCTCATGTGACCCTCAGACTCCCTAACAATTTTCTCAGTCGCTAAGCCTTAATGAAAAAGTCAAAATGCCAAGTAATTTGTTAAAGGTAAAAGTAGACTTGAAAATCTGTTTAAGTTTCATGTATCTTGATGGACTGGTGCGTGTGAGCCTTGGAATTCGACATTGATGTCAGCAAGAAGTGAACATGTCCAGCTTCTGCATAACTTCTTGTCTCCTCCATGTAAGCCATCTCCTTTAGTCAACAACCATTCCCTTATGCATAAACCTTAGCAAAAATGTATAGAACATTTATGTGGTAAAAAGTTCTCGTTAAAAGTGGAGTTATATTCAGTAACGAGTTCGTTCACCTGCTATCGGACTTCGCTCGGCTTTGTGTAATAGGTCCTCACAGGTTGTAACTTGTTTCTCGTTCAGACCAACGTGGCCATCTCCCTTATTTCTTCCAGCTTGTTCTTGGCAAAACTGATGGTTTGTGTAGCTTAATTCACGATTTACATAGATGGCTGGAACGACCTCATCTGAAGGAGCTCGAGCAAAAGGCGGCACGCTCACACTAAGCTGGTGCCTTCTTCATTTTTTTCTTTTTGTTTTTTCACCTTTTCGAGAAAGCCGTAGTGAATGTGAGCTGAAGCATGAATGAACCAAAGAACCCTCCATTGTTGTTTTGTTGTTAAGTTGAGTTGCTCAAGTTCAAATTTAACCTAACTATAGAGTACCCTTCGCGCAAAAAAAAAGGAGAAAGAGAGAAAGAAAGAAAGAAAGAATGTAGCTAGTACGAGTTTCTTTCTTTTTTTTTTTTTTTTGAAACAAGCTAGTACAAGTAAGCAAATGGTTCCGAGTGGAAAAAATATATCGGTCCTCCCAGAGATCCTTACCTTCACTCCGAATAACACATCACCGAATCCTCGGCCGTGGGATCCACATCGTACCGCCTCCAACCGCACAGCTGCTGAATCCATCACACCATCGGTCCGGTCCGTCTCAAACCAAACACCGATCGAGAAGGAAGAGGGACACTGTCTCCCTTCCATCCCCGCGAGATCTGCCCGCGCGCCGTGCTCCCGCTCCCTCCCCCGGGATCCACCTGGCGAGCGCGAGCGCGGCCTCCGAGATCCCCCGGCGATGGTCGTGTGCAAATGCCGCAAGGTAACTCCCTCCCGCTCCGCCGATCCGGCGGTCCCTGTCCCGAATCCCCGCGGTTTCTTGAGTGTTAGTTTTACCCATGCTGCCGGATTTGGGATCTGATGTTCGGGGGCGGGCTGATTCAGCGGCGGCGTGGTCCGGATCCGACCGCACCGCTCAAAAAGCGGGAGCTTTGGGGTTAGAATGGGTTCAAGCCGCTGGGGGTTCACCTTGCGCCGTGGAATGGATGGCCGGTTCTTCTGTGCGTGGGCATTCCGTCGAACGCATCCTATTGCTGGATGCCGCAGGGCGCTGGAGGCAGTGCTAGCAAGCTGTTGGCTGGGTACTGAGATTTGTTATGGGTGATAGATGTTGGGGGGTGCCTGGTGCTGATGGGTTTGTAGGGTTCAAGCTGCTGCAGGGACTCCTTTCAACTAACTTCTACATTGAGTTGTCTAAAAGAGTAGCTTTCTTATTTTCTTTTTCTTCATTCCCAGGCGACCCGGGTATACTGTTTCGTCCACAAGGTCCCGGTCTGTGGCGAGTGCATATGCTTCCCAGAGCATCAGCTGTGTGTGGTGAGTTTCTCTACTTTTCGATGGTTCAAATTGCTTGCAGACAAATAGTACGTAGACTGAAAACTGTTTCATTCGTAACCGTTATTAAGATGTTCACAATATTGGTTTGCCTACTGTTCTATTTTGGTATTATTTTGGTTGCTTGTGACATTGAGCTTGCTGGCTCAGTTTCCGTAGGAGTAAAATATTGTTACTCTCAGGGAATAAACTACTGTTACGTCCTTGCCGTTTGATAAGAAATTCATCAATATGGCCTCTATGGCAAGAAGCTGGTTTTGCATGTTTAGTGTTTCTGGTAGATATATCTTGTTTTCCTTTGGATGCATAATGTGGTGTTGCTATCAGCACCTTTTAATGACTATGCTTATGTCTCTTATTAGTTTTGAGAATCTGTTACCTCCAAAGCATACATTTGTATTAAGCTTGTCCTATACTTGCTTGGGTAGAATGTTAGTTTCACCAGGATGTAGCTTGATGGACTAAACTATAGGTGACATCTTTTTGAAATAACATAGAATTGGAAGCTGCTGATATATGTATCGGTTTTTTAGATGCCCAGCATCTTGGGTGAGAAAATCTGCGTGCTACTTGTATTGTTTTTCTTTGATCAGATTTTCATTCAGTATGAAGCGTTCAATTTCAACATCATAAATGTTCCGAACTTTATGTGACATCCACCGTTACATCTCACCTGCAAGTAGTATTGTCACAAGTTTGGTCTGACAAAGGGAGTATTATTGTGCTAATTTTAGAGATTAATATTTGTCCATGTTCTATAGGTAAAAAACTATGCTGAATGGGTTGTTAATTCTGACTATGACTGGCCGCAACACTGTTCATCTTGCAATTCGGTTCTGGAAGCTGGAAACGAAGAAACTACACGATTGGGTTGCTTGCGTATGTGATATTGTCAATATAATGCTTAATTTAGTCATTTCACGAAGGCAAATTATTCATATAACTGGATATTGTTTCCTGGACATTTTATAGATGTGATACACACGAAATGCTTGATATCCCATATCCAAAGTTTTCCGAACCAAACAGCACCTGCTGGATATGTCTGCCCCTCATGTTCTACACCTGTAAGTTAAACACAATCTCCTCTGTGTGCATGGGCTTGTGCTCATCGGCTGCTGCAACTCTGAGAATCTCACTGTTATTTTATCTTCCATCTATAATTTTCTAACAGATATGGCCACCTTCAAGCATTAAAGATACAGGTTCTCGCCTTCACACTAACCTGAAGGAAGCAATAGTCCAGGTTAGGTCATTCAAATGTATTCCTGCTTGCCCAATTCATTTGTTTTATCAGATAAGTCATAAACTTTACATTTGCGTTTAAGATCCAATATCCGTAATTGAATATTACTTTGCTGCATTAGCGTGCATTAGCTATGTACTAATATTCCAGCATTGCCCACTTCTGTATTTATTAGGGACTCCATTCATGCATTTCTTCCTTCATTACGTGACGTAATCATTCCAGTTTTCAGAACTGCACAATTGCCATTGTTTCTTCTATAGTTGTTTGTTTGTTATGAACAGTAAAATTTATGAAATACATTGTGCCATAGAATTGAAATGCAGATTTCATATAATCTAAATGATCATACAGTTTATCTTGATAGTCAATGTTCTAATCCCTTAGTGGCTTTAACATTGTCATTTTATACTTGCCTGTTCAGTTCCATTTAGACAATGTTTGCTGCGAGATTGTTTCTGTCCAGATGATTAACTTTTCACTTTACTAATATGTTGCAGACTGGATTGGAGAAGAATGTGTTTGGAAATCATTTTGTGACAATATCTAAAACCGATACCCGCACCCCACCTGCTTTTACTTCAGACCCTCTTAAACGTCTATCCACGTCTGGTGATAGAGAATCTATTGGCACAAACCAAGCTAAGGATGCAGCTTTATCATCAACATTGCAGTCTGGAATGTACTCTTCTGGAACGGCTATCCATGCTGAACCTGAAATTGTTGAAGTAGATGGTCCTAGTCCGATAACAACCCAATTTCCAGAACAGGAATCCAATTTCATCAGAAGCCCGAGCCCACATGGGGTATGTGCCGAGAATTCACTGTATCAAGTCCTTGCTGTTATTATGTATTTGTTTTGTTTTCAGTTTCTCTCGCTAATGGAATGGCGTTCGTATTCCTTTATTGTGTAGCCCGGTGCCATGACAAGAAAAGGTGCTACCAGTGTTGATAGACAAAATTCTGAGATTTCATATTATGCTGATGATGAAGATGGAAACCGTAAAAAGTACACTAAAAGGGGTAAGCAAATAATCGGCAGGATGATTTTTTTAGGATTAAGGATGATTTTCTAGAAAACCTTCATCTTAATATTTCTATTATTCCTTTGAGATACAATAAGTTTTTGAAGTAATATGGTGTGAATTCAATTTTGACTAGGTAGGGTTCTATCCACAAATTAGGAAATTTATGATGTGTTTGGATTTTAAATTGGTTGCCTTCAGCTGAGCTAAAACACACTAGCTCTCTCCTTGTTTTTGGTTCTGTTTAATTAGCGACACAGTTGCAAACGTATCCATGTTAATGCAATTCTACTGGCTTATATATATTTCTCAAGTCAATTGTGGCTAACTTGCCCCTCTATGTCAATCCTGATACCTTA
Organism: Eragrostis curvula; assembly: GCA_007726485.1. Lineage (NCBI taxonomy): Eukaryota > Viridiplantae > Streptophyta > Magnoliopsida > Poales > Poaceae > Eragrostis > Eragrostis curvula. Next base: position 26,204,611 of record CM017439.1, on the reverse strand, counting down.
GCGCTGAGTGCATTGGCGAAAACTAGAGCAATTGAGTGTTTTTTATTAGCCTTGACAATTTTTCGTGGAATATATTCATGCTTATTTAATTTGAAATTTTAATTAAATTTATGCCTGATATTGTAGTTCAAAATTTTGATTCAATTTACCAATGCTCAATATGCTTGTAGTAACTGGATTTGTTAGAAGATTGATTTTGGGTAGCCTGATAGTTTCATTTATTCCTTGCCAGCTTTGGGAGTTACCATGCTTATAACCCGTTTACAGGTCCATTTCGACACAGGTTTCTAAGGATGCTGCTGCCTTTCTGGTCTAGTGCACTGCCAACCTTACCAGTCACGGCACCTTCAAAGAAAGAGAGTGATGCCCCAGAGGGCCGCCAACGACATCAGAGATCATCAAGGATGGATCCCACAAAGATCTTACTTGCAATGGCTATCCTGTGAGTCTTCCAACATGCTACCCTCCTCACAACTTTATTTTCCCATGGCGTAGTCTCTAAAAAAATGGGTGCCTGGTTAGTAATAAACTAGAACAAATTTTTTGAGTTACACAGTATGTTAGAACATTTGTCAATTAATGGCCTTAGGTGTACAAGTGGCTTAGGAATACTGTTATGGGGCATACAAAATGTTAGATATCTAGCCATACTTTTCTATACACATGGGGCAGGTTGTGATGGTGAATTTAACAGCTGCCAGAAGAAGTTGCGTACATGCATAACTTGAGTGTGACTCTGACCTGGCACCGTGGATTTTAACTATTACATGTATATATTATTTCTTGATGGTTGTACCATATTTTACTACCATGATTATGACCATGATCAATAAAGAATGGTCATTTATCTGAAATGATGTTTTAGCGTATCCTCTATAAATCTGTACCCTGAATTAGAAAACTGTGATGTTTATTCCCATCTGAATTTCTAGTTAGTCAAAGAAGCAAAATTGAGAAAGTCAACATTTCCATTAGATCTATATTAATATCTTAGTCGTACTGGTTACTAAAACCACTCAATAGTTCAGAACTAGCATTGAAATTTGATTTGAACATCTAGACCATAGTGTTATTGGCGCAGTTTTTGTACTCTTTTAAGTATTGCACTTTTACTGCAACGCAGTAGTATAATACCTAACACTTTGAAGTATTAATAAAATGTGGTATCTAGCTTGTTCAGTGATTCGGTATGTGCTGTAATATCTTACATCTAAAATTCATGTTTGCAGCTATTGTTAAATAAACTTATGAAGCTGATATGCCATAACTGAATCACTTTATCATTTATCGTTTACTCAACGTCACCCAAAGTAGTTACTAAATTTTTGCTTGCAATCATGTAATTTACTTGAACTGCTCGTATTTTGCTCATCTATCGTGTGTTTTATTTTTTGCTCATCTATCGTGTGTTTTATTTTACAAAGATAAGGATTCCTTAGTATCAGGTTTAGTGATTTGGAAGAGGATAATATCTGACTCTGGCTTAGACAAAGAATATGCACTAACATATAATGAAAATATGGTGTTACAGGGCATGTATAGCAACGATGGGAATTCTCTATTACCGGTTGTCACAGCGCAGTCTTTCTGATAACTTCGCTGAGGATGAGCCTCAGTAGCACTATTGAGATTTTCAACCTTTTGCTGCTGATTTGAAGGGATTTTCCATCACTGTAATATTTTTCTTTTACCTTATTTTTTGGCCCTTTTTGGCGGTTGGGGTGAGTTAGTTATTAGTCACATATAAGAGTTATAGTAGACTGTTTCTGTATGCTGATTAATTCCCATGTTTATGTAACTATGATGCCTTACAAATATTCTATGTTATGTACACCTGGTGGGAAATCATAGGAAAAAAATTAACTCGCCCTTTGACTGCTGATATTGACCTCATCAAATCAAAATAATATATTTTTCTTTTTTAGAAGACCATGTTGGACCGCTAGAATTGTTAATCATTTGTCTTCTGCGGTACCTCGTTATTTCTCATCCATGTTCAGAGAGGCGTTAAGTGCTAGACGGGCGGTGAACCACCGCCTAGCGCTTAAGCGAGCCTAGGCGTTTTTCTAGGCGTTACAAATTTACTAATTTCATACTAAAAATGAGGCTAAAATTGAGAAATAAAGAATGAATCATGAGATGGACTGCCGTGTAATGACTCATTCAATCTTTTTCTGACTCATCAGTCCTCTTATGAAGGTTCTTCCGACCTTATCTTCTCGTGTGACTTTCTTTTCTCGACCGTATCCTCTCCTGACCATGCCAGGAGTGACGGCGGCGACGGATAAGATGTGGCAATGATCGACAGAGAAAGGACGACGAGCCTAACAGTTAGATTTTCCTCTCACGACTATTTTTTTGCTCTCCAAGCGGTCTTCCACTCTTACCTGGATTTTGCTGCTGACTGCCTAGGAAGCGCCTACGCCTTAGGCGAGACGGAAGGTCACTGCCTAGCGTCTAGGCGTGCCTAGGCGAGGCCTAGGCAACGTCTTTCTAAACAAGGTTTCTCATTAGATAAAATATCCGCGGGTTATGCATGTAGAAACCTATACCCCACTGAGCAAACCTTCACCAGTCTCCGCCACCATACCAGCTGGCGGTAACCAGGTACCCGAACCCAAACCTTGACTGCTGATAAGTCACCTTGGTGATGTGAGCTCTATTGTGATTTAATACCGGCAGTATATTTAACAAAAGAGGGGTGTGGTCAGATTTGCCTCTATCAACTGCTTCGACCGATACTCGGGTTTGTTTCCCACTCTGTACTCATGAAAACCCAATCAAGTTTCTCAAAACTTCGTAGGTTGAGATCATTTACCCACGTATACTGCCGGCCTGCCATCTCTACCTCCATCAATTCTAGAGTATATTAATGAAGGATTTGAAGAGATTTAGCCATCGGGGATATTATTGTCCTACCAAAATCTCATGATGTTGAAGTCACCTCCAATAATCATGAGATGTGTTTCCATGCTGCATAGGAGTTTTGCTCTGGTGCAGGGCGTGACACACTGGCGCGCATCGCTTCCGCCCTGAGCAAGATGCCCACCCCACACCCACACACACACACTCCGACCAGCAGTGAAAACCAGCCCCGCGCGGCCTAGGGAGGTCGTCAAGCTGTGACGGTTGAACTGACTGTTACAGCGTACAAATCAAGTTGTTCCAAGCTTCAGCCGCAATTGTTCCACTGCGCCAATTCAATTGTTCCAAGGTTTCCATCTATTAAAAATATAATAAAAAACTGTTCCAAAATTTGAACACAAATGTTTCAAGAGGGAGGCCTTTAGAATCATTTGTTCCAGCATTTGTAATCACTTGTTCCAGCCTTTAGAATCATTTGTTCCACAGAATAAGCTCCATTGTTCTAGCTGGAAAGGAGGGGAGGAGGGAGGCTGCACGGGGAGGAGGAGTCCGCGGCGACCCGCGCGTCGTCGAGCAAGACCGTATCAGCGGAGGCCGGGTGCGTGGTGGCGCGGGCCCGGTGTTGGGAATCAGGCTGTGGGCTCACCAAGGCGAAGGGTGTAGAAGCAGAATAAGGTTACAACGAAGGGTTTTTAGTTACCATCGATGGGTCCTTTTGTAATACACTACATAACTCTACGGTCGGGTCAATAAATACGACCAGACTTCACTGTAATGACAACGGTTTTTTTAGGCCACGAGCCATTTGCAGCATTTACTCCATCGCGAATTTTGTGCATGCTCTGCACCCTTCGTCCGGCACCGCGGACGACAAAGGGGGTTTCGACGCATGACACCAACAACGCATGAGGGCTTCATCCGTCTTCGACCTTTCGTCCAGCTTCGCGAATGCCCAGAGGGCTTCGACTACAACATTTCCAAACAACAAAGCGCGTTGAGGGCTTCGCTCCCCCAACATTTTGTGCCGTCTGCGGGTCGAACCCACAACAACAAACCCAATGGCAAAAGGAAGATCAACGAGGACGCAAGAAGCAGAGGCTCAGCGCGCCGACCTGCAAGCTGAAAAAGCCAGAGCCGCTAGAGAGCAAGACGAAGCCAGAATCACTAGAGATAAGGAGGAAAGAGCTAATGTCACAAGGCTAGAAGAACGAAATGCCGCGACGACAAGAAAAGAAGCCCTAAAGAAGAAAAAAGCCACCATAGTTGAAGTTGACGAGGGCAACCAACAAGGAAAAAGAATCCTTCGATAGAGAGCTTCAAGTCAGTAAACAAAGAAGGAAGGGCTGCGGCTTCCCTGTGGCCTTCACCGTGTGGCCATCCGTGTCTCCACGCATCCGACGGTCCAAGACAGGAGACTGACTCCACTTTCTTTTTTCCGTCTGTTGATAACGCTGACTAAACAGCGCTGTTGCCCTCCATTCTCTCTCTCTCTCTCTCTCGATCTGCTCCCTGGTCTCGGCAAGAAATCAGTACTTCAGCAGGGGATCTGGATTGAAACGACGCGAAGTTCTGATTCTACGTCACGAGAGAGTTGTGGATAGAAATTCGATTTGGGCGGTAGCTGCTTGACCTCGGCCGCGAAGAGATCGTTGCCCTGATGGGGAGCAGAGCCGCGAAGGATTACGGAGCCACCCGAAACAAAATCCTGCTGCTGGAATCGAGATGAGCGAGGATTTGAGCCCTCCAATCCAGATCTTTAGCATGCCACCATCCCAAATCGAGCTTCTAGTGCTGAACTTAAAATCCCCACAATTTTGGTTGATTTTCCTATAGCCGAGCAAGACCAATCGAGTTATCCGGCAAAATGAGCGATCTGACACAATGGCAAGACGCGGATTCCTTCGTTTCTTTTCTCTCCTTTTGTACTGGGGGTTGAGCTTGTCCGCTTGACTCAACGAAGAGATTCAAGCAATTCAGAGAGAGAGAGAGAGAGAGAGAAGAAGCTTAACGGGAGAGGTGACGGCGCCATTTCCTTTTGGCGGCGCGGTAGACGGGGAATAAAAACTTGGGGGCCCGGCTCCTCAACGGACGCACGGATCGTCTCCATATGTGAAGAGACACGGATGGCCACACGGTGAAGGCCACAGGGAAGCCGCAGCCAGAAGGAAGCATCACCACAGAAACATACCAAGTGAAATGCTCGCGAAGCTTGCAACACGTCACACTACAGGCAAAGCTAAACATAATTGGTTTTGAAAAAGGGTGCGAAGGGATCAACGCGGTAATAAATTAAACAATCAGGAAGACAGGTCTTCGGTCGAAGGGAGTCTACGAAGTCAGCAATTTACAAGAAGGAAAAGCTAAAGTGCGCAGCTAAAGATTACAACCCAAATAGGAACAAGCTATTTCCTAGTCTTGCTTCGCGTACGGTTAGCCACACTTGAAGAACTTTGCGGAGGCCTAGTAGGGCGACCTTCGGTATCTTTGTCATCACTAATGATAATAACCCCGGGAGAAACAACAGCAAGGGGCACCGGATCGACAGGGGCTGTGACCAGCGCCAAGTTTTCAGACATTCGATCAAGAGCCGCGAAGTGTTCAACCAGCTCTTGAGGGAGCACATCCCTGCGTTTCAGGCCATTGCGTTCAAGAAACCTTCACAACCCCATGAGGAAGCCTATTCCAGAGAGTATACATCTCCTTCAAAGTAACAAGTAAAGAAATGAAGCCAAGCGAGCTTGGCTCGGGTGGCTGCCTGCTCTCACTTTCAGGCAGCAGACCCGGGTTCGAGTCTCACAGAAGGCACCAAGGCGGGTCGTTTTTCGGGCTCACCTCGCTGCAGTAGCAGGGTTCGGTGGGTCGTGATTTTTCTTCTTAATGAAATTTCAAGGGGACGTCGGACCCTTGAACTCATTTTTTTTTTAAGTAAAGAAATGAAAGAATCACAAAGAGTCAGGGATCTGCAGGGGGATTATACAGGAGTCGGCAGAAGATTCCGAAAGATGGGACCCAAAGAAGTAAAAGATATAGAATTAGACAATTCTTTTTTTAAAAACTCATGTACCTTCGAATGTCAGTCGCCGAATCGAAAGAAGGTTAAACAAGAAAGGCTACGTATGTAAGATACAGAGTTCGGAAGTCTATCCTAGAAAAAGGAAAATAAAAATTTTCAAGTCTTCGGGAAAAACACCCAGAGAAGTTGCCAAGTCTACACCCTAAAGGGTAGATAACACGCTTCGCCCAAAGGGGTAGATAACATGCTTTGCCCAGCAGGGCAGAACAACGTATTTCACACAAAAGGAATGGATAGAAACCTTCAGCAAGGTACATCGAACTTGCTGTCGAAAAGCTTGACAATATAATCAGCTTCGTTAACGAGCACGAAGCCATCATCCACGAACGAAGCATTCCGGTCAAACCCAGACAAGGCAAAAGCCTAATAAGATAGTCAGCTTCGTCAAAGAATACGAAGCCTCTATCAACGAACAACATCTTCGGGGAATATCGCAGATAAAAGCCCCTTTTTAGCACTAGAGAAGGGCTAAAGAAGGCACAATTCTGATTATAGTTCCAATATACTGGAGAAAAAATCAGACAAAATTAATACAAAACAAGAAATCGGGTGTTAACCCAGACTACGGAAGCTCCATTTAGCCCAAGCTCACGAACATCAAGCGATGACGAAGGTAAAAACTAAGCCCACGAGCCAAAAAATAAGCGCCTCAATTCATATCTCAAGGGAACACCTACCCGGTTGCCGCAGAAAATGCAAAAACAAAGGTACCTTCAAGATAAGCAAAACTTCAAAATTAGCACCCTCCTAGTTACAGACGGTTGAGTTTAAGGAATCCAAAACAAAATTACGAAAACTCGAAGGTCTACTATGGGCCTCGAAGTCATCGTAAAGAAAGGCACAAGCCTACAAGCAGACATTTAATGCAAGACAAATCATCAACAAACATCTTCATGCTTCGTTTGCATCAAAAAGTATCAGTTGGAGCGCACTGAAGGAAAAAAAAATCCCAAGAAGCTCACAATGTATAGGAATATCAAAAGATATTTAAACAAGTTATCATATCCTTACACCACAGAGCATGGGTTCGAAGCATAATCACAAGATTCAAGGAACAAAGGTCTTGGCCCTCTGCCAAAGAAAATCTTGATCAAGCTAAAACACGCGCTTCAACGACATCGAAGGTAGTACCAGTTGGAATAACCTTCGATGAGAAATCATTGTCAATGAAGCTAAGGAAAGCATTGCTACCACCTCGCGTAAAACTAAAAAAAGGCGTCTCAAATCATCAGAAGAAAAACATTCAGAGAATAGTTTTGGCAAACATCGGCAAGGCCATCCAGATTGTCTTCTAGCCAAGTCTTTGTATCCTCTGCAGAAGCATTTTTTGGCAACGCTTCGTACTCAACTCCCAGCGCAACAAATAATTGACCTAAAAGTTCACAAAGCTTTAGATTTTGACTGAAGCCTCTGCTCAAGAAAGAAGAATTCTCTTCAGTCAAAACACCCAGGTGCTCTGACAGAGATGAGCTCGATCGCTTCCTTTTCTCAAGAAGATCTTTCTTCGGACGAAGAGTTTCTTCAAGAGCTGCAATATGCTCATCTTGCTTCAAATTAACCTCGCGAAGCGACAAGTTCTCACGCTCCAAGTCAGTCCAAGAGATTTCCCCTTTTCAGCAAGAGCAACGTCAAGAGACAAAGCCTTATCAGCAGCAGCTAAGAGGTGTTGATATTGCCGACTGCAAGCGCGTGCAAGAGCAACAGACTGCCCAAGAAAAAAGGTTAAAATAAAATAGAAAAAGGGTCAAGGGAGATAAGACAAAACAAAGGCAACAATCATATGCATAGTTTAACCTGCGAAGCAATCAGATATTGAAAGAGAATGTCGCCTGAAAGATTGGATATAGTTGAAGCTCCACTTTTGCAAATGAAGGCCTTCAGCAATTGAATTGAAAGAAAAGACTCTGCATCAGCCGAGTTCAAATGAAAGGCCGGTAGCGGAATCTGCACATCATCTCGCATGACGACAGAGCCCGAAGCACCTATGATGAAAGAACAAACGTAAGAAAGAACGCAGACAAAAAAGAAAGAGTTCGCAAAACCTCAAAAACAGTCTTAATACAGTAGGATTCACCAAAGGCAAAGAAGAGGAAGAATCTGGCAAAGGAAAATCAAGCGCTGAAAGATCTAGCGAAGGAACCTCGGGAACAATAGGAGGGCACGCAGGCATCGATTCCGGCATTACAGAACTTTCGCCAGCCGACATGGCATCGAACTTAATTAAGTTTTCCAAACCGCTCAAGAAGCGAAGTCTTCTTAGGAGCCGAGAAACACCTTTTAGGAACAACTCCAGCAGATAATGGGTAGAGAAAGAAGGCCCATGAGGCACATCCAAAGCATCAACCTTTTTCTCAGAAGAAGCGCATCCAGCAGTAGAGGGCTCACCGGAAGGCAAAGTGACAGCTGGCGTGCCAAGAATCCTTTTGTTTGAAGAAACAGCCTCCGGATTTTTTGGAGTGGAGGAAACTTCAGGAGTACTGCCACTATAAGTCGAAGCATCCGTATCAGCAGTCAAAGGTGCGGCTAAGCAAAGCAAAGAAGACTCCTTATCCGAAGAAAAATCTTCTAGACAAGAATAATCTTTGTCGGGAATTCCAGCTACAGAAAAGACCCTGTTAACTCGAGGACCAATCGCCCTTCGAGTCCTTTCAACCCCCTCTTTCTGCGAAAAGTCCCCAAGGACCAAACAAACGCGGTCTTCAACAATCCACAGAGCAAAACCTACGAAACAAAGAGTGTATCAGTAAAGCGAAACGAACAGTCTAAATGAAGGATGGATCAGTATAACAAGAAGGAAAACAAAGGCTATATTAAAGAAGCAATCATACGAGGTCCATCATACGAAGTGAAAACGGGAAATCTCAAGCCATCTATTTCATCATTTGAAAAAGAAGGCGGACACCACCCTTCGCAAAAAAGAAGACGAACCCCAACAGCGAAATACTCTTCCAACAAATCACGAAGGCTCATCCGGTGACTAACCCTCAAGAAGGCATCGAATGAGCACTGAATAGCATAGCTATTCTCTGGCTCAATATTGTTAGTGATCCAGATGTCCCTAGCTCGACCAGAATCAAACCTGCCAGGCGGCACTCGATAAAAGAACCCATCTTTGGTCCATGTATCAAAAGAAGGATCATCAAAGCAGGTCAACGGACAAGACTCCCTTCGCACGATACAAAGTCAACAACACCAAAGGCAGGACTGACTCGACCACGGGAACCATACACCAGAACATGACGAGCTTGGTAAAGACGGAAAAAGGCATGGGCTTCAGGGCGAATATCTTCGCAACGACAAGCCCACACGAAGGCCAAAATGGTAGCAATAGAAAGAGGTGTAAGGTGGTGAAGCTAAAGATGATACGAAGGTAGAATAGAGGAAAGAAGATCCGAGCAAGGAAAGGTAAGACCGGCATCCAAATAAGAGGAAAAGACACTAACTTCGTCGGCATTGGGATCCAACATCGAATCACCATAAGGAAGGCGAATCGAAGCGATATCTAGAAGACCAAACTCGTAATAATGCTTTGGCATGCCACCCGTATAACGAGATGTCTGGATGACCTTAGTAAAAACATAATCAGAACGAAGGGAATGGTGACTACAAGGAAGACCAGAGGGTTTCTTTGGAGCCATGAGTCAAAAGCGAAAAAGTACCTTCGAAGGAAGAAGCGGCAGTAAAAACAAGGGATAATTCCATGTATGCCATTGCAATTTAGTCGATTCTCATACATGCCAATGCAAAACCTCTAACCCTAAATATGCCAACGAGTTGCAATTTCAGTACCCTTCATGCCATGGCCGTTAGTACCGTGAACAACGATTGTGTATTATTTACCAAATTGGCCATATTGCCCTTGTGTCATGGTGTTTTCTGTCGCGTGGGACCAGTTTAACTTGTCCGACTGGCAAGTGGGCCAGGCATATCTTGTACTGGAATAGATCGAGACTCCATACCAACTCAATCGCGACTCCCCATCCCGTTCGCGACTCCATCCCGTTCGCTGCTAGGGTTGGGCGCCCCTCCATCGCCGCCAACGAAGCTTCTGCCCTCGCCCGCCCCTGCATCATCCTCCTCCCCACCCTGGGCATCCTCCTCCTCTGCCATTCTGAAGTCGAGGGCGCTCCCATGCGTACCCGCATCCCGTGATCCCGGCGTGGATTTGGGGTCGTGGAGGCGTAGCGGGCTCCAGCATGGGGGGGGGGGGGGGGGTGCGACGGGATCCAGCAAAGAGGGCGCTGGTGAATCACGGGACGGGCGCGGCGGGTGCAGTAGAGAGGGCGAGATTGCAAATCAATGATGGATCCTTCGTCAAACAGCCCTCGACAGGTGTAAAATCATCTTTTCCTACCTCCGTTACCTTCTGACTGATGGAAAAATATTCAGCCATGGCATGTATGGGACCAAAATTGTAACCCACCGACATCTTTGGGATATCCACTTTTGCGATGGCATATTTGGGATTACGGAAAATTGCAATGGCTCCTTCGAAATTGGTCCTAAAAACAACCAAGCAAGCAGTAAGAGAAAACAACTACTACCACGGAAAGTGATTTGTATATAAAGACGTGAGGAAAGTGAGAGCAACAGAACAAAAAGAGGAAAAAGCAGGATCTTTTTGGCAAAATTACAAAAACATAGAAAATCGAAACAAACCTTTCACAACCAAAGAAAACTCACAGCCAGACGACCAACGAAAAACACTATCTCGGGAACTACTTCGTCGCTCACTTTGACAGTGGAGGACTAGTCACTTTGACAGTGGAGGACTAGTACGTGTTGGGAATCAGACTGTGGGCACCAAGGCAAAGGGTATAGCAGCAGAATAAGGTTACCAAGAAGGGTTTTTAGTTACAATCGAATGGTCCTTTTGTAATACACTATGTAACTCTTCGGTCCGGTCTATAAATAGGACCAGGACCCACTCTAATGACAACGGTTTTCATGCCACAAGGCATTTGCAACATTTACTCCGTCGCGAATTCTATGCATGCTCCACACCTTTCGTCTGGCACCGAGGACAACAAAAGTGGGCTTCGATGCATGACACCATCAATGCCGGAGGGTTTTATCTCTCTTCGACCCTTCATCCAGCTTCGCGGACGCCCAGAGGACTTCGACTACGACATTTCCAGACAACAAAGTGTGTTGAGGGCTTCGCTCCCCCAACACCCGACATCGCGTTTGTCGGGGGAGGGAGGATCGGGCAGCGTCAGCGACGGTGCAAGGCCAGCGCCGACTGGCCGCGGTGGTGCGGGCACGCGGTGCCGCGTTTGTCGGTGGAGGGAGAATCAGGTGCGCTGCCCAGCCGGGAAAGGATGGGGAGGACCGGACGCGCGACCGGGGAAGATGGGCCAGAGCAGCGGGCCGCTCGCAAAAGAGGAAGGAAGAGATCCTGGAAAAAAAAGAGGGACGGCGGAGGGAGGTTGGGCATTGAGGTGGTCGGAGGGGAAGGATCCCGCGACACATGGCCTAGGTAATCAAGCAAATTAACAGAAGGCGATCTGATTTTACTAACGGAGGCCTGTATGTGACGCAAGTCTGTGTATTCGCACCGTCGCTCGTGTCATCGTAGTCTCCGTACTCGCGCCATCGCCCACATCGCCATTGTCGTCATGTGATTATCGTTGTCCCGTCAATGTAAGCACGATGATGAATCCTCCTATTCTCTCTTCTCTATTGGCTCCATTGCTGTTGTACTATTGGCAGGGAATTGTACGGAGATTAGGAGAAGGCAGAGAAGATCTTGCATATCTAATTTCCTGTGTTCACCATGTTCGTTGTCTTGATCTTATAGAATTCCATGATTAGCCAATTGTGATTCAATCATTCTTTGCATGAAAAAAACTTCAATTGGTAAGTACCAATCTTTTACGTAGTGACGAGGACGACACAAGTCACTGTGCGAACACGGGGGTGAGGATGACACAAAGTAGCGGCGCGAATCCGCGGACATTAGGGTGTGGATGGGGCAGATAATATTCGACCATATGAGCAAATACAGGATGCATCAATGATTACCCGATGCTATCCGTGCTCAAAACCATGTTCCAAAAATAATAACAATATAGGATACGGGACAAGTGGTATCCATCCCGAATCCGAACATCACTTGATTTGAAGATATTTATAATATACACTAGAAATTATGATGAAAAGTCAAGAGATTCACATTAATAAGACTAAAATATTCTTAATCATGTAAAACAACTATTAGAATGCCCTTCCTCACTCAAATTGTGTTGCCATCATTAAATTTTTCATCCTTCCACACCTTTATGATAATATCCGTGTCCGACTTTGACTTCAGAACCATACCTCAGGGCAGGGTATGGGATGCAAAAATAATTATGCGGCACTATCGCTCCGACTCCGGATCCGAGTAAAAAATATAGGATAGGATACGAGATGTACACTATCCGTAGCTGTTTTCACCCTTACGCAGCCTTGAGTCGTGTGTGTTAGTTACGTAGCGGCACAAAATCAGATCGCCTTGACTTGATTAGATAGGACACGTGGTGAAAGCTAATCCGCCCTGCACCAGAGCAAAACTCCATGCGAAGCCATCTTATTTATTCTTTAAATGGAAGTTTGAGTAAAAATCCCCTTCATCGATTGCTCCAATATCAAAGACTGCCATGTTGACTCCAAGTAAGAGTTGTCCCCCAGAGCTTACTTTTGACACCATAGAATGCACCCCCCCCCCCCCCCTGGCGGGCAAAATGTCCACTGAAAGAGTTAGAGAAATTACTCCTACCTGTTTCCATGAAAGCAACAAAATCTAGACGATGAGCTATAGTATTATGTTTACCCAAGTCCCCGAATTCCAGAAAATACCCTTTGTTGAAAAACTATTTTAGAGGGACTATATGGTCCTTCTGCTACTTCGGCGGGAGGGCGGCGGAGTGACATTGGGGCAGCTGCCCGCCGGCGCAGCTAGGGCGGGGAGGCAACGGCGCGCGGTGAGGGGGTGGCGGCGATGCGGCTAGGGTTGGAGGAGGGGGCGGCGGCAGCTGGAGAGCGAGATAGATTTGGAGAGAACTCCTTTTCTTTCTTAATTCAAACCTGGATACATACCCCTTTATTTATAGGGGGAACTGACTTGCTCTCTAAGAAAGACTCTAACAAGATCTAATCTTGACTCTATCTCGAATTACCTAACTTAAACGACTCCTTCCAGATTATCTATTTATTTCTAAAATTGACTCAATTTACCATAGCCACTTTTTGGAAACTCGGGGCCGCGGCTATATAGTCCCCCTCCGGATGCACCCACAGGGGTGGCGGCATGGGCCGGTCTCCCTCCTGGCACGCTTCCTAAGGTGGCGGTTGCATGGGACCTTTGGTCCGCTGCCTCCATTTCTCCGTCTTTCACCGCCGTGTTATCATCGATGTAATTCTGGCCCATAATATATCCCGCGCTTCGATATCCAATGCGTCCTCGTGCTGGGGCATCATCCAGCTCGGTCCTAGCTCCATCACTCTCGTCGTAGGGGAATTACAGAGAGATAACTTGACGCCGATGGTCCCTAGCACCATGTCATTGATGAGATTCCTCCAAGTCTTGTCCAAGTGAAAGCGGAAGTCATACGCGAGTGCTCCACTTATCCAGAGATGCCGAAATAGCGGGACGTCAGACGAGTGTCGTGCCCACAAATAGGTGGCATGCCAGGCACAATGATGATATCCCTGGGAACCCCCCATGTCGATGTTGAAGATCTTGGGTTGCGGCAGGGGCACCGGTACTATCACGTGTGCCAATCCATCCATCGACAGCAGCCGACCATCCACCTTGACGACCAAGCTGTCACGTATGATTGGTCACGGCCCTGTCAAGTCCATGCAATGGCCATAGAGGATGTGATAATCTGAACTGGTCGTCGACAAAGGCTGGCAACCTGGAGGAACAACAAAGAACACCTGCCAAACTTGTAGAAACTCGCACCCCGTCTTGTCAATAAACCTGACCTAGACTCCTCCAATGGTTGATCGTGGCAGCTCACAAAGTCGAAGCACTGAGGAGGGAAAGCAACATGCGGTATCCACAGCGCCAGGCATGTGCAAGACAACAGCCACCTATCAGAGTAGATCCTCCTGACCATGTTCATCCACCATCTCTGGGAGTTGAGGTAGCAGTGCAAATGACACCAGAAAGTACAAGCGATCATCGAAGAATAAGAGGCCGTCCCAAGCCGCCCAAGCACGCAGAGCCTCTCTCACTTGGATACTCCCCAACAGATTAGAAAGCTCTCCATCATGGTGCATCTCCCAACGAAGGTCGTGGAAGATGCTGGAATGTTCTACCATCAGCTCGAAGATGTCGTCCACATGCCACGGTCCTCCCATGACAGCGACCGAAGGCATTGGCGCCGGCGTCGGTGCCACTGATCCATACCGCGCTAGCTCGCAAGGTTCCACCCAAGGAGCATGGTCCATCTCATCCATAGATCTACTAGGGTAGGGCTGATATAGGGGTGAATTAACACCCAGAATCAGGCGATGCTCCCCACCGTAGAAGAAAGACATCGAGAGGGAGCTGAAATCCCACACGATTGCCTCCATCATCTCAAGCCACGGTGTTCCCAACACTATGTCCATGCAATCTAGCAGATCCATGGTGTAGACATCCATTGAATGAGTGTCAGGCTCAAGAGCAAGCGGCAAGTTGCGGATTATTCTACGGCTCACCACCCCGGCTCCCGACCCTATGGTCAAGCTCATCGCCATGCGACGAATCGGAAGCATCATCTTGTTGCGACGAAGTGGTCGTTGAAGTTGTGCGTAGCCCCCGGATTGATAAGGATACGAAGGGTCACCCCATGCACCATGCCATCCAGCCGCATGGTGTGGCTGTCGGTGCCCAGGATGGCCATCAGCTCGTTGTCCTCCCATCTCGATCAGGTCGTCCAGCAGCTCGATGTAGAACAAGTGATTGCACTTGTGTCCACGCGCCAACGTCTCATCACATTTGAAGCAGAGGTTCTTCTTGCAACATTCAGTCGTCTCCTCCACAGTCAGACGCTTGAAGACGGGTTTTGTCGGTGTAGACCCGCCCGTAGCACCTGTCGTCGGTGTCGTCAACGGAGCCGTTGCTATAGTCATACTAGGCATGCTTTGGGCACCACTGTCGTCGTGCTCGGTGCCAGTCAGGCTGTTGTCAAAGTCCTGGGTGCCGCCTTCGGCGCCTGTGTGGGTAGGTGCTCTGCCATCACGAGCGCCTTGTGCTCGTATGCCCTGGCCAAGCTCATGGCCTCGTCCTTGTCAGCAGGTTTGTTCAGCTCAACCTTCGTCTTCAATGGCTCATGGAGTTCCGTCATGTATAGGTTCACCTGCTGGAGTTCCTGTAGAACGCTGGCATGAGCAATCAAGGTGAGGAATTGGTCGGTGTAATCATCCACCGTGCCTGCCTGTGCGACATAAGTCGCCAGCTCGCCAAGGGGGTTGGCACGAGTTAGAGGACGGAAGCACTCGTTCAGCAAACGAGCGAAGTCTCGCCACACGATGATGTTGATGCGCATGAACCACTGTTGCGCACCTCCATTCATGTGGAACGAGGCATACCACACATGCTCATCATCCAGAATAGCTTGTCCAACAAAAAATTGCTCACATCTATCGAGCCAAGGTAGAGAATCACTCTTTACCGTCGTACATCGGGAACGACAACTTGTGGTAGCTAGCCACCCTCAAACTATCAGGACGCGTAGGCCTAGGGGCAACCGGTGTCGATCTCAAGACATGATCGGTTCGAAAGGCTTGATGTCGTCGTACACGGTGTTGGCGAGGTCATCGATGAGCTTGGGGTTGATGGGTGCACCTTGGCCAGCAAATACGGCCGAGATGGCCTCCTTGGCTCCTCTCATGGCCCTTTCATGACGATTGACTTCCTCCTTTGAGCTTCAATTCCACCGCGGTTGCGGAGGCCTCTATGCGACGTGTTCACCGTGAAGATTCGTGATCTGGAGCATTGCATTGGACATGTCAGACAACAATTGGTCCAATGCTTTATCCCATCGTTGAGCTTGATTCAGTTCTTGAATGATTTCCAGAGTGTCTAGAGATCCGAAATCTCGTCGTTGGTGAATGCATCCGCCTTGGCTTCAGTAGCAGCGGCGGTGGTACTGATGGGATCCATGTGGCAGTAGGCATGAGGATCGGTGAAGACTCATGATACTAGATGTTACAGTCCTTCTACTCTGGCGGGAGGGCGGCAGAGCGACGCTCGGGCGGCTGCCCGACTACGTGGCTAGGGTGGGGAGGTGACGGCGCGCGGTGATGGGGGAGGCGGCGGCACGGCTAGGGTTGGAGGAGGGGGGGGGGGGCAGCTGGAGAGCGAGAGAGATTTGGAGAGAACTCTTTTTCTTTCTTAATTCAAACTTGGATACATGCCCTTTATTTATAGGGGAACCGACTTGTTCTCTAAGAAAGACTCTACCAAGATCTAATCTCGACTCTATCTCGAATTACCTAACTTAAACGACTCCGTCCAGGCTTATCTATTTATTTCTAAAACCGACTCGATTTACCCTAGCCACTTTTTTGAAACCCGGGGCCGTGGCTGTTCCCCCCCCCCCCCCCCCCCCCCCCCTCTTGACGAGCCTCCCAAGGTGGCGGCTGACGGCTGTGTGGGCCCTTTGGACCACCGCTGCCACTTTGTCATCTTCCGCCGCCGCCGTGTCGTTGTCGATGTAATTCTGGCCCATAACAGGGACTAACTGACTTTTTGGTTAGGTAAGAAACATTTCCATTGCCGTTGTGTCTGTTGGACTTTTTCTCCCCTGGGCCAAGTTTAGACCAGCGCAAATGGGAAGTGTTGAGCAGGTCGCCACCGGAGTTGTAGGAAATGAGCGTGAAGCAAGTGAGGTCATCAAATTAAGGAATGAATGTCATTTCAAACACTGGATCTATTGCCCTCCGCTCAGCAGGTTATCGGGAGAATGAAGAGAAAAGGTCTGAACACAACCATCATTTTGGGCGCTTGGATCTTATGGAAACACCGTAATGCATGTGTGTTTGAAGGAGCTCAGCCTTGCATCAACAAGCTTACTCGAGAATTCAGAGAGGAACACCAACTATGGTGCATGGCTGGCGCACGGGGGTTGCGCGCGCGCTTGGTCTAGGCCATGGTGACGAGGTAGTCTAGCTTAGTCTCTTCCCTGTTGTTCGGTCAGGCCTCACCTTTTCGTGTCGGTTTATCAGTTTTTTGCAACTTTGTACCAGTAGCCCCTCACGGCCCGGCCAGGAGTGAGGACGTGAAGAAAATGTAAGAGGCCGATCCTTTCTTCTCTATAATGCAATGATGCGCAATTCTCCTGCATATTCAAGAAAAAAAGAAAGAAGCAGGATGTTTCGCAGCAATGCTGCACCACTTGGTGAAGCAAGACAAAATGGAAGCTAAAGAACGAAGCACCAAGGAGGCCGCATTGGCAAGGTTCGTGGAGGAGTCTGAATATAAGCTTCGAACTTTTGGAACTTCATCACCCAAACTTCACCACTTTAGCAAAGATTTCATAACTTCCAACATCAATATGAATCTAGTCACCGTTTTCATAGCTCTACAATTTGTCAATTCCCAAGGGTATCAAAATGCATTCATCCACTCTAAAGACCCTCACACATCCTATAACTAGTATCTGATGTCCACAGGTAGTATTTCTTTTAACCGAGACATTCTAAACAGCTTCTATATCCATATAAGGCTCGACTCTCCCACATTACTGTTTCTAAATCAGCACAAGTACCGTGTCCGAGTCGAGGTACTCTCAGACGGGAACCACCGGAGCTCAACCGAGCTCAGGCTCTAATTAAAGATAGGATAGGGCACAACAGGGTCGTCAGGCTGAATCAATCTACGATCTCTCTACCTTCACATCCGAACACCAAACTCTAAGTACCTTGTCGCTAAGCCAATCCTTGGTTGACGACTGATGATAGCATGTTTCTGTTTAATTCTTTTGTTGAAAAAAATATTTGTCGAATCAAGGTTAAGTCGTAGCCAAACTATTTATTTTAGCTATTTTGCAATGACAGGGTGGTGACATACCGTGTGCCGTGACAAGACAACGTGATGCCCACTCTAAAGCGCACGCACGCTCCCGCGCGTTGCGCGTGCTACTGGATGCTTGCAGACAGACAGCTCGCGGCCGCATGCTTCAGGAAGGATTTACGTTTGGCTACATGATATTTCTTTTCCTTCTCCTCTAAAGAGTAGATTTTACACAACCGTTGTGAATTGCTACGAAACACACAGATATTGCAACTTTTCCGCAGAAAGTAGCATGGAATGAGATAACAATTGAAAGCCAAATGTAATGATATAGAATGATATAACAATTGCCAAGTAGCATGTAATGAAATCCGGAATACAGCATTCGGATTATTATTTATTATGGAGCAAACATGAAATGGATATAAGCATTATGCAGGGTGGCGTGGAGCAAGAGCCTAAATGTTTTTCTGAAGTGCACCTCTTGAAGATTTGCCACCAGTAATACCAGAAACCTGCATGAAGTGCAAGAGTTGAGAATCTTTATTTACAGATGGATATGGTACAACAGAAATTAACCATCATAACTGTCAGTTTTAATCAGGCATCAATCTCGGTTTAAGAATCAACAATTGGGGTAAGCATAGACGGCATGTGAAAAATTATATATTTGTCTGTGACAAATTAGAAATCACATAGGTGACAAATATTTGTTACCGGCAGTGATCTGTACCATTGGAAAATATCTATAGTACACTCTATACATATATTCTGATCTACAGTATGAAACAAGTAACAAGGCAAAATCTATAAAATTTTATAGATTCTGCGATGTAACCCTTAATGTGACGCAAAGATTTTATAACGGCCAATATTGTAAGCAGTGATTAAAGCAGACACTATTTTGCTCTAAGAAAAGCAGGCCTGAGGGATTTGGTCCATTTTTTTATAAAAAAATCGACAGAACGAAGCAGTGATTAAAATATAAGAGGATGGCTATAAGAGCAACAGTGCGTACTGAAACTTATAAAACATAAGAGAACAGCAAAATAAGTACTTTCAAATAATACACTTGGAGTTACATTTACCTTGTTCTGATCCTTGGGAGTATAATATACATGTATATAGATTTCATACAGCCTATCTCCAGGGGCATCCCTGACTACTTTATGGGAGATAGTCCCACGTGCCAAATGAAATTCTCCCGTGCCTCCAATGATGCTCCAGTCACCGTCTGTTGGAAGAAACCCCATCACTTGGAGCGTAGACCCAGGAAACCTATTTTGTACAATGAAGATCCAAAATCACGCATAATGAAAAGTTTTGCAGTAATTAATAAAATATACTTGAAGAAAAAACTGGATAAAATTCTGTGCTATGGATCCTTGAATTAACTGAACTAAATCAACCTATAAAATGCATATGTACGTAGAAACAAATACTTTCTCAGAAATCTAGTAGGTGTGTTAGTGAAGTAAGAAGATTCATACGTTTCATTGTTGAACTTCAAGTTGAGAATGGTCGTCCACAATATTGGCTCAGCATGACTCGATTGAAAGAGTATGCCCTGTGCACGCCCGGCGATCCTTGCACCGAGTTCAGGCCCAGCAACAATAGACCAATCTGCGACGGTAGCTTGGCCAAATCCTAAATTCTCATGTGTATCTATCACAAATGCTTGGTTACGGTTTGGGCCCCCTCCCAGCTGGTTTATGTAAAGGGTCGTTTCGAGCTCGTCTTGAGGTTGCGCACTGGGTTTGTCTATTCTCTGATGACCTGAAGTTCGTATACTTCCGGTCGAAAAAACTCCCTAAGACGAAGTCTTCTTCAACTTCTTCCCTTTCTACCCATCTTCTTCCTCTAGCCTGCAGCGCGCTTCGCCGCCTCAGCCCGGCCGCCGTGCAACGCCCCGCGCCACGCGCTCGCCGGTGAGCCGCCGCGCCTCGCCCGGCCGCCGCCGCGCAACGCCCCGCGCCGCGCTCGCCGTGAGCCGCCGCGCCTCGCCCGGCCGCCGTCGCGCGCCGCCCCGCCTCTGGCCTCCGCCTCTCGCTGCCCCGCCCGATCGCCGTCGCTCCGGCGAGCCGCCGAGCTCCGACCTCGCCTCCATGGATCGCCGGAGACGAGGAAGAAGCGAAACAAATGAGCTCCGGCCCGCCGCCGTTCACCGGAGATGAGGAAGAACGCCTGAGATGAGTCAACATGGGTAATGAAGATCGCCGGAGATAAGGAAGATCGCCGGAGATGAGTCAACATCGCCGAAAAATGAGTCAACATCGCCGGAAGATCGCCGGAGATGAGTCATCATCGCCGGAAAATGAGTCAACATCGCCGGAAGATCGCCGGAGATGAGTCAACATCGCCGGAAAATGAGTCAACATCGCCGGAAGGTCGCCGGAGATGAGTCAACATCGCCGGAAAATCGCCGGAGATGAGTCAACATTGCCGGAGATGGCCGGATGATGAATCATCATCAATGAATGGTGAATCAACAATAAGGAATGATGAATCGTTAAATCTCAAAGTGGAAATTATCAAATAAGGAAATAATGCTGAAAAAGAAAAGTGACCAGAAGTTACTTAACTTCCGGTGACCTGAAAATAGTCATCCCCTTTTCTTCGCCTGCAGCATCAGATAGTACTGTCTATGCCGGCCATCACTTTTATCTCGCATGCTTGCATTGAGCTCTAGTGATAACGAATATGAACAGCAATGAAAGAAGTCATTGGGCTGCAAACCTTTGTCGTGATCACACCCACACACCCCGCCAGCTAAGGCCACATATAGGTTGTCCTTTCCCTAAAAAAAATATATAGGTTGTCCTTGCTTTTCAAATATCGTACTCTCTCCTTTTTAAATATATGACACTGTTGACTTTTTGGTTAAACTTTGACCAATAATATAGACTTAAATGATTATTTTTTGAATGTGAAATGAATATCATTGGATTCATCATCAAAAGCATTTTAAGGTTAATTTATACACTTTACTATTTACACAAATATTTATAGACAAAATGAATAGTCAAAGTAACGAAAAAATCAACAGTGTCATATATTTAAAAACGGAGGGAGTACTTGTTTATTTGTCTCGAAATCACATGTAGAGTAAATTCTCCCATCGCCCATACAGATACTTGTGTCAAAAGTAACAGCAGAGCATCTGCAGATTTTCAAATAACTTAAGATTCCGTTCGGAGGTATGATATCGGATCTTGGCTTGGGTCAGCTTTCCACAAAGCAAGGTCAGTGGAATGTCGGTATAAGAAAATTTGTATGAAAAACATTCTCTGCGTTTTTGGCTTTTGTGCACATGCAAGCAGCTAGCTCAAACTATTGACATCTCTAACGATGGAGTGCCGGAGGTGGTCGCCGATCCCATCATGAATGTTTTTTTAAAAATTATTGTAAAATTTAAAATTGTTGTCAATATTTTTGACATATTGTTTCAAATTTTGTTTGCACCAAATCAACATTATAGACTTACTAATTGAAAATGTTTAACAAATTTTTAAAAATATTGAACTAGGGTTATAAAAATGTTTAACTATTATTTCAAAGTGTTAATGGTTACTTGGTGGATCAATTTAGGCCAAGTTGATTAGATTTCGTGGGTTATTAGACTTATTTATAAGTTGAATCTTGTAGGACATCCTATGTATAGGAGGTCCCCTTTATATGTGGTGTGACCAAGTAACAATGATCATTCAGATTTCTCCATAAAGATTTTGAGAGGAGTTTTTTAGATTTTATATGTTGTTACAAGTAGTATTATAATTTTGTTTTACTTCAATGGAAAAATTCCATCCATGCCATCACTTTAATTTGGTGCATTTTTCATCTATATCATCTCCTTGTGTCAATGACGTATCAGACCTGACCCCATATGTCATTGACTGGCTTGATGGTATAGATGAAAACTCCTTCCAAAGCGATGGTATGGATGTGAATAGCCCATGCTTTGAAGAAAAAAAAAAGATGATATTAAAAAGAAAGATGAAGAAAATATAATATTAAAAATGAACATTTAAATTTGTGAGATGTTTAGTAGGAAATAGTGTATCAAAAAACAGGAAGAGTAAAAAGATGAATGGAATCGTTAACTTTGATAGGCTCCTTTGTACTCGTGGAATTGTTCGGATACAATTCTACATATCTTTTTTGTAAGTAATTCACCCAAAAGACACGACCGTCCTCTGTTAATTTGTACTAGATCGGTAAAATAAGAAAATTGTAGCTGTTTTTTCCTTTTTTGACATGAATTGTAGCTTCCAGATAACCATGAACGATAGGAAACTTAAGTTATCAGTCATAATTGCATTGCCGCGCATGTCCAATAAATCATAGTGTACCAAGTTGACAATTTGATGTTATTCATTCATTTGCTGGCTACTTTTGAACCGAGAACCCCATGGACCAACATTCCAAAAAAAAATTAAATTCAGATCAGGCTCGTCCGATTTTTTTGCCCGGTACAAGACTTTTTACCAGGCACCAAAGCTCTGATAGTCCATGCAAGTGCAGTAGGTTTTTCTGCAACTATAACACCAGTGTCGATCCCATCCATGTGTCCAAAAATACCAGTGCTAGAGGCAGGAAGAAAAACATGCATGGCAGGTGCGCTGCTACCCGTCATATGCTTCCATTATGCAATATTTATTCTCGAGAATGCGCAAAGTTTTGTGACTCGTAGTGAATTGCCCCGCAGCAAATATTATCACGTTTGAAGGGATTGCACCTCGCACAAGTTTGATTTTCATGCTCATAGCTTTAAGCCTGTTAAGCAAGCACACCCTGGTTTAATAAGCTTCAACTGTTTCAAGTATATTGCAACAACGATTCAGCAGATGTTTTGAAAAAAAAATTCAATGTAGCACCTGCGGGTTACTACAAGAATCAGAATGTTTCGTGTTCTATATAAGTTTTCAAAGAAATTCAACACCTTTCAGGAAATGTAAACGAAAAAAAAAACAATAAGAATAATCAACAAACTTCACAACATAAAATTAAGATGCCAGAAAGAGACCAGTTTTAGCAATCAGGGGATAACATCTTTTGCCATGATCAAAAGACATTGCTCATCATTATTTATTTCCAACGTTACAAGTGGACTCCTGTATAGCGCGCGTATTACAACCTACAATGTTGTCCAAAGGGTCTTGCCGTGCATCGAGTATAAAATTGCTTACACGGACCAGCAACACGCCAACACCACATTGATAGACCCAAAAAAAAAAAAAGGAAAATCTAAGAATAATGGTCTACAAAAACCTACAGATGCACAAATGGAGCTTCTAGTGATGAAACGGCTCCAGATAAATTAGTAGGTGAATCAATGGAGCTTATCCATGTGCACTCTTAAATCAAACCACTATTCACCTGCACTATCAGTCCGTATAGCCCCATCACTGCCCAAACATCACGCTGCATTGGTTTCACTTCGGCCAAATGGGCCTGCTACTAAAAGATGTGTGCACGTAAGCAGACTTTTTATGAACGATCTTCATCGTTTGTGTGATTTGGGACCTCTCCTTGGCTGTCCAACGGCATGTATTGCGCCATAATAGCTCTGATCTCAGAGTCCATGTATGACTGCAAGAAAAAAAGCAAATAAAATCCATGTTGATGCTAGAGAAGAAATACTAAGAAAAAGGGCATGTACCTGAAATCAATTTACAAATACCAAATTGAACAGTAAACATAAAGTAAATTTCAACGATCTACTGTGATCAGTGTTTAAAAAAGTGGCCGCCTAGACCGCTTAAGTGCCGCCTAGGCGTTAGGCGGAGCTCCACCGCTTCGCTTTTAACTAAGCTGTTAATTAAGTGTTTTCCTCTATTTTTCTAATAAATATGTGTTAATATGCAATGTTTTCACTATATTTTTATGTTTATTTGCTAAAAGTACAAATGCCTGGGACCGCCAAGCACCGCTAGGCGATGCTCAACCGCCAGCTTAGTTCCTCCGTTTTTAAAACACTGACTGATACAATAGCACTGATTTATAGAACATTCATAAATGTTTACTTTGCACCTAACTGAGACTAGCAAAATAAGCATAATCATGAATAGGACAGGGACAGCAAATTATATATTAACCACTGCTGGAGACAGAACAATCATTCTTATAACTAAATAAGGTGTAACAATGAAAACTGTAAGAACAAAATAATCTTGTGCAAAGCTTGCTTACCCTTAGTCTGTATTTGTATACAACATAACTTCCTGCTGCCACAACAACCAGGACTATCAAAATACCCCACACCGCAGCCCATGCTGCTTTAGCCTGAACTGCTGTCTTGCCTATAGAAAAACCGTTCAAGCAATATTTAATTGATCTGCTACAGATAATGTAAAGTAATTCAGTGAGTTTCGAAATTACTTATGCAAGTATCATGCTCTTTGATGTATAAAAGGTCTCCACTGCAAGTGCATTCATAGCCACCCCATGTATCTCTGCACTTGCAATCAGGACACTGGCAAGCCTTTTTCTCCTTGCACTCATCAATGTCTGCAAAGATGAATAAACAGGTTAGATAAGACCCAAGACATGTTTCTGCATTGCCCTAAATGCCTAATTCATCACCATACAGAAAGTATCACCAGTCTAAATAGGACGTGTAGCATGTTATTGTTGGGATTCAGATATTTGTCGCTTTGTTATATTTTCAGGCAACATGTTCCAACTTGATAGCACTTAGTATGGTACTCCATTGCAAAAAGGTTGTACGTTTAGGTTTATCTTAAGTCAAACATAAGTATGGATTAAGAACATGTGAAGCACATATTATGAAAGTTTATCTCATAATGATCCTAGAAACATAAATCTTATGTTGTTAATCTATATGAACTTCTTATGGTCAAAAATAGAAACTGACTTAGAACAACAAACCTAAACACACAACCTTTTTCAAAAAGAGGGTAGTGCTTTAGAGAGCTGAGTTACAATTGATGGGAGTACCATGTCCGGGGTGGGGGTGTTGGAATTGTGAATAAGTCAAGAAGTAAATATATTCTATAGTAAACTTTTCCTTATTTCACACACAAAGCTACAAGGAAAGACAACTTATGAAAGAACTTGAACATTTACAGTTATAATTGCAACAAAACGAAAAGTCTGGCATTGGCTTATACTGGAATATCACAGTACCTTCACATTTTTTGACACCATCTCCGCGGAAACCTGCTGGGCACTTGCATTTCCCATCTCCAGATTCCTAGAAAGATATAAAGAATAGCAAGAAATAAGATATCAATGTGCTGTGGAGTACTCCTAACAGTTCTGCATAAAAGAAATTCACTAATAGCATGTTATATATTCAGTATCGAGCATTAAACCTACCTGACAAGCAGAGAACGTTTTTCCATTACGAGTTTCGTGCCAACATCCCCCGTGATTTATCAAGCATTTTCCTGGCCCAGCAGCTGCAAACAATATAGATGGCTATTATATCTCTTACCTACACTTCTAAGCAAAAAGATTTGTGTATGTTTCAGTTTATGGCAGAAAGGATGCAGGGGTGAACATTGAACAACCAAAAGAAAGGCAACCCCAGATCAGGTTTCCAAGATAACAATGCTAGCAATTATATTCATAACCGGATTTGTGTAACATTTTCTCAGCTCAGTTAGCTAACTTAAAACGTCCTATCACGGGCTTGACAAGATGGGGAAGGGTGGAGGTTGTTGGAGTGATGAGGCAAGGCAGCAATAGGAGATGTTGAGGTAGGCAGGCAGCATCTGGCCAACGAGCTGAGAGGCAGGACATAAAGAACAATTTTATTTCCTCCTTAACTTACAATGTGATTCTGTGAGGCTGACTCCAACAGTCCAACCTTGTCTCTCTAAACAAACTGGTAACAATCCCTATCTCAAGAACAATCAAATCCAAACTCCCTGATAAACGAGCTTGCTTATGAGGATGAAGTCCCAAGGCCTGCAGGCCCTTGGCTACGCCACGCAGATCCCTAGTCACAGCATTGCTCGGGCCATGACACTTCTAGAGGACAATGGTTTAACATCCAAAAGAAAACAGTTCCCGAATAGTTGTCAATCCAGTAAGGCAGCTGGATGTTGCCTAGTGCAATCAAATCAACCATCTCTCACTATTATAGAGAATCCTTCTCACAAATCATCTCTAGTCCACCATAAATGAGCTCTCTAAATGTAGGCGCATTTGCATATTGATAAGTAAGAATTCGTAAACAGAAGAATGCAGATGCTTTGCATATTGATAGAATCAGAATTCATAAACAGCAAATTGCTGGTTGATCATGGTTTCATTACTAGTTTCATACTGAGGCAACTATGTGTTCAAAGCTAACATGAATAGCACAATTAGACATTGGAAGCTTTTGTTTCAATACCTATCCTTATTTTCAAATTGTGAATGTTTTGGAGATACATCATATTACTGAACAAATCAAAGTTATTATACAAGCATGGAGAATAGAAGATGGAATATATTACGTTCACAATTGCTGTACCCATCGCCTTTAAACTGCACACCATTGAACGTGGGGCATTCACACACTCTGCCACGGAAAGTGTCCTGAACAAGAGTTACAGCATCAATGTGAGAAACTAATGAATTATTCAGAGAAAAGCAACTGAAAATCTTTGACTTATCCCGCATACCCTGCATGCTGTTACATTAGCAACTTTGTCTTGCCAGCAACCTCCATTGTCGTTCAGGCATTCATTAGTTTCTATATCTGCATTGAAACAGGTCAAGAATAAGCACCCAGCATCTACAAAGTAGCCACTTAGTGTGGAGGGTGGGAACTGGGAACAGTTTCTATATTGTTACCGTCACTAAGACAAACATTCGGTTCAGTAGTTTCCTCAAAACCAGCACAAATAGCTTTGAGGACAGCCTTCCTCTCAAGCTTTCCTGCATTTAACTTCTATGTTAGAACCATCTCATGTGAACGAATGCTTGTAATAGTTCCCTTGGAACATTTACCTCGATATTGCCGGTTGTTCACGACAAGCGTAGGCAATATAGTAACATCTCCTCTTGAACCTTTTCCAATCTACAATGTAGCAGCTTAAGTTAAACCCCCAAATGATAATTAGATTTGGCAAATATTCATCGAGAACAGCCTACAGTGACTATTTCCAAGAACTAAAAAGCCGGACTGCTTTATGGTACTGATAAAAGCTCATATGTTTTAGGCAAAATCTGCTGATGGACACTCTTCATTGTTTGTATTTGCTGTAGGACACTGCTCAATGTTGGTTCTATAGAAGTGTGGTTATTAGCTAATAGACACTAAAGATATTAGAATAATAATTATCTGGAATATGGGTGAGAGAGAATTTTGCAAATGACCAAACTACCCCTATTTACTCAATTGAACTGGACAAAGACGTGCTTACTCCATCGATCAAACTGGACATGAAAGGGTGATGTGTGGTTGATACTGGTATATGGCTGGATATTTTGTTCAACAAGTGTCTTTTATTGTCTTAGAAATCGGATGTCATGATACAATTAATGCCTGTGAAAAATTAATAATCCCTCCGTTTTTAAATTGTTGTCGTTCCACTTTTTTTTGCTATCTTTGACCATTCGTCTTATTCAAAAAAGTTTTAAAAATATCATATATTTTGTGATGATTTGTTTTATCTTCAAAGTAAGTTTGAACCTAACTTATAATTTTGCATATTCGAACAACTATTTTGAATAAGACGAACGGTCAAACGTAAATAAAAAAGTCAATGGCGACAACAATTTAAAAACGGAGGGAGTACTTCTTAATAAAATATTAATAGTTCTTGGAAAAATTTAATAATGCATGACATATTATTAACAGAGAAATATGGTCTTGTGGTCAGATGTGCTAACACTGCTGCAAGGGCAGTTTGGTCATTTGCAAATTTGTCTCCCTCTATGCAAGAAAAGTCATATTCTAATGCTTTGAGTGTCCATTAGCTAATTGCCACAGTTAAATAGTGTCCATTGGCAAAACCAAAGTTGAGTAGTGTCCCCTAGCAAATGCCAACACCAAAGAGTGTCCATGAGCAAATTTTGCCTATGTTTTACTACTTTATTTCACCTGAGCGTCTTGCTCTAATTTAAGCAGCGGATGGTCAGAATCAGCGTTTGGGTCGCCCATGCACTTATCGACCTTCTTCACATCAAGACCTGTTATATGTAAAAACATCACAGGTGTTACATGCATACTGATATAATGATACCATTATATCTGAGGACTCCAAGTACAATAACATACAATGACATAAATTAGTACACTAATTCAAGTGCGTAAACAAACAGGGGCTTGCACGTGACGGCACAGCACGTTTAAAACTAGCAATAAGGTAACTAAAATATAAGCATTTCTTCGGTAAAGGAAGATTTCTGTGATGAAAGAGCCTACCTAATGATTTGATGACGGTTTCTGCACACTTTTTATTATATTTCTTCTCCTTCATTGGGCACCTTATGTGAAAATCAGTCACATAATCCCACCAGACCCATGGTTTTTTGTTTTCATTTGCAACTTTAAACACACACAACTGTCTGAGATTCTCCACCACCACATCCTTTCCTTCATAGCCAGTGCTAAAATCCTGTTCAGGATCAGGTGCGCAATACCTCCCATGGTTTATACATTGGGATTTGCACTGTTTACTGATCACAAATGCTTGAGGGCAGTACCAAGTAATATAATGGGGTGTGAACTGACTATAGCCACCTTTTTCAAGTAGTTGGGCAGCTCCTTTAAATTCCTTGAGGAAATTCATCAGCATATCACACTTAGGTCCACATTCATCATTGCTGTTTGTCCATAACTCATACTCAACCCGATCATCTGGATGTGGAACAGCCTCCCTCCAATCAAGATTAACATTAACCATTTCACCATCTTTAACTGCCTTCTTCAACTGCTCACCAAACTTTTTATCTATTAGTGCAGAAGGAATGGTTATGTTCTGAATATACTTTGCTGCTTCATCATCTTCACGAGGTAAATCCATTGTTATCAGTGGCTCATCCTTGTCATCAACTACAAGCACTGCTGAAGCACCAGCATTTTGAGCATTCCAGACCTTCTTGGCAAATAGGCAATCTGGAAAATACAGAGTCGGAAATTGGATTCATAAGAAGTTTGAGCAACTAAAAAAAACTAAAGTTTGTTCTCAACAAGAATAGTATAATCTGAACTGACAGTGCACAAATTGGGCTATATCGCAGTTATAAAAGGAAATTGAATAACCACAGGAATGGGCAGAAATAACAGAAAATACAGAATCACCATGACAAATTGATGTACAACACTATGAAAAATACTTGATAAGAGTTTATGAATTTGTCTCGAAGGGTGGGCATAGAGCCAGAAGAAAGCAGCACGGTGACACTGGATAGGGTAAGAAGAAATATTTGTCAACAATGGGATTTCAAATAACTCAAGGCTTCCCACAAAAGTCATTCAAATAAAAGGAAGGAGAACTCCCACCACCAGACAATATCTGAAAAATAAAAATGCAGCAGTGACATTGATTTGTTTGATTAAA
>CM017439.1:26028030-26174165 GCA_007726485.1 Eragrostis curvula | reverse complement strand
TCCCACCACCAGACAATATCTGAAAAATAAAAATGCAGCAGTGACATTGATTTGTTTGATTAAAAGATGAAAGGTACCAAACCCTTGTGTCAAATCAATAAGTTAGTAAAAAAGATATATATATATAAGCAACAGATCATACCAAAGTCAAACATGGCAAAATTTCAGTGTGACAACAAACTAATTTCAAAGTAAGAATGAGAACCTATAATCCCAAATTCCCAATAAGATATTTCCTGCAGTTGACTCAACAAAATATCTATCAATCTATGTTACCATCGTGAAACATAATGACCAGTTAAACGAAGAACACTTTTAAATGTTTGCATATAAAACTACCAAAGTATTGCATACCTCACTTTCTGTTTTACACTAATTTAACTAAGAATCTGCATTTGCCTCACGACTTAAACCAAGGTAAGACTACAAGAAAATCCACTAATAATTCAGCAACTTAGTTGAATAACAGCATAAAACATCACAAAAAAAGCACCATGTGGCAATAATCTAGGCAGTTTGGCCACAGGAGCCCATAGGCGCGGATCCACCAAATTACTGAAAATGTGATAGTTAAAGCCGAATTCAGTGTATTGTTTACAGCACACTGCTGAGCTATGTTCGCTTCTTAACTAGAGAGAATACTAGAGCCAAAGTTATTGCACAAATCAGTAAGTTCGAAAGTTAGTAAGAGAGGGTATAAAACCAGTTAACTAAAAATAGGTTAAATTGTCAGACATAAAACCAGCTATCACATTTCACCCAAGTTATTGATATATCACTTTCTGTTTTACACTAATTTAACTAAGAATAGCTGAATCCCGCATTCTGTCACGACTTCACCCAAGCTAAGACTACAGGAAAATCTACTAATCAATCAGCAACAGCAAGTTAGTTGAATATATTCAGCATAAAACATCAGTAAGCCACCAAGTGGAAATAATCTAGGTAAAGCTTACTGAAAAGAAGATAGTTAAAGCCGAATTCAGTAGTAGTGTTACTATGTCTAGCACGCTCTGAGCTAGGCTCGCAGCCTAACTAAAGAGACTACCAGAACAAGCCAAACACATTATTTTTTATCTCACCAGTGACCAGTCTCCATCGGCAAAACCAACAATAAAATATCTATCCAATGAACCCGTTAATTACAGCTAAATCGCCATCTCCGCACAGTCCAAGCGAGTAAACAACAATACCCAACCCAAATCAAACGCGCAACCACAGAAATGGAGAGATCAGGATCGGGCGTCAGGGGTCCCAGGCACTCACTCCCGCGGTCAACGAGGAGGAAGGTGGGCAGCGCCCCAGGCTTGGCGCGGAAGGTGTGCTTGCCATCGAAGGCGTCACAGGCGTCGGCGTTGTCCTTGGGGTACACCACGGCGCCCGCCATGCTCCCTCCGTACTGCGGGATGCCGAAGTTGCCGATGGCGCTGTCGTGGCGGCCCCGCAGCGACGTCGGCGACGTCACCATCAGGCTGTTCTTCTCCACCACGAACCGCGCCTCCGCCGCCAGCGCGGCGAGCGCCAGCAGCAGCAGCAGCGGGAGCTGCGCCCGCCGCCGGGACCCCATCGCGCGCGTGCGCTTGTGCTCCGGCAGCGGCGAGGGTTTAGTGGTTCAGATCGGGAGCGGAAGCGGAAACGAAGCTCAACGGGAGAGATGCGGAGCAGTTTCTTTCCCCTTTTTTTTTCTTTCTTTATTAACGCCTCACTGAGCTTGTGCCTCGCGTGGTGGAGCAGGCGAGTGGTGTGAATGCTTGGCCCTAGGAACCTAAACAAGGTTTTCTGGGACCTGGCTCTACCGGTCAGCGAGTCGGTAATCGGCCTTGGCTCGTGGACTCGACGGCGACTTGAGAGCGTGGACGCGTGGCCTGTGGCGTGTGTCTCGCGGTCATGTGATTTGTCTTGGACGGTCTCGGTGGACCTGGTTCGCGGCCATGTATGAATGACAATGTGGCCCTTGGAATGGAGCTGCTATAACGCTCTGTGGAACGGGTGTAGTCAAGACGGGGGGTCAGACTTCAGAGGGACACTGGCTGAAGCGTTTGCGGGATTGGAAATGAGCACTGCCACAAGTGCCAAGTGCCAACCGTGGTTGCATCTTGCGGGTAAACAATGCTTCTTTTTTTTTTTGGCGAGGAAAGAGAGCCCTTATTTATTTGTGCTAACCCTGCACTAGGTGCAATGATGTTCTTTACAAAATACATATAGGAGTTTAAAAAACTCTGAGTTTTGCCATGTGCGTGGATGAGATAGAAAGGCACATGATACAAAGCATAATTCGAAACACGTTTTTTGAGAGATAAAACGACAAAATCAGGTGCAAAAGGGCAATATACAACACTATGAAAATGACAAAATCATGATGGAAGGGAGTAAAGCACAAAATAGTGTGTAGTGTTTGTATATTACCCTTTTGCACCTGATTTTGTCATTTTTATATCTCTCAAGAAACGACATGTTTAGACTTACAATTTTGTATGCATGTCTCTCTATTTCAACTACACACAAGGCAAATCTCAGATTTTTTTTTTTAAAAAAAAAACTTCTATATGCACCAAATGCATGGTTTGCACTACATATGTTCCCTAGATTTTGAAAGATGCTGGTTATATGCATTCTAGGTTTTCATATGATAAATAAAGAATAGTTACCACATTCGTTCGTTTCATCGTGAAAGATCGGCTCCATGTCGAGTGGTAGTAGTCCTAGTAGACCTATGCAAATGAAGTTTTTGTAAGTTTATCGCTCAGACTCTCCTGAGGTATTACAAAAATATTTTTAAATACCCTATAACTCTGTGTGGCCCATTGAAAAAAATAATAATAAAACCATGTTCAACCCTAAACTTCACAATCATAGGTTTTTTTGGCCAAGCAGTGATCGAAGGGGAAATAGAGGTGTCACCACCCTCGTCACCTTTGTCTCAGCAAGAACGATGCTTAGGCAAGGGGGCTGCTTCAAGGTCTATCCTCTCCACTCAAGAGAAATGAGTTGCGTGTCCTTGTGCTGACATATGCCTTTTGAATTGATGTTTAACAAACATGTGTTTGAGGGCACGTTTGGATTCTTTGGCAGGGCTTGCCTTGCCTGGATGGGCAAGAAAATGAGTGTTTAGATTGCTGGCTAGTTTTTCTCGTAACTTGTGCTGGCAAGCTTTTTCTTTGCTAACCCAAGCTAAGTAATTTGGCTCTCTGGCGCTGGCAAGGCAAGCCTAACCTAGGAAGGCAAAGAGAGGCAAAGCTTGCTGAGTAACCAAACGGACCCTAAATGTCCAGTCAAAATAAGCTTGCTTGCTAAGATTGTATATCTTATCCTTGCATTACTCATTCAAGATTCTCGATGCTTCTCATGAGGGAATAGGGATTAGTAGCATATCTCACAATACATGTTTCATTGGGTAGTGCCGTTGAAGTTTAAACTTTAAAGTGTGGTGTGGTTGTTAAACTCAATTTATTTACTCTTCTCCCTCTTAGGATGTTTAATGTTAATGCTAGTGTGGTGCCTATGTTATGCAGCTGGATTTTTCTGCAAATTCAGTTAAACGTTGTGTAGTTTAGTAGCATTTCAGAATCTTTCTAGAGCTAAGGGTGTTTATTCATGCTTTGCTAGCCCTTACTGCAGGGGATTAGAAATGGTGCAAGCAATCCAAAGGTGCTGGCACCAAAGCAAGGGTTTGTTTGGTCTGAGCGTGGTGATGATGCATTATCACAATCCTCATTTTCTTGTTTGGTTTGAGGATTGGGATGAGTTGATCCATCATCATCTCATGATCTCATCCCTCATAAGCACATGTTTATTACATACAAGAATAATGGAGTCAAGCCACCAAAAATCTTACTAGCACGGTGCCATGATGGATCATTTGATCTAAGACCAAGTCGTTTCTTCAAACCAAACAAGCCAATTTTTTATGGCCAAAGCTTCCCTACTCGAATTTTGTTCACAGCAATGTTTTATCATTTTCTCATCCAAACCAGGACCATCTCAAACCCATAAAACTAAATACCCATCCCAAATAAACAGGACATAAATATCACTCAAATTTTGTTCCCAGCAATGTTTTATCATTTCTCAACCAAACCAGCACATCTCACTAATACGCATTCCAAATAAACTGGACATAAATATCACTTGTTTCAGTATACAAATTCCAAACTTCCCATCTGAACAAGACAAGCTAACGAGCTTAATAATGGTTCGCGTTTGCGATACAGAGCAATCCTGGCTAACAGCAAGGTGCTGTAGACCAGACACGAGGCACGCGCAGAGGTCATCTTATCGAACTATATCAGGTATTACCGATCCTAGGACACGAACAATTTAACTTCCTGCAACGGGCAAGGATGCACAAAAAATGATAAGATCAACGATTGATGGCAAAACGTTACTCATCCAGCTGAGTTCCAACTTCATCTTGCCAGGAACCTGCAGAACAGATTATTGGTTGTAATGAGTGTAAAATGTGGCAAGAAACTCAGGAAACAATGCTACTATATGCAGGAACACAAACATTTATAAACTTGAATCACATGTACATAAAGAAATGATGATGACTACATGCTGTAATCCAGAGATAACCATGCAAATTTTCACGAAGCATCTAAATATAGTGATCATGCAAATTTTCACCAACCATGGCTGGAGATTTAGTAATAGGATTGGTGCTTCAAAATTTCTTGACATTCCAACAATCTTGTTGTTTGCTTTCCTAGTTTGTTTCATCTCAACGTGTGATGTGTGTGACGGATGTGCTATAAACTTTACAAAAATTAATACTCCCTCCATTTTTTGTTTGATGTCGTTAGGACAAGCTAGATAGTGAAAATTTATACTAGCTAACATGTCCTAACGACATCAAAACAAAGACAGGGTGTAGGCTGTAGCCCCTTTGAGATGAAGACTGGGGCATCTTTTCCCATTATCTAAAAGAAGGGTACTCTACAAGACTGGTGAGAACTATGAACTAACAGATGTTAAAAAAGAATGATGGTAACATGCCATGCACTGGCAGCAAATGCACCATAAGTTGTCCAGCTGAAAATTCCCAGGAAACCTGAGATTGACTTAATTGAAAAGTTTAGTAGATGGCATGACTCCATATGTTCCTAATAGTTCAACTTTAGGACTTAATAGCAATTGTACAACAATGTATGATGTATTGACTTTCAAAGCCAACCTACAATGAGAAGTTGTAACAACATTATTATTCTATTACACAGCAACAAGAAAACACTTAACCAATATCTTTGGAGGACGAAAACATCCTCTGTTCACTACTTATGAGAACAAGAACTAGATAACAGTAAATAGCCAATTGCGCGTATCTATTAGTTATTCTCCAAGAAGCATAAAGAATGCAAATCATACTTGAAGAATTTATAGACATTTGGTATGTTCAGGAAACAGGAGCATTTCTTCACTTTGGAAAATACTGACCAGGACAGATGACCGGACCCTCATGCTTTCTCAACCCAGAATGAAGCGGCACTGGAGATAGCCTACAAATTGAGGGCATCCATTAGATGAAGACACTTAACCAATCGAGAAGAGTACTGTTGTAGAATTATTAATATCAGAGCACAAGAAATTTGGTACTCTTAAACCATCACAATTGCATATACATATTTTTCAGTTATTGGTTCTACTATGTGCGAGAGCTAAGGCAATATGGATCTACAACCATAAGTTTTTCGAACCGAATAGAGTGCCTAACAACACCATTTACAAGCATCACGAAATTGGACTGAGCTCAGACATATAGCTCTCAAAAGTTACACTGCACTGTCAAATCATCGATAAATCACCGTAAGCTTAGAGCAGCACAATTTGTCTACAAACAAGAAAAAACAGTAACCAAAATATGTCGTGAATCTTACCATGCTTATATATTTACAGATTCAAAGCCAAGAGTTTAATC
Source organism: Eragrostis curvula (assembly GCA_007726485.1). Lineage (NCBI taxonomy): Eukaryota > Viridiplantae > Streptophyta > Magnoliopsida > Poales > Poaceae > Eragrostis > Eragrostis curvula. The sequence continues at coordinate 26,168,251 of CM017439.1, read as the reverse complement.
AAAACCAGAGGCTGCAGAGGGGTGGTAGCATACAGGTATCGTGCGTGCCTAGTGTCACATTAGAAAACTAGACGGTATGTGCATTTTTTTGCACTCGAAAACATTGTGCCCAAGAAATGTAGTAGTAACCAAACCACACCATAATAATGGACCTAAGTCTCGGAAAATAACAGGAAAGCATGGCAGCACAAAGCATGATCTAATAACAGCACAGATATATTATCAATTAATCATCCTTATTTACAATTGCTGGCTAACAATACTTAACAAAAGGTGGTTAAACTTCACAATGTTTTACACAGAAATTTCAAACAAGTCAAAATTATTTTTATCGTGATGGCAATAATATAAAAAGAATACATAAACCAAATTCAGTGCAAACAACTAATGTAGCGGTGAAATCCAACTGTCCAACACTTTGTATAAAAACAATAGAAATAGGGACTCCATTTCAACTATCATAGCATGTAATCCTTGGTTGGCTAATTCAACTCCTATGATATAAATCAATCACGAGAGATAGCGAATGGACATATCAGGGAAAACAATCTAGAAGTGGATTCCTGACTAACCATGCAAGTGCTACTAACACATGAGACTAACTTGCTCATCTTTGTAGGAAATAATCTAAAGTAATGGTCACTTTAACAATGTTACATTACTATCTCTACTTTTCTTGGCCATCAGAATACGAATAAAATGGTACTACAAGACTGGCTTACAATCACAAAGAGTTAACAATCAGAATCTATAGTTTAGTCACAATCCACAGTGAATTCAGTTGCTAGTAACATTCTCAAGAAAATTAAAGTAATGAACATGAACTACAAGCGTCAAAGAAGCCATACTCGGGTCTGAATGGATCAGCACAGCAGTGCCGCCAAAATCACAGCTCCCACCAATCCGCCTCATCTTCTGCCAGTAGCTATTGAACGCATACGAAGCGTGCGACGCAATGTTGTCCGGGTAGAAGCAGCTGCCTCCCGCCGCAATCTCCTGGCAATCCACCCCGGCCTGGCCGCAGGCATAGTCCATTGCCTCCTGCAGCTTGTCTTCTGGCACGGTGGGCTTGGCCACGCACCACAAGCCGCCACCATTCCCTCCCTCACCGGACCACGGTGGCGGTGACATTGCCGCTGCTGGTGGAGGCAGCTGGCATGGCGGCGGCAATGCCGACGGGGCCATGCCGCCGGCAACGTCAGGCGGACTAGCAGGCGTCGAAGTGGGCGGATTGGAGGGAATGGTGGCAGGTGGGTTCTCATACACGGTGGGCGGCGGGCTCGCTGGCGCAGCAGCAACAGGAGGGCTCACCGGCGCCGAAGCAGTGGGTGGAACTGACGGGACAACTTCCGGCGGTGAGTTCGGCGCAAATGACAGCGGCACGCCGGGCGGCGGCGGCGTCGCAAATGTGGTACCCACAGGCGGCTGCCGTGGCGGGAACGTCGCCGCCGGTGGCAAGTGGTGCCTGCCATAAAGCCTCCTCTGCAAGACCCCTACCCTGTCCTTGGTGGCGCAGGCGGTCATGGCGGTGGTGACCTTGATATCGCCGGCAAGGCCCCAGCGCACAAGCGAGTGGTGCAGATTCTTGGCGGCGTGCGAGAGGCGAAGCGAGACGAGGAGCTCTTGGCCGTGGTTGCAGGCGACGCCATGGCCGACGACGATGGAGGTGATGCGCTCTGAGGTGTAGCGTGCCAGGACATGGGTCCTGAGCCAGGACTCTGCTCCCAGAACAGAGGCGGACACCGTGGTGAGGTCCGTGCGAGCGACCGATACATGTACGCCGGACTGAGATGGCTCATGGAGGTGAACCAGCTCGTGTGCTTCTTGACCTGAAACTGAGGAAACCAGGAAATGAATTAATCGACAGTACTAGTACATTACAGGAGAAGATCGATGGATGGCGTAGAATCAGACACAAAAAGCATGGAAAATCCTCCGGGAAGTGCAGAAGCAGCCAAGCAATTTATGATTCAGAAACAATGAAGGACATTGCTTGCAGTTTCAAACGGCGCTGCGAAAAGGATGGGAAAAGGGAAAAAAAATAAGGCAAGAAAGCAAATTAGCTTTGAAACACAGCACAATCGAGTTTCTAGGAATAAAGTTGCAAATGCAGTAGCCACATTCTAGTGGTGGTATACTGCAGTGTTAGCGAAAAAATGGGCAGATCTTAAAAGGAGACTACTTTTTGACAAATACTACACTTCTTTTTGAAAATGGCATGGCATGAACAGCAGAGCAACAAGTTCACGCGTCGACCACAAAGCTCATCCACCACATCCTCAACATAAATGCGAATGGAGGAGTGGAAAAACAGCAAAAAGATGCGCAAAATCTCGGCAAGAACAAGTGTTTGCAAGAAGCATTACCAGCAAGACCCAAGGAAGGGAGCAGAAGGGAGCCGGAGACGAGGAGCAGCACCGCCAAGAACTCCATCCCTTGCCGCCTCCACTCTCCGCTCTCCCACCACCCTGCGCTCAGCTAAAGCGAGAGCTACTACTAGTACTCCACTGGCTAGCGCGGCGAGGCGAGGAGTGGGCAACACAGTGGCAGCAGCAGAGAGCCCTTGACGTTCCTGAGCCGATGTGACTCGACGGCCACATCCACACGCAAGCACACCGGTCTCTGACCTGGGTCAAAGCAAAAAGAGGGCAGAGGGTGCCATTAATGGCGATAGGATTCTTTTGAGATGAGAGGCTTGTGTCGTGCAGCCGTAGACGTGGTGGTATGGGTACGGGGACGAGGAGCAGTACTAGCGCACAGAAGGAGCTCAGCCTTTTCGTGGAGCGTCCAGGCCAGGGCGTGGGAAGGAGACTGGTCTCGGGAGTCGCGTCCATGGCAGCAGGCAAAGCATGGCGAGCCTATACGTGAAATTTTGAAAAGTTTGGGACTTTTCATGTGCTGATTCCGGCTTTGTCAGTTGCTTTGTTTGAAACTGCTCCACTTAAGAGTAATTGTGTCGATATTCGTCAGGAGAATGCCGAGTCATCAACTCCAACCACTGTCCCTGAAAGAAAAATAATCATCTCCTATATGTCCCGATTAACTTTTCATCTTAAGAACCTCTGTTTGTGCCATGACCATCCTCGAGCGCGAATGGAAAAGCTCGCCTGCTTCGCGCGAAAACCTCTTCGGGCTGGGAACCGTGTCACTGCACCTCGGCGGTTGTTTTTGTTTGTTGCTTTTGGAGTCGTATCTGACCATGCCCGAGGAGGAGGCGGCGCCCCGGGGTACGTACGGTACGTGGGCTCTCGAGTGCGCGCCTCGCTGCCTGCCTGCCTGCCAGCCTCGGGACGTCGCGAAGCCACTCACGGGCGGCGCGCGTCGTTTCAAGTTTTTGAATCTGGCCGGCGTCCTGGCAGCGCTCACGCGGCGCGCGTCATGCCGAGGTGCGTGTGGGACGAGATTTCAACACGCGGTGACTGATGGCGTCGACCTGACTCTTGTCGATTCCTGCCATGACCTTTGCAGTTTAAGCCTTCGTTTAGGCCTTCTTTATTGATGATTATGATTCTAAAAATTCAGTTTTTGGATTATGATTTTCAAAATCTAAGATTGTGAAATATGTATGACAAAATCTGAAAGGTGTTTGTTTGTCTAGATTCCACAATCCAGTTTATACAGTGAGGTCACAGTGGCAAATGGGTAAGGAAGATTTGCAAAACTGGACTCATTTCGGAGTCCAATTCTGAAAATGGACCAGTTTTTGTAAGTTTACAAGAATGGACCTCTTTTTTGAATCTGAAGCAGCCGTTTGCCCTTCTTTTGCCATTCTGTTAAGTGGCCGGTTGTTATGGAATTAAAAAAAAAGAAACAAAACGATTGGAAAAGGCGATATGACCATTCTGAGGCCAATTCCCAAAATAGCACTCATAAGCGACGACAGCTCCAAAACGCCCTTAGTAAAGAGGGGAATTACAAAATAGCACTGCTGAAGGGTGAAGTCACTTCAAAATGCCAATTCTTTTATTTTTAAACCAAAACAGACATAAGAAGGGACTCTTTTACCCCTGGCCTCATCTTGCCGAGCTCCCACGGATGCTGGTGAGGCTACCGCCGAGGTCGAGGGAGACCAGCGGGGTGAGCTGGTCGAGGACCGAGCGCATGGCCGCCAAGCCGCACGACTCGCAGGGCCGACGCCCGCTCGACCGCGCTGCAATTGCCGCCGCGCCGCCCCTGCGGGACTGCACCGCCGCGCCGCGCGCCTGGCGGTGCCTGCAGCGCCCGCGCGACCTGCTGCCGCCGGGCACGATCTGCAGCGCCACCCCCGCTCCAGCCATGACGCCCTCTCCCTCTTCTTCCTGCCGCGCCGAGACCAAGCCGCGCCGCCGCCCGCTCGCCCCGCCTCCCTCCGCCAAGAGCATCGGTCCCGGAGCGGACGCGCGGCGCTTCCGTGCGGAAGCCGCGCAAGCAGCAATCAGAGCGCGGCCATGCCGGGCGGACGACCAAGTCGAGGCGAGGACGACGAGGTCCACGAAACCAAAATGAACACGGGCGACGCGCCGCCTCCCTCCGCCAACCGCGGCGCCGCCCGCTCGCCCTGCCTCCACTTGCGACGCAGGCGCGCCAACCAACCAGTGCCGCCGGATGCACGCTGCTTGGATTGGGTTTGGGACGGGAGAGATGAAAAACAGGAGCGGAGCGACTCGATTGATTTCCATTCGGGATGGAGTGCGTTTCAGCTAGGGGCAAATTAGTCAGTTCAAGTGCCTTGTGCTACGGTGGAATGAAGAAAGGATTCATCGGTGCCATTTTGGAGCTTCCAGCCTTACTGATGGCCTTTTGGAGTAGGCTCCCCTTAGGAGGCTACCGTGGCAATTTACCCGACCATTCTGCCCTCCCTCTCTGTCTCACCAGCCCGACTCCTCCCTCCTCTCTGTTCTTCCATCCATGGCGGCCGGGTTAGACCTAGGTGTGGGCGCGGCGAGGGCTGGCGTCGCGGGCTGCGGGCGCGGCGAACACGTGAGGCGCGGCGCGGGTTGGCATCGCGGGCTGTGGGCGCGGGGCGGCGAACGAGTGACGAGCTGTTGGCGCGGCCCTAGCTACGGGCGCCGACGACACGAGCTGTTGGGCTGCAGGCGTTGCCTGCGGGCGCGGCGCGGGCTGGGGGCGTGGCGCGGGCTGGGAGCGTGAGGCAGCAGCGCGGTCAGACGAATCAGGCGAACTCCGCGTTACCCGTTGCCCTGCCCTTGGGGAATCCGCGACCATGTCCATGACCTCGTCGAGAAGACCACCAAGATTCGGCAACGGACTGCTGGTGGCTGCTTCGAGGTGCGTCATGTGCCCCAATCCTCCCATTGTCTCAATTTTCTCGTCCTAGTCGTTAGCAATCGCCGTGCGTCCACACCGGGGCTATTCAGGATTTGCCCCCCTTATCAATGGCCAACATCTATTTGCCCTCCTTCCAAATGGCTTTCAACTTTTACCCTCCTTCCAAATTTTTGATCTAAAATTTACCCTCTTGCAACTTTTATCCCGATTCTGCCCTTACCCTCATCTTCTTCCTCCCGACGCCGGCTGCCGCGCCATGGACGCCGCCGCAGGGTCCATGGTGAGCCTGGGAAAGGTGAGCATGGTGAGGATGGTGGAGCGGTGGCGGAAGGTGGACGGCGCGTCGCGATGAGCGCCTGGCCCTGCTCGCAGAACCGCGTGACGAGCTCGGCCGCCTTGGAGATCGGTGACGGCGACACGGTGGGGTCGTGGATCGGGGCCGGCGCCGGGGGGCTGTGTGCTGGGGACGGAGTTGGGGTAGCACGACGGGGGCGCCTGGTAGGTCGGGATCTTGGCGTAGCTGGCGCTGGCGCTGGAAGAGGTGGGCGCCAGGTAGACGTATCCGCCGGCCCCGTTGCCGGCGGAAGGGGCGGGTACGCCGTAGGCGGCGGCTCCGTACATGGCGGCCGAGGCGGCGGATGCTGGGCGCCGGCTTTGGAGTTGTGCATGGTGGGGAGGAGATCGGCCAGATTGGGGAGCGGGGAAGGAGGTTGGGGAAAGGTGAGGATGGCGGAGCGGTGGCGGAAGGTGACGAAGCCGTACCCAGGCTCGCCATGGACCCCGCGGCGGCGTCCATGGCACGGCAGCCGGCGGCGGGAGGAAGAAGATGAGGGTAGGGGCAGAATCGAGATAAAAGTTGCAAGAGGGCAAATTATAGATAAAAAAACTAGAAGGAGGGTAAAAGTTGAAAGCTATTTGGAAGGAGGGCAAATGGATGTTGGCCATTGTTAAGGGGGGCAAATCCTGAATAGGACCGTCCACACCCCGTGACCTCTCTCTCTCTCTCTCTCTCTAATTCACAGTGAGTTCGTTGGAGGCGTGTGGCCTCCTCCCTTCCTGTGTGCAGGGATTCTTCAACTTCACATCGCGGTGGCCGCGGCACCTGCTACAGATTCTTGAGCTGGTACTTGTAGCTCAATCAAATTAGACTCGTGTTGATTGATAATTGTAATTCTAATTTGTTTCTGTCAATTTTTCATTAAATCTTGTTCACTTTTGAATTTGTATAAAAATAACCAAATTCCATCAAATTTTGCTGCATATTGACTCAAATATGTTCAAAGTTAAATAAAGGATAGCCTTATGTCAAAACAGGGCCGGATTTGCAAGTTAAAAAGAAAAACAGGTCCAGTTTTGCAAAAGGTATTTTGGTCTTTTGCCAATAGATTTAACACCGTTAAAGCCTCATAACCGAATAGGGGCAACTCATTATTTCAGATCCATAAAACAGGTCCGATTTTGCAAAGTCTGAAAAAGAGGTCCAAAATCAGAATTGGGATCGAAAAGAGGTCCAAATTTGCAAATGCCCCAATGGGTAAATATTTGTGTCACAATCCAACAAAAGCTAGTCCTGAGCAGATTGTGGATTCTGTCTCGGATTCTGAACCAGATTATAGAATCCAAATTCAAAATCCAACCCTTTGTTTCAGCCTCTGCTTTTAGAATCCAAAATAAAAAATTAGAACAAAGAAGGCCTTAGTTGGTATCAGCTTTTGCAACAACGCCCTTCCGACGACCCTACACCTAAGCGTGTGTATTATATACTATCAAAGCATTTATTAAAAAGAAATGCACAAAAAAGATGATTAAGCTTTGGTTGGCGAAAAAAAAAACACGAAAAAAAACACAAGCTTTACCTACGGGCCTGTTTGGATGCCGGCCTCCACTCGCCATGCTGCCGAAAAAGGGCGCCACAACTCACCACACTCTGCACTCATCTGACACAAGCAATCGGCAAAGCATGCAAGCAAAAAGACGAGCATAGCTGCTGTGGCATGAGAATCTTTGCTGTGAAACAAGCACTACCGAACTTGTCGTAGCTTTGCCGTGGTAAAACATGGTGAGGAACCAAGCAGGTGATATTGATCTGGGGTGTGCTGCCTCTACAAATGGCTATCATCCGTGAAGTTTGATGCGTTAGACTGTCTCCAACGGATCTCCAATTTTGGGACTTACATAGACAATGGGTAGCAAAAAGTGAAAAAACACTCTCCAACGGACTCCCCATTGCATTGACGCATTTTCGGAGCTGGAGGGCTGCCGACGCACATATCCATCACAGACGCCCCGCACCCCCATCCCTCGAATCGTTTTTTCTGTTCGTCTTCCTGACGCGCAACCAGCTCAACGACTCCATCGGCGACCTCTCCTGGCTCCTCCGCGTCTCGTCCTCCAACACCGACGACGACGACGACGACTTCAACGCCCACATCGGACTCCTCCCCCTCGTGCAGAACGAGCCCATCCTCTTCCTCATCTGGGAGCAGATCGCCATGCTCTACACCGGCAACCTCGACGCCCGAGCCGTCGCCAGCCTCGTCTCCCTCGCCCGCAGGAGGACGGCGTGCCGCCGCTGCTCAAGCTCGTGAAGGAAGGGCGCCTCGAGGGCCAGGAGAACGCCGCGTACAGCTTGTCGTCCTTCTGCGGGATCTGGTAGGAGTCGGCGGGGTCCCTGCAGCGGCGAGGAGGAGCTCGTCGTGGAGCTGCGCGCGGTTTCGGAGAAGTCTGGGCCCGGGGTGGGGAGGTGGCGGCGGCGGAGCCCAGTCCGGCAGGCGGAAGGGGCGGCGATCGAATCGGCGCATGGGAGCGGGGGCGGCGCGTCTTCCTTCCTCGTCCTCCCTCTTCCTCGAATCGGCGCATGGAGCGGGGGCGGGGATGCGGTGGCGCAAGGCTTGTCGGTGGCGCGGGGCGGAGGCGGGGACGCGGAGGCGCGGGGCTTGTCGGCGACGGTGGTGCTCGGGCAGAGAAAAAGGGGTGCACCGTTGGAGATAGCATTTTTTTGGTCTTCCATTTTCAGGCTTTTGAACCTTCAATTTGGGTTTCGGTAGGGGTGCACCGTTGGAGATAGTCTTAGTCCGACTCCAACAGATCACTCATATCCAAAAAAAAAAGTCTTAAAATATATAAAAAAAAACTGCCTCCAACAGAAGACCCAAACAGAATACTTATCTTCGAAGCCGCGCGACCCATCGCTTCCACTGTGCCCCCCCCCCCCCTCCGTAGGAAGAAGCGGAGCGCCATGCACGCCTGACCGCCACCGCCCCACCGCCCAACGCACCGGCCGAGGTCGCCGCATCCCCCACCCCCCTCGAGGGCGAGAGCGAGCCTTCCCCCACCCCTGGCGCCGGACCTCCGCACCCGGCGCGCCACGGGCCACCGAGGTCGCCGCATCGGGCCGTCCCGCCCCCGCGCGGGCGCACGCTGGTCTCGTCAAGCACCCGGGCGGTGGCGGCTACGCGATGCGGTCCACGTCGCTTTGATTTTACGGCGGCGGCGGAAGGCCCAAATTTCGGGAGTCCGTTAGAGACACAGGTTTTTGGCTCTTCTATTTTCAACCTCAAGGTGACCTATTTGGTGTTGAGTAATGCTAGAGCTACGAATTTTCTACGCAATTGCGACGTGATGACTAGGATAAATCCTAATCAGCATCACACGTGGATTGGGCCCACTTCCTAATTAAGGGGTGAGATTAGCTAGCGGCTTCTTTTTTCCTCTACGGCCGGAAACCTAAGGCACCGCAACACGCTGCCGCCGGCAGCCAGCGCTTGTTACTGCCCGCTTGTGTTCCTTGCCAGCCCGGCTATGGCCGCTTCCGGTTCCGGCAAATTTGGATTGAACAATTTCGTATTGTATCACTTCTAGCTATTGTAAAAACTGAAGCACCAATGCGTGCGCCATGGAAGCCCCTGAGCTTGTAGCCGCCATGACGTACACCTGAAGCTCAAGGATCACTCAATTCACAACTCTTGCTTTAACGGTCCAATGGCCGTCATCCACGTTCATACACGAAGAACTTGAAGCCACGTTCTTGAAAACGAAAAATTTGAAGCCGCCTGAGAGCCTCGCTGGATCGCCGCACCGAAAATGGTCATCGCAGGTCACGTCGTACCCGTGATCCCACTTGTCCCCCTGCCCTGGCTGCACCCAGCGCCACGGCGCGTACCCCGCCTTGAGCCGGATGAAGTCGGCGATGCCTTCAATGAGTAATCGTAGGAGGGAGTGACGTGCTCCCGCTCTCTCCTCCCGCTCTCTCCTCCCCGCCCAATTCCACAAACTCTAGCCAATAATTCAGGATTCTGATCCGGGGATTCGAGAGAGGAGATCATCGCGTCCAACCTCTCCCAAATTTGAGGAGCGGAGGTGGTCGGCAGGGACTTTTCTCGGCTCCGTGAGGGTTGGAGGGAACTTGAGATAGAGCAGAGTAGAGATCTCTTGGATGCGCTTGCGGCTGGAATTTCAATTTGGATATAGTGAATCGACAGAGGAGATCAACGCGACCAATCTCTCCTAATTTTCTGACTGAATTTGTTCTAGAGAATTTGGAACAGGAGTGATTTGGGATCACTTTCCTCCTGGGTTTGGGGCGATTCAAGTGTACATACAGACAATTTAGCGTGGTTTGGTGAGATCAGGGAGTCGAAACTGGTTGGTGTGCTTGCAGATTTGATCGTGGTGAGATTGGTGAGGTCACAGATTTGTGTTGCGGAAGAATTCAAGTGTTGAGGGTGGTGAATTCACGGTTTTGTTCGACAACAAGAGAATTTTTGCAGATCAGGGAGTGTTCGGGATGGGTGGAATTGCATTTAGAGAAGCAATTAAATACTCAAAAGAGAATTTGAAGGTTGATGAAATGCATTCTGATCCTTGGAGAAAGTTGTTTGTGGCGACAGTTCACCATTTCCCATCCTCGCCACCCGGTTCAGTATGGACAGAGTCCATCATTCCATGGGATCAGCACAATAACAGCAACAAGTACACTCCTCACACTAGCAGTCAGCAGATGTCATCTGATACAGGGGAGCCTCCTACCAAAATGGTAGAGAAATGTTACTGGCCAGACGGTATTGTGCCAATTTTAGAGAATAAGCAGGCTGCAGATCATACAGTTTCTCCTGCAGTACTTGAACAACGAGATAATAGGCTAATTAGAGGGGATGGTGACCCTAAGAGAGAAAAACCAAGGAGACTGACATTAGCAACTCAAGATATCTTCTCTCAAATTTTACAGTCGGAGGGCAATACAAAGTCAAACAATGAACATGAAGGTTTCAGTGAGATGGTTGTTGGAGGCCCAAAACTGGTTAAGGCAGTGAAGGCCCAAAAGGCCCAGGAAAATAGAATAAATAGGAAAGGGGAGGGGCGATGGCTTTGGGTTCGTTCAGATAAGGTCCTGCAGGCAGAGGAGCTAGGGTTTCCGGCGTCTGAGAGTGAGATCAGGCGATTCGGACATCGAGCCACCTTCCTCCGCAGGGCGATTCCCCAAAAGAGAGACGATAGATCGTTCGTGCAGGTAATCAAAGGGGAGATGCAGCGGAACAACTTCTCTAGAAAGGCGGTCAGGGGCAGAGGTTCATGGGTGATGCTAGAGCAGCTGGGTATAGAGATGAGGGGTGGAGATCCGAGGAAAGTAGAGGCACCCGAGATCAGATGAGTAGAGGTCAGCAGGATTTCTATAGCAACAGAGGTGATTATGGAAGGCCAGGAGGGGAGAATAGAAGTTACAGAGCTGGACAATTCAGAGAGGGGAATGACCAGTACTTTCAGGGAGGAGATAGGGGTGTGGGTCAGAACCAGCGGGAGTCTGAGGAAAGGAGAAGCAATAAGAGGGGTTCGGAAGAAAGAGACAGTGGCTCGCATGATAAAGATGAAAGTGAATTGAGAAACAAGCTGATGAAGAATTCTGTTGAGAGATTCAGAAATGAGCCAATGAGACAAGGTAATCAGGGGTACCAGGAAGAGAAAAAACCTTACTGCTTCAATTGTAATGACACAGGCCTTTTCAGCTGGCAATGCAAAAAGCCAACTCTGTGTTACCACTGCAAGAACACAGGACATAAGGCAAGTATTTGTCCACAGAAGAGAGGTTTGAAAGTGTGTGGTATTAGTTTTCCTGGTACTGGTTTTTACAGTCTCCATGTTCCTACTGGCAAAAATAATGCAAGACAGGAGTACATGGGCATGATGAACATAGAGAAAGGAAATGTTTCAGTGGCAAATGTGGAGGAAGAACTAACCTACCTGACAGGCCAGAGTAACTGGAAAATTAAACAGGTAGCTGAGAACAGGTTCCTTGTTACCTTCCCAACTGAGAAATTGAGATCACAGTTTACAAGGTTCAAAAATTTTGAGTTTCAGACAGTAGAGACTCAAACTGTCAAAGCACATGTGTTGGAAACCGACCAATCACCTGACTCCACAGGTAGTTTGGAGCATGTTTGGGTGAAAGCTTTTAACATTCCTCAAGTGGCAAGAACTCCTGAAGCTACTGCAGAAGTGGGTTTTCTAGCAGGTGATCCTAAAGAGGTGGATGAGTACTCTTTGCATGGGAATGGTCCAGTTAGGATGAAAATCTGGTGTAGAGACCCAAAACTCATTAAGGGAGATACTAAAATCTTCATTAATGGAGAGGGACATAAAATTGGTTGGCTGGTGGAAACACATGCTAAGAATGATGGCCCTCCTCCTCAATCAAACAGGAACTCGAAATTTGATAGAAGGAAGGAAAATGAAGAGGAGGACGAAGACTCCTACACTGGTGGTCAGAATGACCCCAGGAACGACACTGAGCCCAAGAAGATCATTGTGGCTGGTCAATCTGGTAGCTCTGGTCATATGGGCAATAATACCTACAAAAGAGATGATAGTTCCAATGTTCCAGTACAAGCTGAAGATAGTAAGCTAGAGAAATCTATTGATAAGTCAAAGGGCAAAATGCAAGTGGATCCAATTGAGGAACAATCAATTGCTGTAGAGGTTATCACAGAAGGGCAACTAGAGGAAGGTGAGATTGGAACTGTAGCAGTCAATCAAGGTGTATGTAAGACACCTCTTCAAAAGGAATCATGAACTTTGTGCTATTGAGGGAAAAACTATTGCTATAGAGGAAACAAATGAATCAAGCCTAGAGAATTCTGAGGAGTTTGACTTCAATTTTAGCAGCCAAGAGATGAGAGATTATAACAAGTACTGTGATGAGTTGGTGGACTATGAAGGGGAAAACAGTGAGCTTAGTGTTGGTGATAAGGCAACTGCTATGTCGACTAATGAGGAGGCTAGCTTATCTTCAGAAATAGAAGAGATGAAAAAGATTGATGCTGATTTTGAGATCAGAACAGAGGCTTTGGCTTCCATGATGAGTTTCAATCAGAACCCAATTCCTGAACTTAACAAGGAACTAACCATGACTGACAGGGATGATAATGATTTTGTGGAGGTGAAGAGGAGAAACAGACCACCAGTAGTCAAGGCAGACAAGAAATGCGCCAGGAATGAGAACAGGGAAGGGACAATATTACAGGCGGCCATGACTTTCAAACAAAAGAACAATGAACTCTCAGGTAATAATGGTAATTCCTTTGCTATTTTTAATTCAATTGACCCTTTATATTTAGCTAGGATTGCTGCTACTTGTAATATTAATGTTGGCTCCAATCAAAAAGAAATTTGGAATAATGTGTCTATGTTGCAAGCACAAGAGACTGCTAGAGCTGCTTTGGCCGAAGCTAAGAGAAAACTAGAGGAAGAAAAGAAGAAGATTTGTATATCAGTAGAGGAAGATGCTGTTTTGGCTCCTGATGATGTAGAGAACAATATGAACATAGAGCAAAAAAGTAGAGAAGAAGTGCAGTCTGGGACAGAGGAGGATTCCCCCCCTCCTGGGTCTCATGATTGTAACAGAAAAGAGAGGAAGACAGTAAGGAAAAGAAGAGGGGGAATCTTGTCAAAAAGGTTTAAATGATAATTTTGTTCTGGAATATTAGAGGGATGGGCAGTAAACGTAGAGTGGGTCAACTCAAAGAGTTGTTGAAACAGCATACAGTTGATATAATTTGTATTCAGGAGACAATAAAAGAGGACTTTGTTCATAGGGATCTGAAAGAGTTGGTCAATGGGTATCCGTTCTCCTGGAATTGGACAGCAGCTAGTGGTAGATCTAGGGGTACTTTGGTGGGTGTCAAACAGGGTGATATAGATGCGGTAGAAATGGACTGTGGAACTTTCTTCTCAAGTGTTACTGTGGTCAGTCAGAAGAACAAAGTAGAATGGGAAGTGATCAACGTGTATGGTCCTGCACAGAATAACAGAAAACCAGCTTTTCTGCAGGAGCTATACCAGAAGGTTATGGGTTCAGATAAACCTTTGCTAATGGGGGGTGATTTTAACCTCATTAGAGAAGCCCAAGACAAGTCATCAGCTAATTTTGATCAAACTTGGGCAGATTTTTTCAATGCTTTCATCAATGATACTGCTCTAAGAGAAATGTATAGAAGTGGTGGACGATATACATGGACCAATAAGCAAGCCAACCCGGTGAGATGTAATCTGGACAGAGTATTTATGACAGATTCGTGGGAGGAACTTTATCCTAAAGCTAACTGCAGAGCTCTAACCAGAATAGGTTCAGACCATAATCCAATATTAGTCGACACTGGAGAAGATATTCAGCTTGCTGCTAGACTATTCCGGTTTGAAGGGGCTTGGCTCTCACAAGAAGTTTTCAAAGAGATGTTAATTGAGAAATGGCCGAATAGAGGTAATAGGGGAGTCCAAGATTACTGGAAACAAGTGAAAATAGAGATCAGAAATGTTTGCAAAGGATGGGGAGTCAGCCAAGGGGGCCATATGAGAAAACAGAAGAGAGTCTTGCTGGATCAAATAAAGATTTTGGATGAACAAGCAGAACAAAGTGGTTTGAATAGTGAGGAGTGGCAGTTGAGATATAGCTTAGAAGAGGAGTTGGAAAAGATCTATCATTTTGAGGAAGTTTTATGGCAGGAGAGATGTGGAGAGAATTGGATATTAAAAGGAGATGCAAATACAGGATTCTTCCATAGTATAGCAAATGGCAGGAAGAGAAAGTGTACTATTTTGTCTCTTTTTGAGGGTGACAGGGAGATAACTGATGAGAAAGAGCTAAAAGTGCACATAGAAGATTTCTATAAAAAACTATTTGGTTCGGCAGGTAGAGGGCAATTGTCTTTACAACAGGATATTTGGGATGAAGAAACTTGTTTGACAACAGAAGAAGCTAATTGGCTGATTAGACCTTTCTCTTTGGAAGAAATCAAAGCAGCTCTAGATGATATGAAATCAGAGACAGCACCTGGTCCTGATGGTTTTTCGGTCAAATTCTACAAGAACTTCTGGGAACAGGTGAAAGATGTTATCCTAGAGATGTTCGAAGCCTTCCATGATGAGAACATAAACATGGGCAGGTTGAATTATGGTCTTATTACTTTGTTGCCAAAGATTGTGGATGCTGTGAATATCAAAAACTTTCGTCCTATCTGTTTACTGAATGTAGACTATAAGATCTTCTCCAAGGTAATCACAATGAGATTGACAGAGTTTTCTCAGAAACTGATCAGCGAAAATCAGACAGCCTTTATACCTGGTAGATTCATCTTGGATGGAATAGTAATTCTACATGAGGCCTTACATGAGCTAAAGAGAACAAAGAAGAAAGGGATTATCCTGAAATTGGATTTCGAGAAAGCATATGATAAAGTGCATTGGGATTTTCTAGAGGAAGTGCTAACAGCTAAGAGATTCCCACAAAAATGGATTAACTGGATTAATCAGCTGGTTAAAGGAGGCAGAGTTGGGGTACTAATTAATGGAAAACCTGGAGAATACTTCAGAACCTACAAAGGGTTGAGGCAGGGGGATCCATTATCCCCCTTGCTGTTCAACTTAGTAGCAGATGCTAGGAGCTATGTTGAATAAGGCAAAATCTGAGGGTCTTATTAGAGGCTTAATTCCCCATCTAGTAGATGGAGGGCTTACACACCTCCAATATGCTGATGATACGGTCATCTTTCTAGAATTGGAAGAACAATCTATAGTCAACACAAAGTTCCTATTGTACTGCTATGAGAGCATGTCTGGGATGAAAATCAACTATGACAAGAGTGATGTGATAGTGGTGGGAACAACCATAGAGGAAGGGGATAGAGTGGCTGACATGTTCAATTGCAATAGAGGATCTCTGCCAATGAAGTACTTAGGGATTCCAGTCAGTGATTCAGTTTTATATTCAAAAGACTTTGCTTATGTGCCACAGAAGATAGAGAAGAAGATGGGTACTTGGCAAGCTAATTTTCTATCTTCTGGAGGAAGATCAATAAAAATAGAGACAGGAATGAGCTCAATTCCAATATACACCATGGGGTTGTACCTCTTACCAGAACCATCACATCACAAGATGCGGACTCATAGAGCAGATTTTTTCTGGCAATCTAAGGGTAACAAGAAGAGATACCACTTGGTGAAATGGGAAGATATGGCCCTTCCGAAGGAGTATGGAGGCTTGGGGTTTACAGAAACTAGGACTATGAATGTTTGTTTGTTGGCAAAGTGGATTTATAAACTAGAGAAGGGTGTTTCAGACCCATGTACAAAATTGTTGAGAAAGAAATACTTGGGTGAGGCTGGCTTTTTCAGTAGCAAGGGGGAAGGTGGTTCTCAATTCTGGAAGGGTTTACACAAGATCAAACAGTATGCTGAGTTAGGGTTGGTTCATATTCTAGGCAATGGTAAGAGAATCAGGTTTTGGCTAGATGTCTGGGTTGATGTGGTGCCGCTAAAATGCAGATATAGCAAGCTCTTCCCTATTTGTGACCAGCAGAACAATACCGTCGCTCAAGTGTTGGAAAACGATAATATCAACCTATCATTCAGAAGAAGTTTAGGTGAAGAGGACTGGAATGAATGGAGCCAACTCTGTGAGCTGATGGATCAGATCGAATTATCAAGCGAAGATGATTCAGTGAAGTGGATCTTAGAGAATTCTGGCAAATTTACAACGGCTTCCCTATACAGACATATTCTAAATCCTGGAGTACGCAATACTAGGCTACAAGATATGTGGTCAGCTAAGATACCACTGAAAGTAAGAATTTTCTTGTGGAAATTGGATAGAGACAGAATTCCTTCGGCTGATGTTCTGAGAAAGAAGAAATGGAAGGGTAGTGCCCAATGCAAATTATGTGGGGAGAATGAATTTGCAGATCATATTATGTTCCTCTGTCCACTTGCAAATTATTCATGGAGTGTGTTTAGAGAAATCTTTGGGTGGGCTATGGTCCCAGGATCCCTAGAGGAGTTCTATTCTTTGGCATTAATAGAGAACCAAAATAAGAGAAATATTAAGATGTTTGTTTTGTTGGGGGCCATATGCTGGTCATTGTGGCTATCCAGAAATGATCTAGTCTTTAGAAATCAACTCTGTCCTTCACCTCAATCAATAATCCATCGAATAATATCAATGCTGCAGAGATGGCAGGTGCTGTGGAAGCCATGTGAGAGGGAGGAGGCGGACATGCTCAGCGCACAAATCAAGCTCAAGCTGGAGTCTAGATGTCCGACGCTTTTGCTCGCCTAATCGGCCTTTTCGTAGTTGTTTCCTTTTCTTCGGTTAGTGGTGTTGGACTTTGCTGTTAGTTCCTGTTGTCTGGTACTTTTGTTCGTCTGTGAACCCTTTTGGGTTGGTTGTAAGGTCGGGGGGCCTTGAGCCCCTGGTTACTGTCCGTTTGTGTCTGGTTGTAAACTTTGCACTGTTGTGCTTTCAATATAAAGCAGGGAAACCTTAGTCTAAAAAAAAATGGTCATCGCAGCATATTTCGGTTTCTGTCGAGCCATGCATCAACCATGCTTGCAAGGCGGCGGCAGTGTTGCGCCTTATATTTCCGGCGGCGGCAGGGTTGCGCCATAGTTTCTGACTGCCGAGCAAAGGATAAGCCGCTAGTTAATCTCACCCTTTAATTAGAAAGTGGGCCCAATCCACGTGTGACGCTGATTAGGATTTATCCTAGTCATTACGTAGCAAATTCGTAGCTCTAACATTACTCTTTGGTGTTTTAGGTCTTCTATTTGGTTTTCACCGTTGGAGTCAATCCGAGTTTGGATGCTGCCTGACCATCATGCTTGAGCAAAACAGCTGCCTGGTCAGGCAGGAGGAACACGTCTGGTCATGCTCGAGAAAAACTAGTCTGTTTGGTTGGAAGAAATGCCCGAGGAACAAAACAGAAGACGTCCACCAAGCAGGGGACCGGGAACACGGAAGTAAGGCCCTGTTTGGCCGCGCTTCAGCTCGGAGCGAAGCGGGGGGCGAAAAGGTAGGCCGAACCGTGGCTTCGCGGCGATTTCCTTGAATATTGATACTCTCTCGTGCAATGATTTCCTTGAATAATTGCCTTCTAGATTGCGATGACCGAATATACTTCACACTTTCACGAACCTTGCCAACAAATGGTTCGACAAACTTCAGTCCATCTTTCACAATGAGGTTGATAACATGCCCTGCACAACGATGGTGAAGCAACTCTCCATTTGCAGGTAGAACCTTCTTCTGTAAAAGATTGCGCCTCAACATGTCAACCATTGTATTATTTGCTCCTGCATTATCCAGTGTTATCCCAAATAATTTATCTTCAATACCCCAATCTTGGAGGCAGCTGAGGATGTTGTTGAACAACTCCACTCCAGTGTGTGGAGTCTTCACATCTATATACTTGATTATCCTTTTATGCAGTTTCCAATCACTATCGATGAAGTGACAAGTAACACAAATATACCCCAATGTCTGGTTACTAGTCCACATGTCAGAAGTCAATGAGAACCTGCAATCCAAATTGCTCAAGATCTTCCGCAGTTCTGACTTCTTCTCTGTAAAATCTTTCATGCAATGATCCCTGCCTGTAGTCCTAGAAGGAATTTTGAACAGTGGGTTCAGACTTTCGACAAACCTTCTAAATCCATCATACTCACATATCATGAAGGGGAACTCATGTAACGCAATCATTCGTGTGAGCTCATGCCGTGATACATCTGGATCATAGCTCCAGTCTTTCAGCCAAGCACCACTAGGGGACCTTAATGTGGAACTGAGGTCTTGAACAATCTTGAGAGCCTTACTCCTTTTCTTACACCTTGTTAGATGTGTCAGTAGAGCACTTGTTCCTGAACCACGTTTAGCACCAATTAAATGGTCGCAATGTTTGCATTTTCCTTTAACCACCACTCCATCCTCCACTATCGGCACAAATTCTTTCCAACATCTGGATCTGAAATTTTTGGTTGCCTTAGCAATTGCAGCAGCAACGGATGGTTCAATCTCATAACACCCAGCTTGATGATTGTCATTGTCACCATCAACATCACACATGTCAGTGTCTTCACTGCCATCTGTCAAAAAGAACAAATTTTCAATCAGCAAAGCACTTCAGAATTTAGCTAACAAGTATAATAAGTTGAAATTGCATACTGAAGTCTTCGTTCTTACCAGCTGATGTGCCTCTGCCAATTATTGTCGTGGGTGTTTGTATGCCTCTGCCAATTGTTGTCGTTGGTGTTTGTGTGCCTCTGCCAGTTGTTATCGTGGGTGTTTGAAATCCATATTCGGCCACTGCTGTTGGAGAATATCCCCATTCATCCGCTGCAGTGAATGCATGGTCACGTATTTCTGGACTGGCAACATTGGAAGACCTTCATCATGCCATAAAGAATTCATCAGTTCAAACATGCAACAATGCCATAAAGAAGCCGACACACTGACATTTCATCAAACACTTTAAGTGCACTAGAAAAAACTGCAATTTCTTCTCAACTGGAAATGAGATTACTGCTCACCAGTCACCACACACGACGAGCCAGCAGCGCGGGCCAAGTTGATGAGGGCGTCGAAGGAGCGCGGGAACAGGACGGAGGATCTTGACGGCGTTGGTGGCGACGATGACGTCCCCGGCGTTGGCGGCGCGAGGGAAGGGAATTGGAACCTGGGAGGAGCCGTTCCGGAGGCGCCCAGGACGACGGCTCTCAGTCCGGTGGCTCGACGACAGCGGCGAGGCCGGCGGCGCAATGACGAGGCCGGCGGCGTAGCTACGGTCGATGGGTTCGAAGGAGAGGAGAAAGAGGTTCGGCTCGCCCCTAGGGTCGATGGGTTTGCCGGCCCATGTGAACCATCTCCGTATCGGTTCGAGCCGGACCGCTTCGTTGTCATAATTCAGGGGCGGGTCGATGAACCGAACGGTTCGACCCGAACCCTCCTCAGCGCTAGCTTCGCCTGCTTCGTGCCCTCTGGGCCCACCCAAAAACATCGCATGTGAGTCATGTGACGCAGCTGCCCCTGCCCATTCTTCTCACCCCCGACTCCAGCGCCGCCTCCACCTGAGTAGCTCGCAAGCCGCGGCGACGTGCGGCCGCGCGGGCGGGTGTGCGGCAGCACGGGACGGAAGAGAGACGAGGCGGGGCCGCGCGAAGGGACGCGACCTCATCCCCGGTTGCCGCCAAGCACCGGCTTGTGAGGTCATCCGGTCATCTTCCACCTGGCCGGCCCGTCGCACAACGAACTCGAGCTCCTTTCTTTTTTCTTTTGACGAGAGAGCAAGCGAGAGAGCTGGGCGTCGGTAGGGATAAGATTGGTGAGCTGGGAACGGTGTCATTTGTTGGAGCCGAGTGATGGATTTTTTGGGGGGAATACAATACGGAGTATGTGATTAAGTGATGATAGCTTTGTTCAAAGTAAAAATAGTTGAGATATCCTTTGGCACTAATTATTAAATAATATATGATTTCTCATATTAATTCATGGTGTGAAATAGTATAGAATCAAGCTTTATGTCTAAGGGCACTATGGACAATTGCATATTTCATCTATTTCTACAAATCAGGAGAAGCCGCAGGAGAAGCCGTTTTGCCAAACGTTTTGAGACACAGCCACAGCCACAGCCGACACAGCTGGTTTTCCATAGAAACCACAGCCACAGCTGAAGACGGCACAGCCGGAGCCCTACCAAACAGGCTCTAAATGGAGCTCACCGGCTGAGACTCCAATGATGCATGTCGGACATGACTAAAATAGAACGAGCATGAGCTGCGGATCATGCGGATTCGTCCAAGGTAGTTCGCACGCACGGTTAACAACAGAGCCTCAAAGCTCATCCATGGCGATGGAGGAGAGTGTGTGAGAGAGAATCGAGGGATCTTGCGAGCATCATCTTGCCCTAACAGAGCACGATGAGGTACAAATTGTCGTGGATGATCTTGGGAGCTGCACATCCATGGCGAAGCTCCTTCCGGTAGTCGGCGGGAAAAACTTCAAACACAACAAGGTGAGCCAGAATGGGAGTCAAGAGAGAGGAGGTCGTCACGCACGGAGTGTCGCGCAGAGCACGAGCTCAGACGTCCGATTTTGAGCGCCTGAGCCAGGCAGCTACTCAGGGTGCGAACCAAACACGAAATTGCAATCGGCAGGCATCGCTCACAAATCCAGTGAGGACAACAACCAAACTAGCCCTTAGTGTCTATTCAATTTATGAAGGGTTACGTGCACCGTAAGAAGATTAAACTTTAGAAGTTGATATTTAGCAAGTCTATTTTCCAACAGATCAAACCTCATGTCTTTTTGAAGATATACGCAAGCAGCTACGGCAATTTCAATGGAATCTATGCAAGCTATCATGGAGAGTGTGTGAGGACAGCTAAAGAAAGGAAGTTTGTAGTTTGTGCGTTATTGTTAATTGTTAAAGCATATATGATACTCTCTCCGTTTTTAAATATATGACACCGTTGACTTTTTTCGTTACTTTGACCATTCGTCTTATTCATAAATATTTGTGCAAATAACTAAATGTATAAGTTAATCTTAAAATGCTTTTGATGATAGATCTAACAATATACATTTCACGTTAAGCAGCCAATTATTTTTATATATTGTTGGTCAAAGTTCAACAAAAAAAATCAACGGCATCATATAATTAAAAACGAAGAGAGTACTTCTATGGGTTTTAAACATCAAGAGACTTCCTATGTAAGCCCTTCCCGGATTCAAAGGTTTTTTAAGACGGACTTTAAATATTAGAAAGATTTTGATTCCATTCCAATTGATTTCATGATAGCTTGAAGTTTGGATCCTCTAACCGGCCAAAATTAACCAATTAAATATTTAATCGGCTAAAGTTTAAGAGATACCTGTTTGGATTCTCACTATTAGTTTCTGGTTAACCAAAAATTTGACACACTGCCTCTGCTTCCGGAGCAACAAAAAAATTGAATGAAAAAAAAACGGCTACGGGAGGGCAGTTTTGTCCTTCCTCCTTTTTCTCAATGTTGAGTTACTTTTAGAAGAGTTGAGATGACTATAAGCTAAAAATTTAATAGGTAGGCTATTTAAAAATTTAGACACTTTTAATCATTATGTTTAGATCTGAAATTAGGCAGGTAAAAAATTTAAGAGCCTAATCCCGCACCCTTCTCTCCATTTTCATTATAGCCTTATTAGCCTGCCGCCCTCTCTGTTTCTTCCCCCGTTTACTCCGAATCCTATCCCCAAATCTTCTCAAACCCGGCTAGATCCGGCGCTCCTCCAGCGAAAATGGAGCGCATCATGTTGCCGACGCGGACGCAAACCTTCTGGAATGCCATGGCTTGTAGAGACTTGTTGAGGACAACCGGCACCGCGAACTCGGCCGGCAGCGTGCAAGTTATACGGCGCAAGCGCGGCGGCCCATGGGATGCGCGCAGGGTGTTCGACGGAATGCCAAGGCTGCAGTCCTATGCAGATGGCTGCGGGTACTCTGTACGGTATCAGCTACACGCACTCCCATCTCAAAGGATGCCAGTGCACGGCGTTCGTGCACTTCTCACACCGCAAAGGTAAACACCTATGCATGCTCTGTGGTAATGTAGATTATTTGCAAGTGGATACCAATGTTACAACGTTTACCACTAAGAACTATGCCAGCACGTTATTTTCTCCACTTTATAATGGTTGCCATGCACTTTGGAGCGACACAATTTGATCTCCGAACTGCTTATTTCGGGCTTTCAGGATGAAACCAGCTGATATGCACGAAATGAAATGCTCGGACTGTCGAACATTGAATCCAATGCTCTCACATGTAGTAAACTACTACCTGTGTTTCAAAATAATTCTAGTTCGGATACATATGTAGCCAGAACCACAATCATTTCACATATGCTCATTTGTATGGACTTAAAGATAAGAACGTGTGAATAAATATTTATTCCATGAGACTTGTTTATTTAATTTCATATTTTACAAATATTATTCAAGTCCTATTGCATCAGAAACATGACATAAAAGCATGAACAACCCCCCCCCCCCCCCCCCCCCCCAAAAAAAAAAGCACATGAGGACACTGCATGCCTTTTGTCATAAAAAAAGCCACCATCTTAAATTGGGTTGCCAAACAATCTCACCAGCTTATATAATCGGGAAAAAAAATTCATTTTACTCCTGGATTATATAATCTTAGGAAATAAACAAACAAAGCCTTAACAGATGGCTAGTTCTTTCAGATCAACAAAATGGACCAAACATTTCTTCACATGCCTTCTTTATGGCGCTCAATTCTTTCACCACCCGGACCATACTAATCCGCTGACTTCGAGGGACACTACAACACGCTAAGCCAAGCCTTGAAACAGGAGCAACGAACAAATCTATTATCTCTTGGGTGTCTCCATTGTGTGGCATAGTTCTGTCCACTACATCCAAAAGCCTATCAGGAGAGGCTCTCTCGACATACTTGGGAAGACTTGTACCATCATGAAAGTATGAATCAAGACTTGTACCATCATGAAAGTATGAATCAGTTGGCCTTCTGCCAGTAAGAATTTCCAGCAATAGAACACCAAAGCTGAATACATCACCATCTTTAGAAATCTCAGTTCCCATGCCATACTCTAGAAATGCAAGAAGTTTGAACTAAGTTTGATGCATTTAAACTTCATCCACATGATATAAAATTAACTAAGGTACTAACTGAACAATTATAAACACGTTTTAGTTCCTCAATGGAAACTAGTCAAATAACCATTATGTATGCAAAACATTACTGCTATTGGACTTGCACAAGAAGGAAAACTGAAAAAAAAAAAAATAAGAACTTCAGATTCCAAAACAACACTTGTATACCTGGTGGAAGATACCCGATTGTGCCTTTAATTCCAACTGAGCTACTTTCACGCAAGCTTTGTCCACTTGCTTCAACGTTCATTATCTTTGCTAAACCAAAATCGCCAACATGTGCAATCATATCCTCATCAAGAAGGATGTTACTCGGTTTAATATCACAGTGAACTATACAAGGGTTGATGTGATGGTGAAGATACTCCAGTGCATCTGCAACATCTAAAGCAATGCTTAATCTCTGCATCAAACTTAGAGTCCCCGTTGCGTTCTCAGTGCCTTCTATGGTTGGATGTAACCATTTATCCAGGCTTCCATTGGATATCAACTCCAATACAAGTGCTTTGAATTCATCTCCATTGTGGTCCAGGCTGTCACACACAGTAATTACTTTGACGAGTTTCCGATGTTTAATTCTTTTGAGTGCATTGCACTCCGACATGAGGCTCCTGCTGGCTCCTCGTTGTTGGAGATCAAGTACCTTCACTGCAACATCAACTGAATGTACACCACGAGACAAAGTTCCTTTATATACACTACCGAAGCTTCCACGGCCAATTAAATTTTCTTCAGAGAAAGAATTTGTTGCCATATATAATTCAGCGTATGATATCCGCTGATATATCACATTTAGGAGTGTGCTGTCCTGATCTCTGTTAGCACCACCTGGGCTAGATTTTAGCTTCTTGACACAGTAGCATCCAGCAGTGCAAATCATAATTAAAACCGATGCTCCAACAATAGAAATTATCAATATCAGCAAGTGTCTGCGTTGTGCAGGGCTCTCAGGAGGTTGAGACGGGCATGCTGGAAAATTGAATACTATAGAACCTCCGCACAGAGCGCCGTTACTTTCAAGTGATACAGAACTTGCATTAGAGAAGATGCCCTTCCGTGGCACCGGACCAGAAAGTAGGTTGAAGGAAAAGTTCAGCACCTTTAGAAGCTGGAAGCTCTCAAGGAATTCAGGGATGGGTCCTGATAATCTGTTGTCAGAGAGATCCAACAATTCTATGCCTCTAAGTGCACTGAGGTCTTTTGGGATTTGTCCAGAGAGGAGATTGCCTTGCAAGTACAGTGCTCGCAGTTCAAGGCAATTGCCAAGAGTGCTTGGAATCTCACCAGATAATTTGTTTGACGAGAGATCAACTGTCACAAGGTTGACCAAATGCCCAATTTGGGGAGGAATAGGACCGCTTAATGCATTGCTGGAAAGGTTGCACACTTCAGTTAGGGAGGAAATACTGATTACTTCTTGTGGTATTTTCCCAGTCAGTAGATTGTTGGAAATATCTATGGATCTTAGCATGCTAAGATTGCCAAGGGTTGCTGGGATTCTACCCTCCAGATAGTTGGTAGACAAAAGAAGCAAATTTAGTTGTGTCATATTGCCTAGTGGCAATGGAATCTCCCCATGGAGTCTATTTTGAAATAGCGAAAGCTCATGGAGGTTGGATAGCTTTCCAATATCTGAAGGAATGGTCCCTGTGAAGAGGTTATCTGCGAACTCAAGGCGTGAGAGTTTGTAATACCTCCCTATTCCCGCTGGTATATTACCAGCAATTTGGTTTCCTCCAACTAAGATATATTGAAGCTCTTGCGAGAGATTAGCAATTGTGTTTGGAAGAATGCCAGAAAGGTTATTAAGTTGGATATTAATGCCCCATAAGTTGCTGCAATTAGCCAAAGAAGTTAGAAAATCCCAATCCCTTGGCCCCGTAGCCTGGAGGTCATTGTTACCTACTTCAAACCCCGTTAAAAGTCCATTCATGCCAATGTTGGGTGGAATGCGGCCTTGGAATCTATTTCCGTGGATGTTGAATGTTTGAAGTGCAGAGATATTTGATATGGAGGCTGGAATTTGACCTTCAAATTTGTTGTAGAATATGGAAAAGACTCTTAAATTTGGAAGTGTAAAGCCCATATCTGGAGGTAGAGAACCGGATAGCTGGTTTAAACCGAGATTGAGGAGTTCAAGGGACGACAAGTTAAACAAGGATGGGTGCACGGCACCTTCTAGCTTATTACTTGCTATACTAATAAATTCAAGGGATGTTAGCTTCGAAAAAATTGGTGGGACATGTCCACTCATCATATTCCCTGCAATGTTCAATTCTGTTAGCATGGTCAAATTCCCGAGCCATTGTGGAATGTTTCCATGAACATAGTTCACAGAAATACTAAAAAAAGTGAGTACTGTGAGGTTTGCAAACGATGAGGGTATAAGGCCAGATATGTTGTTCTTGCGGATATTAAGAACATCAAGCTTTGACAATTGACCCATGCTTGAAGGAATAGTGCCAGTCTGCCAGATAAGAAATTGACGCTTAAGTTAAGGTTATGGAGGGCGAGGCAATCGCCCAGGCTCGGAGGGATCTCACCTTCCAGCTTGTTATCTGACAGATCGAGAACACGAAGACGAGTGAGATTACCGAGATGTGGCGAGATGGTACCAACAAGGCCAAGCCCTCGCAGCTGCAAGGAGATGACGCGGCCGGTGCTTAAGCGGCTTCCACATATCACCCCAGTCCATCTGCAGGTGCCATTGGAGGTGCTGCTGCCGAGGTTGTTCCAGGAAGACAGTGCGTTCAATGGATCTTCTCTTATGAGCGATTTGAATGACAGGAGAGCGCGGATGTCGTTGTCTGTGTTGGAGTGACATATGGTGGTAAATAACTGGAGTAGAACGAGTGTGAGCACACAAAGCAGCCGGAGCCCCTGCTTGGTCTCCATGGCCAGCCAGAAACAACAAGGGAGAAGAAGAAGATGCTTTTCTGGGATATGGATGAAGCACTTGGATTTTATAGGCGTTAATCTTTGCAAGTAGTCTACTACAGCTGCTAGGATTGGATTTTATAGTCGTTATAATCTTTGACAAGTAGTCAACTATAGCTGCCATGACTCATTCTGCATCTTCAGCGGGTCCTGCGCTTTCCCTGCCGTCATTGTTTGACCTGATTAGATCGCGAAATGAGTCCAATTGCGTGTTTAGACATGGAAAGCAAGTAAGCTCGCCGCATGTGCAAGCTAGAACAGTAGTATATCTTGGGTAATAATTCTTACGATTTTAAAAAGAGAGTGGTTTTTGTGGGCATAGCGCCCCGTGCCCACCACTCCGATCTCCCTCCAGTTAAGAACGTCATTCAGATTCGTGCTACTTTCCGTCCCGTCTGTTGACAAGATTCAGCTGCGTCCACTGTAACATCGTGTTTTATGTTGGCTCCTAAGCGTACGTTAGAACTTGATTATTTCGAAGTAGCTCGCACATGTATTACCCCGCAAGAATTTTGGTCAGGTTGTGCACGTCAGTGATTTTGTATCTCCGCCGCGCGCCCTTTCACGATGGGAGGACAAGTGTCCACACACTCACGGTTTCTATAAATAGCAGGTAAGCTTCAACGGTTCGTCCCACAACATCTTCATAAGAAGTTGTAATCTATTCCGATCCGCGCAACATATTGATAATTATGGGGTTCGTCTTCGCTTCCACTACGGAAAACCCCTGATTTGCCGAGTGCCTTGCCTAGATTACACTCGGCAAAAAGTTAGTAGGGTCCAATGTCAGTTGTTTAGAGTTCTGACCGCTGATACACCCGTTCTAACTCAAAGAAGGGATAACTTGGAGCGGTTGTCCTGCCAGCGCCTCCGAGCAGCTGGTATTTTTTTAGAAAAAAAAAGTTTCTACATCAAGCAAATCTCGCCAGTGATTCCTACATCCAGCATAGCAACAATTAATCGTAGCAATTGGACCTTGCCGATGCTTTCAATGCGGAGAGCATGAATCTACTATTTCTTTATAAGTGCAACCACTAAAAGTCAGTTACTCATATTTCTCTCAATCCTCAGCAAGCCACGTCACTTTGAAAACAAGAGCCGCTAGATCATCATGTCTCATGCTAATCTGGCCGTCAATTTACTTGCTCGCTCCCCTCCGGCAGTGTACATCAGCGGACGAACCAACACCCACCGCTTGCCCTCCTGAAACAGCAAGCAATAGATGAGCCCATTATGAACCGTTCCTTCCGGCATCAATATCAATTTTTAATTACATGGAAGCGTTTCATAACCTCCATCCGTTATCCTTTATATTATTCCTCATAAAACTACCGCACCAGCTGCTATATATTAGCCACAATCACCAGACTGCCAGATGATCACATCCCTCTCAACCCCGATTTTTCTATAGCGTTCGTGTACCTGTCTACAAAACAAAGCACCAAGGATGATTGGATTCTTCATTCATGCGGTTCAATCGTCAGGCGTGGCTCCTTCACGGGCATGCAGCAATATCCGGTGGATTATAGTTCAGTTGCCGTGGCACCTTTCGTATCTATATTCGGTGGCAGGCAGAAGATTCAACTGACCTGACCTATTCGTTGCCTATTAGACTGCTTTATTTAGTTGTACTTAGCCATGCTCATCATATTGATTTTTTTCCACATTTGTTATTTCATAATAGGTCATTAACAGGTTTGGGATTGCTTGCATGCCATCTTCAAATCTTAATATATTCATGTGTTCATGCGCTGCACCCATATAACCCTGTTGCAATCTTTTTTTTTTTAACTGACGATACCCATCTGTATATAGCATCACGAGTAAACTCGATGCTTTATGATCTCTCTCCATTTTTCTTTATCAGGCAAACATATTAGAATGTCTACTTATTGATGTCTGTCTTTATCTCTTATTTTTGTTGGCAAGCTATCATGTGTATTGGGCTGCCACACAATGTTGAGATGGAAAGAAGTTTTCTGTATTTTTGCAGGAATAACGTATTTGGTGATCAGAATGAATATTTCCTATCGAGTAGTCCTATCAATCAGATTCTGCGTTGTTTGTTCCAAACATTCACTTATTCCATG
The DNA here is from genome assembly GCA_007726485.1 of Eragrostis curvula. Lineage (NCBI taxonomy): Eukaryota > Viridiplantae > Streptophyta > Magnoliopsida > Poales > Poaceae > Eragrostis > Eragrostis curvula. The sequence goes on along the minus strand of CM017439.1, from coordinate 26,139,967 downwards.
TTTGACTGCGTTGCATTTCTTCTTAAACTCTGATTTAAGTAAACGTCATAAAAAAAGATGATATTTTTCTTGGGGGTATTGTAAATAAAATGTTAGGTCTTTTTTACCAATTCACAAGAAAGTTCCGCAGCAACGCGCGGGGTATTCTTCTAGTAACTGCTGGGAAGCACACCTGTACGAGCAGGGGCTATGCAGGGGATTGGGATCACCTGCCTTCACCCCATATTGAAGGCAGGTGACTTCACAGAACTTTCCACCGTCGGATTGAAAATGAGCACATAAGATTCGATGCTACAGTGCCCGTGAACAGTAATACTCGCACAGTGTTTTTTTATGAGCAGTAGCTGATCTACAGTATTTGAAGCCACCGTCACTGTTTCCCACTGTAGCGCTTCTCACAAAATACTGTTCCCTGGTGCATTCAAACGGCTGAAGGCAGGTGATCCCGATCCCTATGCAGGATGTGCGAGAATCAATAAATCACAACACTGACACAAGGCCATGCAGCCAGAGAAAAAAAAGGCTTTTTCCCAACACTGAATAAATGCTGCGTGTTTGATTTGCATGGATAAGTTAATGAAATCCATCGCCACGCAGTCGGTATAAACAAACACAGTAGATCATACTCCATAAATAGGCGAACGGTTTACACAAATACATGAGATAAATAAAAGGTTTACAACAAATACATAGATAGTAAAACCAAACCAACAACAAATACATAAGTAGTACAGGAATAACGATTAGAAACATAACATGCGCAAATGTCACATGTATTTTTTGCAAAAATACACAGTACAACCAATGTAGGGTAGCGGGGATTACAACAAAATACATTTTCAGTCAGAGGTGGCTAACACACACGCACGTCAGCGTTTACCGACCCATGGATACAAGAATCATCATGGGCAATACTAATCATACAAAGATCTCCAGCCGATATGCAGTAAGCTCGGACGAACGACCTCCACCCATCCGATACACAAGCGAAGGAGTTAAATCTGTAATTTATGCTTCCGGTGAATTTAGAGTTCTTCCCGTGTAGTCGCAAGATAATGCGTCGAGGCTGGGTTCCAAAGCAACGAAGAGTGTACTCCTTGCTGAAAAGCTATGGGATAAAGGAACCGTCGGAAACAATTAGTTGCGGCTAGCGTAATTATACGTACTATGAAAAGTCGACAGTAAAAGATGTGTGTACTTACAAGTGTTCCGTGTTGACATTTGTCTTTAAAACCTGGAAAACAAACGGCGGGAACTCCTCTAAATGATTCTGAATTGCGCTGTTTATGATCATGTTGCGTTCAGCTGTTAGAATGAGGTTAGTCGCTGCAACAAACTATTTAGCCACACCGGTAGTGTGTTGACCTGCCAAAAAAATGCCATGTGATACAAGCAAACACCCGACGTCTAAATTGGTAGCTGCAAGGGCGTACCTGGTCCTGGTAGTTGGTTTGGGCATCGACCGACAGATAGGAAATTCTCAATACCATCTGAACGGTGAAGATTTAGGTAGAACTCCCCTGGCAAATCAAACGTAAACATTATTTTTTGCGAGGAAAATCAAACGTAAACATGACGTAATCTCCAGGCCTTATTTGTAGATCTTTAACCAGCGTCCTCCATCCATCCTCCAGCGTTATGAATCCGCCAAGCTTCCCCACCGAGATGTCGTAGAACAAGTCATTCCGCATCTTTAAGCGGATTGTATGTCCATCGGGCTTCACCAGCTCACCGTTCTGTTGGCAAAACTCAGTCTGTAGTACCTAGCCAAACGTTTGTCAATTAGACCAGGGCGCCTGATAACCTACGAATTGAGTGAGGGTATGCAACGGCTTTACCAGTCGCCTTTTGAATGGCTTCTTGAAGATATGAACAAAACTCTTGCCGCGGTCAGGATGATGCTTCCTGTAACAAAAACTAGGGGACACCATGCATGCATTTAGATACAATCTGGTCGGGTTCCATGGGCTGTGTATGTTATACCCAACAGTTTCCTGTCGATTCCTGAAGGCGAGTATTGAGTTTTTCTCGGTCTAATGTTAACTGAATCGTATTAACAAAACTGCTTACTTTGTCCCCGACAGTGAATCTTCTAATTTGCTATTCCTCTTCCTGCACCATAGGGTTGATTGTGGTGGTGCCTCTTTTCTCTGCAGCTGGTTGACGCATGAAACTGCCGCGACTACTTCCAGGTAGCTGCAGTCGCCCAACCAAGAATACGGGATGGCAGTGCATCGCTGTTCATGTGCGGTGCTATGCCTCTCTTCAGGGAGTCTTCAACCTCCTGCTTGATCGAGCAACCGGGCATCTCCATGTGATTTCAAAGATACCTCCGCGATAAACGCCTGTCGGAAATTGGACGCCTTTTGTTCTCTCGCCAACGTACGACGGGACCGGCGAGCATCAATAATTTCACTGGTATTTCGCCATCGGTTCAACATGACGATAATTTATTTGGTCACTGCAACCCACCGTAAATGTTGACCAGTGGTTTGTCCCACATCTCGGCAGCTAGGTAGTCTTAAACACAACTGTAAGAACCACCGTAAGATTTCTACCATCGCTGACAGCGGTCAACCAACAGGTGCACGTGTCGTCACACTACAGCGTGGGCAGGGGCGGCTATGTTCACAGAAGTGTTTCTGTTTTAAAAATCCTTAATAACTTCTATAATACTCATATGATTGATAGATTTGGTATAGATAGACCATTAATAATATGATATATTCATGATGATTTGAATATGCATTGACTGAAAAATAAGAGTCAAAGTTGGAACAATAAAAATCAACATTGACAATTATTTGAAACTGGGGGATAGCCGATGAAGCTACCATTTTGTGGCTTCCTGCTTCACTTTTTTTAGGGGTGCGGCTTCCTCTTTTTTTTTTTTAAAGAGAAGCACCCAAGGGAGCACTTCGCTTTGGTTGGGACTCATTTGAAGGCGCTGTAAAAGCCATTAAAGAAGCTCTACCAAAGAGGCTTTTATTGTTCTTCTATGATCCGTGTATTCTCTTCGTGTTGCATGCAGCCACGGTCTCCGTCATCTCCATGTATTCCTCTGTGAGGGGCCAGCCAACGCTGCCACAACCAAAGATGAGGAGGAGGTACATTTTTGTTGGAGACGAGCGGCAGCCATGATGGAGGTGGAAAGGAGTGAGAGGGGGAGAAGAGTGATGTGGCAAAGAGGGGAAGAAGAAGGGTGATGTCGTGACAGTTCACATGGCAATACCACCATCTGGTTTTGGTTAGTGGTTAAAGGTGAAAACTGTCCATTTTTTAGAATCCACAGGGTTAAGTAAATTGTTTAATAGTTGAGGGAAGTAAAGTGGACCTTTTTCTTAAAAAACAAACAATACTTTGAAGACAAAACTTCTCAAAATTTCTGACAGTATGCCAAAACTATGTATAAATGGAGTTCCGCCAGTTGGTGGGGTGGTGATGCTATCCACACAGGAAGCTGTAGCCGATGGTTACAGTAGAAAATCTGCTTTAGCAAAACTGTTTAGGACGACTAAGCTAGGGCCTAGGGTTCTCCACACACATATTAGAGCTACTCCGTTTTTAGAGTGGTACTTGGTGACTCTTTAGAGTGGTTTTCTACCTAATCCTCCTTTTGACTCATCGCAAAAAAAAAAAAAATCCTCCTTTTGACTGCATCGTAGTGCTGTACTGCACGCATAAAAATCCCACACCATGATCAAGTATGGACTATGGATCGAATCACTGACGTGATGACTGGTGAAGCATGCGTGACTTTCCCCCCTCTTGTCAGGTACAACGCATGTGCAAATGCTTATATTTCTGAATGGATAGAGTAATACTTTCTATAATATTAAGTCACAATCAAGGTTTGAAAAACCGATTAACCAGAAAAACCAGAACCGATAAAGTAGAAAAACCGCCGGTTTTCGGTTTTGCTACAGTAATAGTATCGATTTTTACTAAAACCCGGCCGGTTTTACTAACAGGACAGACCGGTTTTTCCGGTAAACCGGACTGGTTTGTCCGGTTTTGAAAACCTTGGTCACAATCATCAAATAGGAATAGATCCATTAAAAAATAGATTCACCACACGGAAGAAAGGACAAGACACGTAGGTAGGATCCCGTGCGGAAAGTAAGTCAATCGTGACTTGATTGGTTAATTCTTATTGTGGAAGGAGGTTGATCTTGCAGTACTGGTAGTCCTTGTATTTTTTGGCCTTGTACTTGGCTGGGTTGTCGTCGGTGGCGAGCAGCTGGTGCGGCCCGACGACGAGCTCCCTCGGCGGCTCTACAAACACTGGCCATGACATCCGTGTCTTCTCTTTGTTGACCATGGCGCGGTGCATCCCGGCCTTGTACCTCCCGTTGCTCAAAATCTATTGCCAAACCGTGCTTGCCAGTAAGATAAAACTGACATTTTTGCAGGTGGTAGACGTGAGTGATTGATTAATGGCACGCTTACCTCGATCTGATCAGCGATGAGGACAACGAGTGCCCCGGGTATGTACTTGACGTCGTGCCAGCGGCCGTCCTTGAAGACCTGGAGCCCCGAGACGTCGTTGGGCAGCAGGATGGTGAGCGTGCACATGTCGGTGTGCGATCCGACGCCGAGGACGACGTCCGGCTGCGGGCACGGCGGGTAGGAGTTGATCTTCTGCAGCAGCACCAATTCGTCGCCGCCGAACGCCTCACTCATGGCGCCCTTCTCCAGGCCGAGCCCCGTCGAGAGGTGCTCAAACATCTCGCGCGTCAGCCGCTGCATGTGCCGGCAGTACTCCTCGTTCGCTTCCCTGCGAGTGAGCCCGGTGAAGCAAAAGCTAAAGCAAGACTGTTCATGTAATGTTATCAACTACTAAGCACGTAAGTACCTGTAGCCGGCGGGGTTGTTTGGCCAGATGTCGTGGTTGACGATGGCCAGCGGCGCGACGTAGTGGTAGAAGTAGTCCGCCCACATCTTCTTCCCCGCGAGGTTCCGACGAGGCGCCCTGGTGCCGACGCCGTAGCCCTCGATCCTCCCGGAGGCCGGGTCGGCGGCGTACCGGTCCTTCTCTTCCTGCGGCAGCGCGAAGAAGGCACGCCCAACGCTCTGCAGCTCCGCCACCGCCGCTGCCGGGACGCCATGGTTGACCACCTGGAACGACCCCCACTCCATGGCCGCCTCCACCATGCGGGATCCGCAGTCCGGCTTTGACATGTCGATCACTGGGGCCTCCTCCAGCCCGGTGTCCTGGAACGTGGCGCCGCCCGGCTGGTCGTGCTCCAGGCGCACGAACTCCGGCGGGACGGCGCCCGACACCGACAGTGCCTGAACGCTCTGCTGGACTTCCGCCATCTCCGCAAACTACGTTACCACCAGTACCTTGCAATTGCGGCTGAGAGCAAATGCAGTACCAGCAGTATATGAAGTGACCGTGAATGATGCAATGTTTGACGACCTCGACTATTCGTAGCTGGTCCTAACTAGCTGCTCTGGTTACTGGGAAGTTGGCAAAACAACTTTTGATACAGGGTCTCATTTGAAGCATAAGAGCATAAAAAACCCATGTCATGTCTTTGCGCAAGAAGATGACCATGTGACCGTGGAGGCGACAAAAGCATCTTACACCCTCGCAAAAAAAAAGGAGCATACTACCCCCTGTGAACCTACTTATTACCCTAGACAAATCTTATAGACATTTTTTAGAATTTAACAAACGATATATTGTTTACTGCCAGCTAAATTACATCATATTGGGCAACGAAATGAAAAAAAAGGGATCCGTAGATAAAGAATACTACCTTTAGTGTTATAATCTAAGAATTTAATCGCACATGTTACCAGGGCGCGGAGCCACAGGGGCAGCACCCCTTTGGCCCTCAAAACACCACCTTTTCTTCTTTGATGAATATAAAAACATCATGTAAATGATCCAAAAAAGTTCAACTAGCTTCACAACAAAGAGCCAGCACCCCCTGTAGTCATATCCTAGCTCTGTCCCTGTATGTTACCATGAATTTTTCGTAGCAAGTACATTGCATTCATACTTGGTATGCTGCATGGTAATTTACTAGCCCCTGTAATTCAGTCCTCGCAAACGAAGTTTAATAACACGCAAAACATTTCTATGGAATTCAGATTAAGTAATTTCTAGCAACCAACCGATTCACCATAGTTAGTATTTGTGTGTCATTATGACAAAAAAAATCTACTATCTTAAGTTGGCCAACAAATAAGACAGGTTTCCTCCACTCTCAAGGTAGAAAAGTTAGCACATTAGGATGCAAAGTGTCCCTATGAGTGTTTATATATCACCTACCACTTGAATGACTGAGAAAATGAAACCAAAATATATGCTGCGCTCTCTATGCGCATTCAACAGTACAAACTGATATTCAAATGATCAACTTATATACAATAGGTAAGTGAAAAATATAGAAACATACCTAAATATGTGATTTAAGATCTGAGCAAGAAACGTCAATAGATTCACATCGCGAAAAATGTGTTTTCTCAAATAGGAAAATACAATGTAACCTGCATATTTTTTCTCCCTCCCTGATGATAGATGGGGCTAGCCCTTTGACGGGCCGATGCTGTTGTCCGCTTTGCATTTGGTAGCGGAGGATACATGCGCTGGTGTGTCCTTACCTAGCGCTTCAACACAAAGAATTGGCATGTGTAGTTCCTACCTAAGTTTTGAACCAACAAATTTGATGATAAAAATTTGCGTTGTTGCTAGTGGCACATGCATATCAAAATACCATGTTATCTGGTCATCCTTTATTACGTATCAAGCATTATTGTACTGTGAAGCAGGATGGTGTCGATCTACTCTGTCATTGGTAGGGCAGGGAAGATGGAGTCCCTTGAGTTTCTTTAATAACAAAAAAAAAAAAAAACAGATCGTCTTATCAATTTTATCAACATAAAAATGTCATGTCAAGGCAGCTAGCTATAAAAGGAAATCGATGGGGACAACTCCTTAGGCGTGTATCACGCGCACCTTACTTTAATGAGAAACATATCTGCCCGTATTTCGGGAGTGGGTTGATTGATTATTTGGAGACATGATCAAATTTGTCTAATACTACTTGCCTGCAGGTGAGATAAGAGCTATGATTGGGGATTGAAATGATTGTCTAATATCTACGATGGTCAAGCTTGGAACCGTTCCCGTGCTTTGCAACGTGAAGTTATGTGTAGTTTCAGATGAATGAATACTGATAACAAAGAAAATCTTATAAAAGTAAACATTTAGAGTTACAACATACTGAACATCTAGCTAATATATTGTGCATTTCAATTAATATACGAAGTGATCTGGAGTAAAGGGCACACTTTGATCCAATGACACGCTGCATCACACCACACTCGAGTGCACATCTCCGATCACAAATCGATCACCCAATGGGACCCCATCGATTCCATCATATCGTGGTGTGTGTTGAAATATGTCAAAGATAATGGCGATTGGGGTATATCATCTACGATAAGCCATATCATGGACGATTTCTAATAACGCACCCCCGATAATTGTTTATATAGGGATCACAGAACAGAGAACGGAAGAAAATCCACATTTGGTGTCTTGCACATAGTACAGCTTGCAGGGGCATGCCAATACATACTATGCAAATCAGATCAAACAGTATGCAAATCAAGAAAGGAGAGCGACGTCTGGCCAACAATACAGGACGTCATTACCTAATAATAGTAGTGATAGCCGTCCAAGATACTTTCTACAGCATATACTGTGAAGCACCTATATAACATGCCAGATCCCTTTTTGTTTTTTCGGGGGAAAATGCCAGATCCTATTATGCCTGCTCTGTCACTTGCTCTACTCTATAAACGGTACCACGCACCAACGTGAACATATACCGCCACCTCAGGAAGGAAGGGGGAACAAAACTATAGAATGGACCGACTCATCAACTCACTACGGGAAAAAGGCGGCAAAGCTCACTCGGGAAAAAAATATTCGGCAAAAAGGTCTTTACCGAGTGTTCCGTTAGACTTTTACCGAGTGTTCCGTTAGATACACTCGGCAAAGCGTTGACGGCCGGGGACTAGTCCCAACAGGCGTCGCACGTTGCGGGCACATGATGCATTTTGTCTAGTGCCCTTTTTTGCCAAGTATCTTTTGGCTTTTTTGCCGAGTGTCCTGCAATTGACACTCGTCAAAGAGTTATTTTGCCGAGTGCCTTTACTTGGACACTCGACACAGAGGCTCTTTGTCGAGTGCCCGATATAATGCAAGGCACTCGGGAGGCAGCAAAGAGCCGATTTTTGGTAGTGACTTGATGCTCACAGCTCTCCCAGGGCCTATCGCAATCCTGTTATGCCTCTTTTGCACGACCGCTTTCCTCCTATTCCGATGGCGATGGGTCAGCGGCATACCGAGCTAACTTGCATCGGTAGTGTTGATTCTGTCCCGCGGGAGCGCTTCAGGAGGGCAGGATACCCGACGCGGGCTGTCCATCCAGGTGACTGACCACACGGTTGCCCACCGCGTGCTGGTGCAGCAGAGTGCGGGATTCCTGGAGCACCCGGCCAACGCGACGCCAAGCACCATCCTATCGCAAAACCGCCCGCCACTGCAACGTCTTCTCGGTGCCGTATGGGCCCTTCTGATGCGCCGCGCGGCGCAACATGGTGGCCAGCGTGCTCCACCTGTCCCGGCTCGGAGCCTCGTGCCCACTGGGGTGGCGGCTGTCTTTTTGACTGGAGTGAACACCTCCAAGGCCCGAGCAAACAAAAATATGAGGCACAAGCAGGCACGGTTAAAGATTTCGTATGCTATATGCTCGAATCCGTGCCTATTGGGTTTTTTTTTGCCCACGGGCACACGGATATTCCAAGTCCGTTGCCATCCCTAGATGTGCTATGTCATCGCAAATTTCTAAATAGAAACATACACAATTGCCATGTCAAAGTTCATTATCTTCTTTCAATTTCTAAATTGAAGCATACACAATCGCCATCGCAAAGTACTTGCTATTGTCTAATTTCTCTTCTTTCTATTTCATTCGCATACATTCATATCCCTACAACAGAGAACAAAAAAAGAATATAAAAAGTCAAACAGCTCACCTGCGCGTGCATGACGTCACCTCTTGGGTAGCGACAGCTAGCCGGGGGCCATCGACGATTTTCGTGGTGCCCTTGGGCCAACACCGACTAGCCGTCAAATCGCCTCGGCTACCCGGTGGATTTCATCAGGAAACCAATGATGGGAGAAAAGAAACCGTCCGGAGGATGCCACGGCTTGGCGACGAATGGAAGTAACCGGCGGCGGATCGAGGGGGGCGACGACGATGTGGTCCTTTGGGGGTTGAAATGGGGACCGGTGTCCAATAATTGAGTGAGGAGGGAGGGGATAAGGTGGGGTTTTCTTTATTTTTTTCCTTTTTTGAACCAGCAACCTTCCCCGATTTTTTTTACCAATCAAACGATCGAATTTTCATGTTGTTGTTGCATCATTGTGCTGCATATTGCATCTAGAATTTTTTTTCCCATATTTTTTGTTACAAATTTTTCAATTTTTCAAATTTTTAAAAAACTTGAAATCGAAAACCAGTAAACCTGGTAAACTGGATTGGACCGGTTTTTTTTTTCAAAACCTGTTCCGTTTTTTCGTGAACCGGTCTGGTTTACCTCGGTTTGGTAAACATTGGCCATGACACGCTGCATTCACGTCACACTCAATTGCTTGTCTCCGATGACAGCATGCCTGAAGACACGAATGTCACAGTCACACAAGTCGATCACTCAATATGCCCCATTATCTGAAGGTATCTCTTAATTAACAGGGCAAAGATAATTGCGTTGGTGGCCTACTATCTGTTGTAAGCCAAATCATAGACGACTTCTAATACTGAACTCTCGATGATAATTTATAGATCAGGGTGCCAAGAAAGAAGAACCGTCCCTACTATAAACTGCAAATACGAAAAGGACCATCCACATTTTGGTTTCTTTGCACACAGGGCAAACAGCAGACGCATGACAATACAATATGCCTTGCAAATCAGACAAAATAATAGTATGCAAATCAAGAATGGAGGGCGACTTGTGGGTGGCCACCAGCACAGGACGTCATTAATTACCTAATAATAGTCATTGGCCCGAGCGAAGCTTTTTTTTTTTTTATTACAGAGTCCAACTCAGACACTCACAACGCGCACACACTCACCTTTATGAACGCACATACGCAAACCCTACCCTTATGAGCATCTTCGAAGACCGAGCTGGCAAATCCTCGAGATTGACAAAGTCACCACTGGTGCTTCGCTGTCGACGGCCACGCCGCCTACCGCTGAAAGCACAAAACCATTAAATCCTCGAAAATTCACTCCCACGGAAAGTCGAACCCAGAACCTTAAAGGTACTACTCAGATGCCTTAACCACTAAGTCAAGACCCCTTTCACGGCCCGAGCGAAACTGTGTAGTTGTCGGTGTCCGTTGACACCCACGATTTTTGCCAAATCTACTGCAAAATCACTGTTCAGTCACTAGTCTTAATAAACTAATGACCCCGTTAAATATTGGTGCCGAATGACCGTAACTAGTCTTAAATATTGGTGTCTAAGATATTTTGTATGCCATGGCCGTGTGAACTGTGAAGCCCCTATATGTATCCCTGTACCTCACCAACGTGAACATACCACCACCTTTAGGGTAGGAAAACAAAAAACGCCCCTATAGAATGGAGCGGCTCATCAACTTGATGCTCCCAGCTCTCCCGGGGCTGATGGTTATCCTGTTGACCGGTTTCCTCCTATTCCGACGGCGATGGGTGGTCAGCAGCATGCTAAGCGAACTTGCGTCGGCAGTTGTGATCCTGTCCCGTCCCGGCGGGCAGGGCAGTACCCGGCGCGGGCTGTCCATCCAGGTGACGGACCACGCGGTTGCCCACCGCGTGCTGGTGCAGCAGAGCGCGGCGTTCCTGGAGCACCCGGCCAACGCGACGCCGAGCACCATCCTGTCGCGCAACCGTCACTGCAACGTCTTCTCGGCGCCGTATGGGCCCTTCTGGCGCGCCGCGCGGCGCAACATGGTGGCCGGCGTGCTCCACCCGTCCCGGCTCGCCCAGTTCGCGGAGACCCGGTCCCGCGTGCTCGGGAGCCTCGTGCGATCGCTCATCGAGACGTCCGGTGTCCAAGCGGCGGTGGGCGAGAGCCTCCACTTCCCCGTGTACCAGGTGGTCGCCGAGATGTGCTTCGGCAAGGACGTGATCGCCAGCAGGCTCGTTGGGGAGTCCGGCCTCCGTGCCATGCACAAGCTTCAGCGTGACATGCTGCTCGCATTGCCCTCCTTCACGGCGGTGGTGATGTACCCGAGGATCGGCAAGCTTCTTTACCCGTCACGGTGGGGCAAGCTTCTCGACTTCCGCCGACGGCAGGAAGAGTTCTTCCTGCCTCTCGTCGCTGAGATCAAGAGCCGCCGTAGGAAGAAGGCAAGCCACGACGACACAACAAGTTACGTGGAGTCCCTCCTGGACCTACGCATTCACGAAGTCGGTGCCAGTCAACCAGTCACCGACGGCCAGCTCGTCAGCCTCATATCGGAGTTCCTCGGCAACGCTAGCGACTCCACCGGTGCCGCGCTGGAGTGGACCATGGCCAACTTCGTCAAACACCCACAAATACAGAAGAAGCTTCGAGCCGAGATCAACGCCGCCATTGCCTGCTCTGCCGGCGAGGAGGAGTCCTCCGGCTTCATCGAGGAGCCCGACCTGGCGCGCATGCCGTACCTCAGAGCCGTCGTGATGGAAACCCTCCGGCGCCACCCAACCATTCCGTTCCTGATGCGCCACGTTCAAGGGAAGGAAGCCGCCAAGGCGCTCGCCGTGTCCCGCGGCCTCCCGCGCGGCGGCGCCACCGTGAACTTTCTCGTCGGCAAGATCAGCCGAGACCCGGCGGTGTGGTCGGACCCGATGGCGTTCTGTCCCGACCGGTTCATGCCAGGCGGGGAAGGCGACTGCGTCGATCTCACCGGCACCAGGGAGATCAAGATGATGCCGTTTGGTGCTGGGAGGCGCATGTGCCCCGGGATGACACTGGCCATGTTTCACCTCGGGTACTTCGTGGCGAACCTAGTCAGGGAGTTCGAGTGGCTGGAGGTACATGGTGATCAGGCCGCCGTCGACCTTGCCGAGTTCCATGGGTTCCCCTTTACCACAATGCAACGCCCACTACGAGCCCGTCTCGTGCCACTGACCCGGCTTGCCAAGTCACAGTAGGTGTGGCATAGAACCTGTGCGCTGCGTCAAATAAACGCCCCGGAGAGGCTGCGCATGTCTTACTGGTCCATGATGCGCTGTGTCAAATAAACGCCCAGAGGGGCTATGCATGTCTTACTGGTCCGTGATGTTAGATTTCATATTCGCATTTGTATTTGCTTCTTAGCTTAGTTTGTGGGGAAATCCAATATTATTGAGACAGCAACAAAAATTTATGTTATTTGATGCACATAGTTGCAGGTTTTTAAAATCTATTATTTTAGTATTTCAAATGTTAAAAGAAGCTATTAAAGCCACAAAATTACCACGTTAATAAAAAAAAGCTACGAGCCCTTAGATTTTATAAACATCTAACGGTTCAGATTAAACAACATACTTACATCAAAATAATTAATAATGGACAAAAAAATCAGAATTTTGAAACTATAGAATAGTAATAGTTTGATTTGCATACAAATTTGGATAGAAATCAACTAAAAGAATTCATGTAAAATACTACAAAGTTACCACATTATTAGTTAAAAAAGACAGAAAAGCTATGATCTGTTGGATTTTATAAACATCGACGGTCCAGATTAAACAGCATACTCATATCAAAATAATTCATAATGGAAAAAAATTTGGAATTAAGAACTATAGAATAGTAGTAGTTTGATTTACATACAAATTTGGATAGAAAACAACTAAAAGAGTTCATGTTAAATACTACCGCACCATACCGCAGGTGAAGAGTCCTAAAGCGAACCAAAATCTGCATCGTTTGACGTTTGGTTGTAAGAAGCCAAAATCTGCATCTCAAACATGGTGCAAACCATACACAAAAAAGTATATTGTTTTTGCTTCTCCAAAATTGCAGCGGGCTGCATCTATTGGTCACCGGCTCAAGCCAAGTGGTACCCAGGCCAATTAAACGCTCACCCGTGAGGACAAAAAAAAAAAAAAGACTCTGCTCGTTCGGTTGGAACCTATGCTGGTGCCCCTAACGTCCTAGCGTTGGATTTTTTTTTTTCTCACCTGAATATTTACCATCCATCCATAGTCATATAGAAAAAAGGGAAAAAAAACAAGAAGGGTCGTCGTGAATCCATGCTCAGCTGATTCCATGATAGGGGGTTGGCTGCAAATTTTATAGCGCTAGTATTTTTTTCTTTTTGATAATCCATATATGTATTAATAGATAAAGAAAACGCACATAGACATGTACATATACATATTGAAAGGAAATAGAGATAACTTTTCCACCCAACTTGCATACAAACCCTTAAGAAAAAAAAACACAAACATGTCCCTATTCTTTGTGCTTCTCATGCTCGCGCTAGAGAACGTCGCCGCACGATATCTAAATAAATGTTTGGAAGGAAGCCGTGGGCTGAACGTACATATGTGACGTCGCCTGTCATTCGATTATGGCTCACTGACTGCTAACAAAAATGGCAGCATACCATGCCAGTGAGGTTTTAGGCACGGCAGCATATTGGCAAGGCTTTACTTCTTGACAATTGTTGTACTCCCTCAATCATAATACATAAGTATTTATGGGTTCAATCAAAATCAAACATTTGTAACATTGACTAAGAATAGCAAAAAATCATAAAAGGTTGACAATGTAAAAAATATGCCACTAGATTTATCATGAACCAAACTATCATTACATGTAATTCTTCAAATGAAAATATATAAATTAGAAAGTTGCCGCTTCTTTGGTCCATATAATTTGCAATGACCATTGAGCTAGCCACGTTGGATCACAAATTAAGATAAGATAAATCATGCACTTGTTAGTTTATGTGATTCGTACATCACTCTAGCTTTTATGGGATTGTGATGTTTTTCGTTTGGCTATACCTTATTTTACAGTAAAGGTCATGATGGCTACAGCTTCCTTGATAGTAACATCCAATTTTAAATTTAATAAAGTCATTTTATTATCTATAAACATGAATTTAAAAACAAAATTAAGATACTAATATAATGTAACAAGCCGCGCCGCGCTATTAGCACGGGCCATCTTATTAGTTTACTCCAATTTAGTTATTTCTTAGTTCTTACACAAGTCAAAATAAATAAATATGACATATGCTATGTCCAGTGAGGCAAACAAGATGCACCAGCGGTGAGTCCAGGCCCAAGACTGGGGGTGGGCCAAAACTCATGTAGGTGGGCCAAAAAAGGAAAAAAAAAAGGCAAAATAAGAAAAAAAATCCACTGTTCATTGGGCTACAGTGCTAATGAAAGGGTTGGGCTGAATCTAGGGGAGTCCCCCCCCCCCCCCCCGCGGCTGGACTCGCCACTGAGATGCACAATTAGCGGACTGGAACAATGACATTAGCAGCGAATACATCACATCCCATCGTGCGGGCTAATGAGCATGTGACCGCTCTGAATCCAGCGCGGGACAAACGGTTGAGATTAGCCACCGTCGCCGCAAGTCATTTTGGTTGTTCTCTAGCCAGGTTTTGTATCCTTTAGTGCTGGGAGCATTTTGAGGTCAAGCACCTCTATCCATCCAAGCCTAAAAGGAAAAAAGAAAACTTTGTCCACCCTCCGGTATTTTGTTAAGAAGACATTTTCATGCCTCCCGAGAAAACCTCCAAACTCTTTCCTCACGTTTATACAGGGAGCCATTCATCATGTAAGATTGGTTTGGCTTCTTCTCTTACTCTCGGGGAAAAAATCCTCAGAAGAGAACACGAGCCGCGTGGGCCGCCGGTGCTGGCCATCCGAGCCGCGCAGCTCGGTTCCTTGTCTATCCGAGCCTACGTTCTAGTACAATCCATCGAAAGCCTGATATCCAGGAAGAATCTCATGCAACATTGACATCCAGAACCAAGCTTTCACAGGATGCCCCGACTTTACACCGGTCCGGCTACTAACAGGCAGCAGCACGTTGGATGCTGCTGAGCTTCTCGTGGAAGCAGCATCGACATCCACCAGATCCAACAAACTTTGATAGAGGGTCCCCGGCACTGAGATAAACGCTGTGGCCATCCCCAGCAATAATAACAAGAAGCAGCAGCAGCTGCACATTGATGCTCGTAGTCGTGAGCTCCTCGCGGAATCAGCAGTGGGATAGCCACGCATGGAAGGGGCCAGAGATCATGGTGTCCGGATCTTGTCCCGGCGCATGGTGCGACCGACGCCTCCCACGGCGGCGACCGGAGACCACCAGCCACCGATCGAGGAGATCCACCTGACGCCGTGGGACCTGCGCCTCGTCACCGTGGACTACGTCCAGAAGGGCATCCTCCTGCCACAGCCCCCGGCCGGCGCCGGCGGTGCACCCCTTGCCGACGCCCTGGCGTCCTCTTTCGCGCGCGCTCTGGGACGCTTCTACCCGTTCGCCGGCCGGCTCGCCACCGACGAGCGCGCCGACGGGACCGTCACCGTATCGCTGCGCTGCACGGGCGACGGCGCCGAGTTCGTGCACGCGGCGGCGCCGGGGGTGTCCGTCGCCGACATCGCCGCCTCGTTTTACGTCCCGTCGGCGGTGGTATCGTCCTTCTTCCAGCTGAACGAGGTCCTCGGCGCGGACGCCGCCGTCGAGGAGCCCCCTCTCCCCGTGCTGTCCGCGCAGGTTACCGAGCTCGCCGACGGCGTGTTCGTCGGCGTGTCGCTGAACCACTCCGTCGGCGACGGCACCGCGTTCTGGCAATTCTTCAACACCTGGTCGGAGATCCATCGACGACGCGGCATCGGCGACGACGACCACCTGCAGGAGGCGAAGCTCACCACTCCGGCCCCCGCGGCGCCTTGGAGATGGTTCCTCGAGTCCAGCCCCGTGCCGATCCCGTTGCCGTTCCGCAAGCTGCAGCACGTGGTTCGGCGGTTCGATCGCCCGACGGTGCAGGAGTGCTTCTTCACCTTCTCCGCCGCGAGCGTCACGAAGCTCAAGGCGAGGGCGAACGCCGAGATCGCCGGCACGGCCACTTCTACTATCTCCTCGCTCCAGGCCGTCCTGGCGCACCTGTGGCGAGCCGTGTGCCGGGCGCGGCGCCTGGAGCCGGAACAGGCCACGTCCTACTCCATCCTCGTCGGGTGCCGGGGGCGCGTGCGCGGCGTGCCCGCGGCTGGCTACATCGGCAACGCCGTGATGTTTGCCGGGACGGAGCCCACCACAGCCGGCGAGGTCGAGGCGAAGGGGCTTGGCTGGACGGCGTGGCTCCTGAACCGCGCCGTGGCGTCGTTCGACGAGGCACGGGTGCGGGAGTCGCTGGAGCGGTGGGCACGCGCGCCGGACTTCGCCTACGCGGGCAGCCTTTCGTCCCGCGGCACGGCGCTGCTGACGGGGAGCTCGCCGCGGTTCGACGTGTTCGGGAACGACTTCGGCTGGGGGAAGCCCGTGGCCGTCCGGAGCGGCCCGGGGAACAAGCTGGACGGGAAGGCGACGATGTTCGAGGGGCCCGAGAAAGGTGGGAGCATGTCTCTGGAGGTGTGCATCGCGCCGGACGCGCTTGCAAGGCTCCTTGCCGACGCCGAGTTCATGGACGCCGTCACCAAGCCAGCGTGATTGGTAAGCTTCGTCGTGTGTACTAGCATACTGTATTGGCCTGCATGTTTCTGCTTTCAGACGCTCGGGTGGATCTTTTTTTTTTGGGAATAACTTTCTTCATTAATTAATCTGGAGGATTACAATCACTTTGTAAGCAACGTAATAAGAAAGTAGGGTCACATTGGTCCCAGACTACAGAATTACAAGAATTTGCATTCTTAGCACAAAGAATGCAAATTCTTTGTTCTGGTTTAGCCAGCATGACAGTACTATATATGCTTCTCTGATCTAGTGCATCAATACTGCTCCCTCCGTTCATTATTAGATGTTGTTTTGGAGTTAGACACGGGAATTAAGGAGAAGTGAAAAAGGTGAGTGCACTGAAAACGAGGAGGAGATCGAGAGATAGAGGTAGAGGTGTCATGGAAGGAGGGAATATTGTATCGGGAAGAGAGTTAGGTGCATTGAGAAGTGAGAATGACATGTAATTTGAGAAAAATAAGTAAAGCTAGAATGACATATATTCTTGAATGCAGAGAGTATATGACACTAGAGTGCCCGAAATAATGTTTGTGTCAGAGGAGCCGGAGGGAGCAGCGGGAGCAGCACCAAACGCGCCCTTAATTACTACTTTTAGAGGCTCTAGTGGATCCTCACGGTGGCCATGCCGATAGCTGGAGCCTGGAGCTGGCCCCAGATCGTTGTGGGCTCTCCAATTCATATGTCGATCTTCATGTACTACTCCCTCAGTCCCTTTTTTATAAAGGATCGGGGGAGCTTCCAAGAATAATAGCACAGAAACAAAAAGATAAATATGTTCCTGATAACTGCTCTCTCTTTCCCACCGATATCTTGGATGATTTGTCGTCGCTGCTGATGGGAAAGGTCGATGTCGCGCGGGGACAGAGGGAGTCCGGCCTTCGACGATGCCGCACGATGGCGAAGGACGCGGCGGCATCGTGGGAGGCGTGACAAGAAGCTCCACCGCGACAAGGACCTCCACCGCCACCGCGTGAGGGAGAGGGTCACGGCGGCACAACGGGAGGCGCAACGAGGAGCCCCGTCGCCGTAGCACGAGGGCGTGAGTCGCGGTGCCGCTGCGGAAAGTGCGACGAGGAGCTCCACACCGCACCGCGAGCCCTGCAGGCCTGCCCTTCTCTCCGATGGTGCTCCGCGCTACCTGGTCAAGCTCTGCGCTCCTCCTCGCCCAGCCTTCTCTTGCATCCCGGTCGAGCTCACTGGCCTCGCGCGTGCATTGGAGCTCGAGCTTGCTGATGGAGATGGAGATGGCAGGCGTGAACGGTGGAGATGGCGGGCGGCGAGATCCTCCATGGCCGAGATCCGCCTCCTTAGATCCAGATGCGGCTGTGCCCGGCTTCATGGGAGACCTTCTGAGGGAGAGGAGTGGTTGGCGGGAGAGGGGAGGGCGAGCAATCGACGGTGGCGGCAGGAGGCGTGCGGTGCCGGGCGTTCGCTCGCGAGACGATAACGCGACCGTGGACTCGGGCGATGGTGTGCGGTGGGTGGGGAATGATTCCTGACGGGTGGGTCCTACTCTCTCCAATCCCTTACATTAAGGGATAAATAGAAAACACCTGGATCCTTTACATAAAGGGATGAAGGAAGTATTCTTTTTCAACAACGAAGTGACTACCTATTATAGTTAGCTAAAATTCCTTTGGGTACGTTTCATCCACTTCTCCGACCAATAGCAGCACGTAAGCAACATGAGTGTGCGTGGATTTCAATGCTTTTTTTATTGTTGTGTGTGGGGTGTTGGGGGTACTTTTTTAAGAAAAGAAAAGAAATTTTATTTAAACAAAATTAACACAAACAACTCCAACCGCATTAATAGAGGAGACAAGAAAACCTTAAGAGAGCCGCAAATTCCAACATCAAGGATCATCTTCCTAGCCAGATGGATATGCCACGTACGAGTACTCTGATCTAAACGAACACGATCATCACACTATCCACCAACGCCATCATCATATTCGACGGGAAGAACCTAAAACCCATCCTTTTTGAAAAAGGGGTAGCATGCTAACCTTTCACACGCTAATAAGATGATGAACATGCACCTATCGACCATCGCATGGAAGAACACAAATCCCTAACATCCATAAGGATGTCACCTAAAATAAATCAAACTCTCACTGGCCTACAATTATGGTCAGAAACCACAACAAAACAAATAAGGGGTTGCACTACCTTATTCTCCATTGATAAGGATGCCTTCGCCTCAGCACCACCGCCGAGACACTTTGTCCTCCATTGCTCCATGCCGACAAACTTGGCGACGCTACACCACCGCTGCCATCAGCTTCTTCGATCGGATCACTAGAGAAACCCTAAGCCCAACGACAGTTATGGCTTCCGCCAAGAGCGACAACCTCGGAAATACCTAACAACCTAAACCTAGAAGCAAACAGTCCAGATGCCTAGATGTCGGGTTTCCCTCTCTGCCAACGGCTAGGCCGTCGGAGATGACGGGGCCGGCCAATTTGCCTCCGCACGGAATTGCCAGCTGAGTCGCCACGTGGGGCATTGTTTGGCGGGGAGTTTTTCATCAATGGTTGACCAATTTTTCGTTACATGTTAGTTATTGTTTGTTTCTTCCTCATGTATGAAGCAGAAAAAAACTAGAGCAGGGTGTGGTGGATACATATTTCTTTTGTTGTTAACATGCGGACAGTTACAAGGCACAACCAACAATTCTAACATGTTGCAGCGTAAGTAGATATGTATTTCACTAATAGGTTTGTGTTGTGGGGAAAACAAAAATGATGATCAAACAGCATCAATACTATCTGGCAGGCAACAGTACATATATATAAAAAATATTAGATGTTACAATTAGTTTCTACACAACTCAGGTAAACTTTTAAAAATAAAATGCTACATTTTGTAAGTTACAGGGTTTTAGCATGTTTGCTCAATAGTATAACTTATGGGTCTCGCCAAATTCCTGGGCAACAAAATTATAAATCAAATAGAGTGGATAATTTTTAGTTGAGGAAAAATTCGAATGTCAAAGCAATGCCAAAAAAAACAATGGTATATACTTTGTTTTCTTAACACCATTAAAATATACAAACTAAAACTGTTGGTCACTAGCATAACTTTTTCCAATAAATTATTTTATTAACAACTAATATACTATAGTAAAAAACTATAGACCATCCGTTAAAAAAAAACTATAGACCAATATTATTACTTTCAGTTACTATGATTAAGTGATATATCAGAAAATATTCAAAAAGATAAAAGCAAAATTTTTATATATATTGTACTATTGTAACTAAATAATACCCTCTCAATTTTATGAATATATGACACGGGTGATTCTTTTCTGTTGGTTTGACTATTCATCTTTTCTATAAATATGTATACAAATAGATAAATATATAATTCAAACTTAAAGATTTTGGTGACAGATTTAATGATACTCCTTTCACTTTACGTAACTAAATACTTAAATATATTTCGGGTCAAAGTTCAAAGAAAAGATCTACATTGTCATATATTTAAAAACTTTAAATTTCCAAAAACAAAAAGCATGTGCTTGTAACATTTTAAAATGCATTGTATGGTGCACAATGTTGAGCATGTTATTGTGAATTGATGTCCAAGTTCCACAATTTATTTCATGACGTATAAACAGTCGAATTGTGTTTTTAGAATGTTGAAGGCGTGGAAAACAAGATGTGGAAACAAGATAATAATTGAAACCAACTTTTTCGTAGAAAATTATAACAGAGATAAAAAATTAAATAATAAATAATATGGAAAAATAGAAAAATAACACACTAGTTATAATTTCAATTAATGGTACAAGTAAGATCAATATGAAAAGGATTTAATGTTTCAAAAGGAATATTTACAAAATAGACTATTTAACAATTGTACCAAAGAGATTAAAAATGTCTCACAGATTTCGGGTAGGTTTTTAAACTGCTGAAAATGGCTTGATAAGATTGAATTTTTATGAATTGATGTTAGTCTATCAATAATTGCTGGCTGAGTTTTATGTGAAAAATTAAAAATAAAATGGAAAGTAAAAAAAAAATGAGGAAAAGAAACCATGGAAGGAAATGATCCAAACCTAGAATAAAGCCCAGTACTAACAAGTTCAACAAGGAAGCGGCCCAAGGAAAGAAAACAAGTTCGACAAGGAAGCGGCCCAAGGAAAGAAACTGGAAACGGTACTAAACTGGGCTGGAAAGCAAAGTTTGGACTCGGAGATAGTTTCATGATATAAAATTTTGTATGTTACTAAAAACATTTACAAGTCCCTCAAAAAAAAACTAAAAACATTTACAAAAATCATTAGTCAGGAATAGAAATGTTTAACTTTGACCACACTCAAGACTATAATTATTTTGAAACAGATCGAGTAGTTGAAAAGTAATTAGTAAAGTGACTCGTTGTGAGAAATATGTTTATCACATCATTGTTCCATTATTCTTGTTCTAAGAAAGCGTGGGCATTGGTTTGCCTAAAGGGCCATATTAGTGACAACTTGAATCAGGAATTCATGACTGCATTGGCTGCAAGCAACCCGAGCCATCTATGGAGGACCTTCAAACAAACTGTTTTATTACTTTCATGCAACTATTGTGTTTCAGGGTGATATGATAATTTGTTGCCAAGCTCATCCCTTCTCAACTGTTTTTCTGGTCTAGATTCTACGCTCAAATTATAAAAAGCTATACGTTTTGTACGTGTAGATGCACCCAGTTCATCCCATTCCAAGCATGTCTATGAAAGAAACGATGCAATGATTTTTCATTTCTGCAGAAAAGGTCATGCGATGAATACCCTGCCTGTAATCATGATTTGGTTTCTTTATCTCTACGCAAAGATGGGTAGACAACAGAGATCGCTTGTGCTGATAAAAAGAAGACAAGAAATGATTAAAGCCAGCACGAAGGAGCACAAGACGATGATAGTTGCTTCGCTGGGTGTTATTCGTCTCTGATCATTCCTTTTCAGTTCGCGGGCTGCTCTTTAGCAAAGATCACAGGTTGATACCCTTCTTTTCTTTCTGTAAAGCATGCACAGTGACCGTTGCTAATCCAGTAACAAATTACGTCAGTGAAACGAATCTCAGTCTCCAGCGGAAACAGAGAACATCTATCTAAAATTGACCTTACAACGATGAATTATCAGAAAATTTGAATTTAGTGATTTCTTACTTGTTCTGACTGAATACTCGTGCAGCTGCTTTCTGTCACAGCAATAATATAATGCTGAACCACTTATTTATTTTGTACAAAAAAGAATTCGAGCCATCCATAATTATACAACATGACTTGACCTATCCTATCAGAAAAATTACATATGTGCTTGATATTCTACTGTAAATGGTAAAGTATTCACCTATGAAGGATTGTTATGATTCTATTTGTTTCAAAAATTCAGTATGCTTATTCCATGATCTCCATTTCCTAGAATGACGAACACTCTTCGTCTGAGTTGCTCTCTGATCCATGCTGGGTACGCGTACTCAGTACACGCATTGCAGCCACTGACATACGAAAAGATCTTGCAGATCCAACAACTGTCCTGTCCTGCTGGCTGACTTCCCTGCAGACATGATCCAACATGGACAGAAAATCCCTCACCACGGTGAATATCCTCAACGGGTGCGCTTCCTCCTTCGCGGCATCGCCATGGAAGTACTCGGTGATCTCTTTCACTGTTCCCAGAGCCCTCTTCTCCTCGCACCTGACCTGTTTAATCTCCAGTTCTGCTTCCTGCAGAAAATCACGCATAGTTGTGAAGAACTTCTGGCCCTGGGTGCATTGCTTCTCCAACAGGAGGACCGACTTGATCTTCCCAAGACCACCTTCAAGCTTTGATACATAGCCGTGCAGCACGTCGAAGTCCATGCCTGCTGCTTTCTTGACGTTCCCAAGCTCAGTGCTCAGCCCGGACACAATATTGATGCCTTGCTTACGGAACTGTTCATCTTTCACTATATTTCTGGTTTGATTTTCTGCAGCTTTCTCCGATTTTCCATCCTCAGATCGGATAATTTCTTGAACAACAAAGTGTAGTAGAGTGGTTTTGCCATCGGTGCCTTTCACGTCTGCTAGTTTGAGGAGGCTGTCCAGCTTGAAAGCTTTTGCTTGGCCCCGGTTCGTGCCAACATTCATTCGGTTTCCAGTTCTCAGGACTGCCTCCAGTAGCTTTAGAAACAGTCTACTCCCTTTTAAATCATCACTAGCTGCCTGAGAAACCAAAAACAAAGTTACATACTAGTATATTAACTGAAGATTTCGGGTACTGTTAAAATGCAAGATCCCACCCCCCCCCCCCCCCCCCCCCCCCCCAAAAAAAAAAAGTAGAGGCATCAGAAAAACTAAGAATGTCCTACTTCAAAGTTGTGGAGTTCTGAAGTATAGTTCAGTCATGCAAAATCATATCTGACGAGAAGTATGCCAAATTGGTTTGAGGTGGTAGATAGTAAATGACAGCTAACAAATTAGTTTGCAGGTACACAGGAAAGTTAAATACTTAGATGTAACACCGTACCTCCAGTGTTTCAAAAGATTTTCTGAGGTAATTTATTTCACTCTCAAAGTTTGCTCGATATAGCATAGCATCAACTCTTTTGAATGAAAAAGGTATATCAAGCACTGCTTTGAGAAAACGCTCTGCCGAACCAAGCTTCGATATGTCACCAGGGAAGTTTCGAAGTTTCAGTTCTTCCTCTTTCGTAGGAGCCATCTTTACTAAGGTTTCCAGTAGTTCAGCTCCCAGAGATTCAGCATTCCCTAATTTAAATGACAGTACCAGTAAAAATAGGTGGTGAGTGGAATGAACATACCGAAATATTGTTAATAGAACAACATGTAAATGGTACTAGTTGTTAAGACACAACTCGGCCATTGGAGTACTTGAATATGTTTTCTTAGATAATATTCAAGGTGTAGTGCAAATTTTGTATCCTCCAGTCCTTGAAATATGACATCAAAGTTAATCAAAAGATATATGTTCAGCTGTACTATTTGTACTACTTCATTAGGTATTTCCTCGTCCTAAATGTTAAGAAGAGATATGAGCAGATAATTTGTTACCATCTAGCAGCGCATCCGAGACCTCCTCCAGCGTGACATTGAGCGCACGCAGCAGGATGGCAATGTTCTGTGCTTTCTTGGGGTCAAGGACCTTCTCTTGTCTGCACGGCGGCACACCAGCTTTCTTGGGCGTGTCCCTAGTAGAAGGCGTATTTGCTGCGTTGTTCGTGAAAAGCACCTCGATCATGTCCTCATCCAGCCTGCATCAGACTCATGTCAACATGTACCAAGATCGGGGAAGTAACAATGAGTCAACTTAATCAACATGAAAAATTTATCTTAACTGGAACGAGTTGGACTTGAGGCGGTCCCAGACCATGTCGCGGTCGGAGCATGCCCGGACCTTGTCCCAGTGCAGTGGCTTCAGCTTCGGCCGGGCATCGTCATCATCCTGCCGCACTGACATGCTGTTGCAGCTGTCATTGTCCCTCGTCACCGACGCGACTGGCGCTCTCGTCATGGCGATGCTGGAGCTCTGTGTTTGTGTCGGCTTGAGCAACCGGCGAGACGATGAGTCCGGTGGCGGTGGTGGAGGCTTCGGGACTGCGTTGTTGCTTCTTGGCGCCGGCGGCGGCGGCGGCGGCGGAGGAGGCGGTGGGGCTGACTGGTTGGTGGGTGGCGAGACCATTTGTTTGATCATGTCGGAGGCCGAGCCGGCGGAGAAGCGGGTGCGCGGCAGCGTGCGGCGCGAGCGCGGCGCCGGAGGTGGTGCCGGCGGAGCGGGCGCCACGGCCGCGGCGGGCGTCGGGGGGAAGACGTCGCTGGTAAGGCTGGGCAGGCTGCGGCGTGACGGCGTCGTGGTGCGCGGGCTGGACGCGCTCGCCTCGCTCCACGTCCCGCCGCCCTCTCCGCCGCCGTCGACGCCGCCGGACTCCGCCGAGCGCTGCCCCGGCGTGTAGTACGCGGCGTCCTCGTCGTCCGACCCGCCGCGCCGCAGCGGCGGGAGCGGCCGGAGCTCCGGGCTCGGGACCGTGTCGACGTCGCGGCACATGCCGCGCCGCGCGCGCTCCGTGCGTATCTTCCGGTACGGCGTGCCCGACGACGAGGCGGCCACGGAGGAGGAGCCCATCGCGTCGGAGCGTGCCGCGACGGTGGCAGTGCCAGAGTTCGCGGCGGCCGGGGGCTTGTGCGTCTGCGCGTGGTGGCGGGCGAGGCGGCCCGTCAGGAGGAACGCGGCGGCGAAGGCGAGCAGCGCGAGGACGGCGGCGGCGGCGGCGGAAGCGACGACGATGGCCGCCTTGGGCGTGCCCCCGCCGCCGCCGTGGAGGCGCGGGGCCGGGCCGGTGCTGGCGTTGGAGGCGTCCGCGGTGACGGTGGGGGGCGGCGGCGGCGGCGGAGGGAGCAGCGCCGGCCCGCCGTCGTCAGGCGGGACAGGCGTGGAGGGGTCGGCGGCGAACCCCGGGCCGGGCGGCGCCGTCGTGGACGGCGGTGGGGTCCATTCGATGGGGAAGAGCGGCTCGTGCAGTGCTCGCCGGACATCGCCGGAGGAGGCCGGGAGGAAGATGAGGAGTGAGATGAGCTTGAGGAGCAGAGGCATTGGTGTCAGGGGAAAGAGAGGTTTCAAGAGTTTCTAGAGCAAGAAATGGAGCAGCCGAGCAAGAGGGATTACAGTGGAGTGTGGGAGAGTGGAAGCAGAGGAAGGAGGGAAGGAATAAGGTGGAAGGAGTGAGGGAAGAGGAAGCCGCCATTTTTCTGGATACGGCGGATAGCAACGTCTCTCGCACACGTGGCAGGGTGGCCCCACAAAGTTTTGTGAAGAAAGTGTGGCTGTTTTCTTAATTAAATAATCACAGTTATGATTCTTAATTAAATAATCACAGTTATGCTTCTCGCACACGTCGGAAACTTTTATAAATTTATATTTAAGATTCCATATGAAAATATTTTCATAATGCACAATTTATAAATTTATATTGTAATATTTTTTTTTTGTGAGGAAGGGAGCGTTTGAAAGCTCCTGGGTTATAGAAATAAAAAGTAACTGCTGCTGGTACCTCCTTTTTTTTCTTTAGTTAATGTTGTTATAACAATCTTTGAAAAATAAACTAAATCACAAGAATAAACGAGGATAGTTTTTCAACTCCCTGTTTAACACAGAGCTCAGCCATCTTAGAATATTTACAGTATAAACAAAATTTTGATTTGTCTCAGTAACGGACTTCACTAAAGGGGAGCTTCCATCTTAATAATAGACCGACATGACCTTCTAGCATTTGATTTATATGGGCTATTACATCGTTCATAGCTAGATCGATCGGCGGGCAATGTTGCTCCGCCTCGATAACTACCCTATGCGAATACCAAATATCCTTCTAAGCCCATATGGAGAACAACAATCAGATATGGGAAGAAGCCATTGAGAGCAACACTGGAAGTTTTCCGACAACTTAATTACCAGTAGGAAATGTCTCATGGACAGGAATAGCAAGAATGACATGCTCACATAAACTAATTTTGCCCAGCTCTTATGGTGAAATGGTTAGTGGAGGCAGCTCAACTCCAAGCCGCCCCAAGTACGAGTGCGGCATCCACTTTGAAAAACAAGGGGGCAATTCTGATTTATCACCGTGGTCTAGGTTCTTCTTTTTTCTTTTTGAGCTTGTTCTCAACAAAATTTCGTTGAACCTACTCAGAAGCTTGAACTATTTTTGGACCAGTTCCGCAAGGCTTCTCTATCAGGCTTATTTTGTCGTGCATAAAGGGTATTGTATTCCCCAAAAAAAGGGTATTGTAGAGCCGAGGGTCCCTTGGGTTGCTGTGATTACAACTGTGTGTGATCAACGGCTGGAAATAGCATCTGCAGATGTGTACGCAGTGGAGGAATGATCAGCTTCGGCGCCGCCGCATGTGGAGCCCCATCGATTTGTCTCGAGCGGGACGGGCCCACTGCCACGCCGGCTGCACTGATTGGCCGGATGTGGCCGTTACGACGAATGCTCCGGTTAATCAGTGGCGAGATGCAGGCTTGGATAGGATCCAGCACTGATGATCATTCTTTTTTTTTTTAAGAAAACTGATGATCATTCTCGCTACCACTAGTGTCTGTCATTCTTTCTTTTGCTCCGGTAGCATGAAACACTAATGATGCCTGTTCCGATGCTGATCACTAGTCGTTACTCTCGGGAAAGAAGGAGAGAGCGCTGTCGGAACTGAATAAATTAGGCATAAATTACTAACTTAGTGCAAAATGCGTGTTCCCGTTGGTGTGCTCTATTACCTGATGTACGTTACCAGTGTGATCTAAGGAAATGCTACGATCTTTCTCACGGCAACAACTTGTCCATAGCATGCAGCATGCTATGATCAGTCCCAACCACTCTCATCCCTCCAGGTAAACGCTCCCTTGTCTCGGCATGCTGATTCTCTATGTCTTTATTAGGTTAATGTAAAGTGCCTGGGATCCTGATCGAACCTGATAATTGTGCTAATGCGCGTGCATTGCTTGGCTTTGCTAACAAGCCTCCGGCGATCCACACTACTACTGCTTTTTCAGTGTCTGGGATGGCGTATCCATGCATGCATCTCCTATGCATTAGCAAATTTTCATCTGGAAAAAGCGCCCCCAAAAAATCTTATCTGCGAGGAGAAGGGAGAGATGATATAATTAATAGTCGAGTCAAAAACTCCAACGATTATCCACGGGTAGGATAGCGCCTATTCACTATCGATGGTTGCTGAGAACAGACCGTCTTTGAGAATTTGTGGCCCGAGGGGCAACAAAAAAAGTAGATTTCACAAAACTACGACTATTTGCATCTTTCACAACACAAAACTTCGACTTTTGATCTGGCCCACTTGTCAGCTACTCATTTAGCAAAATGGAGATGTGTGGCTGTGTGTCTAAAAGTTGTAGTTTTATAAAATTGTACTTGAAAGTTGCAGTTTGCTATTACTCGAGTGCAAATAGTCAAGGTCTTTTTAAATTTACTCAACAAGAAATAGGGCACTATGGATTCGCAGCTAGTGCTAAAAAATATTCAAAATAAGACAAGTTGATAGCATAGATTATGGTTTAAAATCAAAATACTCAATGCATATTGTTGGAATTTGGTCTATATTGTGGCCCATTTTGGAAAAATTTCGAAGCAACAAGTGATTGTTGGCTTTAGTCCCGTACTGCTAGTGTATGGTGAGGTGCCCAAAATTAAACATCTATGGCTGAACAAAAGAAAGCAATTGAAGGGAGAGATTGAGCCATGCTAAGTGTGTACACGCATAAGTGTGCGCAAATCCGTGTTTTTTTGCGTGTTCTCCCGCATGACTTGTGACCATGGCGTGATGTGGATGCAAGTCATATGTATTTTTACCACTTAAACCTTTCATAATATAACTATTTGTATAAATTAGGATAGAATCAATATATAATTTAATGTCTTAATCGGATTAATTGGCTTAGGAACTGAGGCACGGAGCCACAGGTCACAACCTAAAGCTATATACACAACCACCTAGAGAGCACAACCTAAATAACAGTGCGCTATTAAGCCATCTTCTTGCTCCGTTCGCTTCGTGTACATCAGCTTCGAACATGTCTTCAATCGTGACATTACACTACAACAGAACGGAATTTTCCTGTGCGCCAGAAACCCTCACGAAAATAGGAAAAACCCTCACGAAAATTATTCGTGTAGGTCAACCGTCACGCAAAAACACTCACGAATACGGCGCCACAGAAATTACATTTTCGTGACGGTCGACTCACAGGAAAAGATTTCGTGAGGGCTTACCCGTCACGAAAATTAAAACCTCACCAGATTTACAAACACAATTTCTTGGCAGCCAGCCCACAGGGAAATGTATTTTCGTGACGGTGAGAAGCCGTCAGGAAAATAGGTTGGCCTCCAGGAAAATTGGTTGTTCAGCAACCTAATATGCACTAGATTATATTAATCATTTGGTAGCTAAACATTTGCTCCTGCATCTTATATACTTCATCACTAGTTAAAGAGAACGAACATCCCAATTTATATTTCCGATTCATAAGATGAAACTGTATCATTGTGGATTCAAATTATCATAAGAATTAGAAGCATACAACATTCACACATCTACATATTAAATTGCTACAAAATGTACATCCTAGATACAAGCAACAATGCAACATATGCACCTCGTTCGGTTCGCTGGCTGTTGGCTGGGCTGGCTGAATCCCTCTCACGAGTTACTGTAGCAGCTGACTGGTGCTACAGTACCTCGCTGAGTGAGTATTCAGCCAGCCGCTGCTGGCAGCAGCCAGCCGAACGCGCTCATGGTTGCCGGCATTACATTTTTCTTCCAAATGAATGTCCACCGGGAGCATACACACCCAGCTAAAACAGAGAGCTAATGTACAGACCGCGGGGGTGGTTCGAGCGCGAGAGATTGGGAGAGTGGGGAGGCGGTGGAGGAGCGCAGCTGTAGACGAGAAGGCCGCGCCGCCGCGGCCGAAGTCGCGAAGCCTGCGGCGTTGTGGCTGGAGTAGTACTCGGCCGCGCCGCCGTGGCCGATGTCGCGAAGCCCACGGCGCCGTGGCTGACGTCTTACTCGGCCGCGCCGCTGCGCCGTTGCCGAGGTCGCAAAGCCCGCTGCTTCGTAGCTGGAGTCGTATTCGGCCGCACCGCTTCACCGTTGCCGAGTTTGTACTCGGCCGCGCCTCCATGGCCGACATCGCGCCCGGCAGCGCTCGTCGAAGACTGCACTCGGTCGCCGGCGCCGCCCATTGAGGCCGAGTTGCCCCTTGTTGGGAGGTGAGAGCCAGGGAGAGATTGAGGAGTCAGGGAGACTGGGGTGTCCGGCCATGGTTGGAGTCTTGGAGAGGATAAGAAGCTTGAGATGTTGAAGATAAGGTTTGGTGGCCTGGGTCACTTGGGTGCGAGATTTATCTGGTGGCCGAATTCGTTTCCTCGCATCCCATCGAGACAATTCGAAAATCAGACCCGCGTGCTGCTGGATTTTGCTTTCCGTGGCGGTGGACTGCCAGGAAAATATGGTGGCCGCCAGAGAAAAGATGATTTTCGTAGGGGTCCGACGAGCCCGCCACGAAAACTAATTATCCTGACGGTTTTCGGAGACCCTCACGGTAAATGGTATTATCCTGTCGGTATGTCATTCCACTCACGAAAAAAGCGCACTCTCACAAAAATTCCGCTTTCTGGTAGTGTTATGGCATAATAAATTGTATGAATCATAGTGTATTTGCCTAAAATATCAAGGTATAACAAGCCTCCTACCTCATCATCACACTGAGTCACACATGTTCCTTTCATAGACTATTACTGAGTTTTGCTTGGCCCTCATCCTTTAAGTAATTTAGGAATTTGGAGCTTTATTATTTTTGGGAGCCCTGGGAGGTCGGGCACCTTGGCTTTGCCAATGGACAGGCCTGCTGAAAATGTATTAATGCCAACTTTGAACTTAATAAAAAGTAGAAAATTGATTGGAAGTAAGGTGTGAGAGTTATTGCGGCTCGGGCTGCCAGCGTGTTGGCTGCAACTCTCCACGGGAGATAGGTCAGCAGCAACTTGATAAAGAGATGTTTGTTCGGCAGGCTGTTTTACAGATATTTTACTGTAGTGAATGTTAAAGAAATAACTGCGAACATTGTAACTGCTGCAGAAGAAATAACTAAAATACTGTAGCAGCTAGTAGCTGCTACAAAACAGCGAGGTGAACAAGCTCGTTTACAATAGCTCGCTGTGATGAGCTAAATTCGTCGTGTTGCAAGTTTTATATATGGCAAAGTGTGGATTCCAAATCTTAAATCATGACAAAATACAAATATTCTAGTGGGACACATTATGGACTCTCTATCGACATTATCAGCAAAGTAGTGCAAAAATAAATAAATAAAATAAGCAGTCAAATATGATGTACTCTCACTGTTCTAATTTAATTGGCACTTTAGTCTAGTTTTTTCAAAATAATTGGTCTTGTTTGACTGTTGTGCTGAACAACCTGCTGTGGTTGTTTTCGGTTGCTATGCAGAGCAAGAAACAACCGCAGCAGCTGTTGCAACCGGCTGTTTAGGCTGTCAGAACACATCAATTTCATTCTCACTTTTTAATGTATTTTTTTTTCCAATACATATCTATTTTTATTTCTCTCATTCTTTTTCTTGTGCATCAATTTTTACCAATTTTTTTAATCTCTTTACTAAGAACTAAAACGTTAATTAAATTAAGACGGGTGAAAGGGGTCTTAGCTTAGTAGTTAAGGCATTCGAGTAGTACTTTTAAGGTCCTAGGTTCGACTCCCGGTGGAAGCGAATTTTCTAAAATTTAACGGTATTTGTACTTTCAGCGGTAGGCGACGTGGCCGTCGACAGCGAGGCGTCAGTGGTGACTTCGTCAATCTGAAGAATTTACCGGCTCAGTCTTCGAAAATGCTCATAGAAGTAGGGTTTACGTATGTACGTTCATAGAAGTGAGTGTGCGTGCGTTGTGAGTGTATGAGTTATACTGTGTAATAAAAAAAATTAAATTAAGACGGATGGAGTAAGTAAAAAATTTATACTCCCTCTGTTCCAGAATACTTGGCATTCTAGTTCTGAACCTGGACAACCTGTCTGTCCAGATTCATTGAACATTCTATGAATCTGGATATCAGAAAACACTCCTAAAATGACAAGTAAACTTGGACGGAGGGAGTAGTTATTTTAGTACAGAGGAAATATGTGGATGTTTTGACTCTCAGTTTGAACGGAATAGTCCATAACTTGAGATACACGTGTCCCTATAATAGTAAAAATTCTCCTTAACAAAAAGATTTACTTCCAACAGTAAATGAACTGCCACACCGCCACAACGTGTCAACCCCTAACCTTTCCCATTCGACTCGCCGGTTTGACCGTTTGAGACGAGAAAATCGGAAGCCCCTTCATCTCCCCTGCCTCATTTCCCCACCTGCGCCCGCCGCCTGCCTCGTCGGGAAGGGAATCCCAGCGCCGGGCCGCCATGATGGGCCCCGGCCTCTTCTCCAACATCGGCAAGAGGGCCAAGAGTACCGCCCTTCCCTCGAGCCGACCCGAACAGTTCTTGATTCCTTGGCTGCTCGCCTTCCGACGAGCTAGCATTCTCTGACCCCTTTGCGCTCTTGTTGGCTTCGGCGTCACATTGATCCGCAGATCTGCTAACCAAGGGCTGCACCCGCGACCAGAAGCTCACCATCTCCACCGTTACCGCCTCTGTCTTGGTAAGCATGCCTTTGCCTCCTTCTCTCTTCCCCCTTTGGTCATGCCGGATGATTAGGCGCTATCTCGTCCATAATTAATGTGAGTCGAACCAATTTTCTTGTTGGCGGTGTGAGCATTGTTTGCAGTCTCGGACGTTTGGTAAATACATTGTGCTGTTCTACTTTGCCGCCATGGTTCCGTGACCAATTTCAGTTTTGTCGGTTTGTTGGTATGTAGTTGTTGCTTTCAAGTGTAGATTTTCTTCTACGCAAGTGGGCGGCAGGTTTAGTTGTAATAATCTATGTTGAATCTGTTTCTGCTAAGATACCTTTCAGGGTTTGGGCAGCTGTGTAGGTTATTGGCATTTTGTACTAGAACTGGCTAACATTTTGGGAAATCCAACCAATGCTTAGTTATTAAACTGAACAAAAGGCAAAGCTTCCGTCGCGGTGGTGTCTTTACGTGTTGCTAATTCTCTCAAGAAAGCAACTTCAGATGCGAGATTGTTCATGCTATAGATGACACCATGACATTACAGATGCCCGTTGTTTCTGTTATGTGGACTGTATCTCCTAAAAATATTTTGGTCCATTTAGAGGCATGTCCTGTAATCAGCAATTGCTTGACCACGATACTGGGTTCCACATTTATGCAGGTTTTATTTCTTAAAAGCCTCCTTGTATTGTATTATAATATCTCACGTTTTTCCTACCAAAGCTGAATTTTGAATTTGTTATAACTGGTGTCAAAGATGTTACCTCTGTAATATTCATGAATTGTCTGTCAAATTTGTGCAATATATAAAGAGCTGTTTCTGATTTTGTAGTGTTACCGATAGATTTTTTTTTTTGACGAAACTGATAGATTTTTTAGTGTCCATCGTTGCACCATTGAGAGAACGTTGTTCCCAGATAGTTGCTTGTTTTGGGGTAGAAGAGCTCAGGTGGTGGCTAAAAAAGACGGTTTACTGTAAATATCATTCACATTTCATTGACAAGATTGCCATTTGGATGAACGTTTAAATATTCTTGGTGGCCTCTAGACCCTAGTTGACCTTAGTGGGATTACAGAGGATATGCTTGGGGAAGAACAAGGGTATAGCTGTTCAGATTACCATACACACTCAATATACATTAATTATAGAATTCAGTGCATAGGTAACAATCCTTTTTTTTAAGGATTCGCAGGGGCCAAGAGCTATCCTTAGCTGACTATGACAAAAGGCTTGTGAAACAAAGTAGCGCGGTTGAAATTTAGTTAGTAGTTTTCACATTTTCCTTACACGCAGGAAGCCAAGTACATCCATAGGGGTGGCTGTGTAAAGGGGGCTTTCTTTCGTAGCCTTTCCTGACCCCTGTTTCTGGGTGCTTCTAATGATAATATCGCAGGGAAGATCTTTCCCCTGTGACCGAGTTTTTCTAAGTTGTTTGATGTGGCTTCTGACACAAATTTATTGTGAACTAGTGACAAGTTTGATCCATATGTGACATGTCCCTTATTTGCAGAGCTGGGCTCTACTTTATGTTCTATAAACTATTTCAGTGAAGAAACTTTAGTTCTGTTGGATTGATATTTCTTCTTTAATACCTTGAAGAATTGATGTTAAGGCTCATTGATGCATTCTAGTGACTTCATGTGGTTTCATGATGAAAGTCTATAAGTTCGCTAAGCAGAACAAACCGTTTTGTGCAATAGATCATTCAGGCACCACGACCTGAAATCAAATTTATTATATGTTAGTCAGGATGAATGGATGTTCAGTGTAAAATGATGAATGAATATTTTAGTCAAAAAAATTTCCTTAATGTTTCAGGTTCTCACCTCGGCTTCTGTAAAGAAAAAGGAACTTTATACCCATGATATAAGCTCAGTGTACAAGCACAAAAATACTGTCATCAACGTCATCATGGGTGCAGAATCAAATGTTAGTTCTTTGGCTTTCAGTTCACCCCTTCTATCCTGACTAGTTGCTAAGTATGTTGGTTTCACGTGCTGTGCAGATCTCTACTACTTTGACTGTATTAGAAGCCCTGCCATCCACAAATCTTTTGATTTGTGTTGAGCTGCCTGATAACAAAGGTGGAAAGGTGACTATTTTCTTCTCCCACTTTTTGATATTAGTTTTCGGGACATCTCTCTTGTACATTTAGAAATTTAAAGGTTGAATTCTTTTTCTGATCTCCCTGTTGTACAAGTTCTGGTTCCTGCTGGATACATCAACCCTAAGCCTCTATCTCATTACACTGCATATCAGTTAATATGTACTAACTGCTCACATTTGTTGACAGTTGGAGCTGCATTACTGCCATTTCCATAAAAATGCAAGTTTTGCTACTAAGATTGGCATGAAGCCTTATCCGGTGCTTAAAATTTCTGGTACAGTAGGGGCTCCAGGAGTTGCCTTAGGTGCTGAAGTTCAGTATGATACAGCCAAGGGGGAATTTACGAAGTACAATGCTGCAATAGGTGTGACTAAGCATGACTTTCATATTGCATTCATTCTGTAAGCTGTTTATTTCTTTTTTTTTTGTGTGTTAATTCAAATTGCTAAATGTTCTCAGTTTAAGTTTTGGCTAGCTTTGCTTAGATTGCCTCTACTTTGCAGGTCTAACAAAGGTGATAGGATCAAAGTGTCCGGTCTGTACCACTTTGATGAGAAGCATAGGGCCTGAGTTGCAGCTGAATTCACCAAGGAGCTGTCACGCAACAAAAATACTCTTACTGTTGGTGGCATGTACAGGATTGATCGTCGGACAAAGGTTAAAGCTAGGCTCACCAGCAGTGGAAGGCTTTCTGCTCTTCTTGAGCATAAGATTAAGCCAAAGTCACTTCTGACAATCTCTGGTGAATTCAACACCAAGGCCTTGGATAAACGCCCCAAGATTGGTTTGGCTTTCTGTTACAGCCCCAGGCCCCATGGATCAAGCAGATCAAGCAAATTCCGCCATCATGCCCCCGAACCAGCCCGACTGGTACCAGAAGTTATCTATAGGAGTTTACTCGTTTCTTAAGTTGGTAGGAGATTTACCTCAAACAAAAAAAGGTTAGGTAGGAGATCCTGTAAATTTGGAAGTTTATATTTTAATACTCCGGAAGTCTATCTTTCGTAGATCATTCGTTAGGAAGCTCCTCAGCTATAAATATCAGGAATGGGGCTCATAAATCATTTAGCAAGGAGTAGAATGTTGACCTCCCAACTTTCCCAAATCTCCGACTCTTGTGCGACGGTCTTCTCATTAACTCGGAGCTTGATGCCTTCATCAACGTAATGTGTAGTAACTGATACTTGGCCCTATTAGTATTCACCACCTGAGCATGCGGGCAGTATAGGCCCAGTTGTGATGATCAAGATGCTTATCAATAGTGTTTTATCTTTGTCAATGGAGGTACAAAAGATTTCAACTACAGAAAGGTATGATTTCGCAGCAGAGCAGGTATGATTTCGCAGCAGAGCATCTGCATTGAGGAGATTGCAGCAGTTTCAACATGTACAGAATGGTATAAAATATCTTTTTTTTAAAAAAAAACAAGATGAGTAAATAAAAGCGTTACCATGTCTTGTTTGGTCCGTTCGAACAAGATGAGTAAAAGTCTTATACTACAATTTAGTTAAAGCCAATTCACGACGTTAATGGACACGAAGGATAAAAGTCTTATACTACAGATAGATCATATACATTGTGGGTCGGATGAAATTTCACGATCACACTAAATGGTGCGAAGAGAAACTCGTTCAAGAAGATAAAAGAAAAGACAAATAGTGGCGCTTCTTTCCTGTGGCACGAGTTCCAGATATGAATTTTGCAGCATATTGGAGTTTACTTGTTTGGGTCTCACACTGCTTTAATTTTCTTTTACAATCATAAGACCGTGGGATGCTTCTCCCCAAATCCTAATTAGATGCTGCTCTTGAGCTAGTATCATGATGTTAATCATTCCTTGCTGGTTGAAATCACCAGCGAAAGTGTTACAAATCAGTATTTACTCCTCTAGTAGCAATCACATTGTCACAGGACCAGAGAAAATGGCTCCACTTTAGGCTGCAATTGTATACAGTTTCTCATCATCAGAAAAGAGTGGTACACAGTTGAACAAAGAATAGTATGCAGTTAGATCAATGAAATAAAAACAGAGGAGACAATAAACGCTGCAATGTCACATGAAAAAAAAAACTGAGGAAATGACCCAAAATTATGTAAGCAGCCCTGTTTCGTTAAACACATCATTTATACAATACTTCCCATGTCAATGGGAAAATGGGGTATATTAGCATTTGCGGTGCTAATTGTTGTACATTTACTAGATTGTATATTTAACATATATGAATAAACTCAACAGCAAGATCTTGAAATTAAGTAATCATATGGCGACAAATCATTTAAGCAAGACTGTACCTCTACCACCCCATGTTGTATCCAGTCAAGATATGATGCTGTGAAGAATGGATCTCTCAATATAGATACAGAACTTATGAATGTTTACTCCTGAGATCTGAACCGTTTTCCCCATTTGATAAGAAGGTCTTCAATATTCGCATCCATTCTTGTACCTCTACCACCCCACACCAACATATGAGCAAGATCAGCCATCGATGATCCATCGACCTCATGAACTGCTTTGAAACCCATCCTTGTATAGAATCTAACGAGCTGACAACAAAAAGGGCAGAGGTCGTGTAAATTGTCCTGTGGAAAGGCTCAAAGAGTTCACATAGTCACAGAGAAATGTTGTGCATCATGTACATCCAATTG
Organism: Eragrostis curvula; assembly: GCA_007726485.1. NCBI lineage: Eukaryota > Viridiplantae > Streptophyta > Magnoliopsida > Poales > Poaceae > Eragrostis > Eragrostis curvula. The sequence continues at coordinate 26,103,281 of CM017439.1, read as the reverse complement.
TTGGAGCTTGCACTTTTCGTTAATGTATTCGGTAAGAAGTACTTAGCCAGACATAGACTTATCAATACTAACCAGAACAATATTAGAACTGACAAGGACATGGACAATGTTCGGATACAAAGCGAGCATTCGAGTCCCGAAGTTATTGCAAATTAATTGTACTCAAAATATTGGTTTTAAGACTGCATGCTCCTTGCTTATTTTTCCATTTTAGGCCCCCTTTGGGATGCGGGATTTTTTCCTATTCCTGCGTTTTTCCTGTGAACAGTCAACTGATTCCTGTGAAATTCCTGTACAATTCCTGTGAAAATCCTGCGTTCCAAAGGGGGCCTTAAACATTGGGCAAAGCATGTCAAGTGAATTTACAGGTTACAGTTCTACATTGCAAATGCTGATGGATGCAATGACAGAATTCAGTGTCAGAGCAAGTGAATTTCACTCACTACACAGCAAATTCTGAAGCCAATCGACCGTAGTAATTCCATGGTATGCTAACAATTACCAAATCAGCAAACTACAGACGCAGGACCAAGCGCTCAATATTGCTGTTCAACCAGGAGATAAGAAATAGCAGTCCTGTTCGAGTACCTTTTCATGGTAGAGCGGCGTGTCGTTGATGGCGAGCAGCTCGGCGCGCGCGCACCCGGAGTCGTAGCCGTGGCGCACGGCAACGGCGCCGAGGAAGATGCCAAGCCCGAACAGCGGCCGGTCGGAGACTCCCAGCGTGGCGCGCGTCATACGCATGGAGTCCAGGTGCAGCACGGCGCCGCCGGGCCACGGCCGCACGACGCCCTCAGCGCGGCCCAGCTCCACAACGTCTTCCCCCTCGCCGCGGGTGGCCGTGACGCGGAAGAAGGGGCCGACCGTGCCGAGGCTCACGCGCAGGCCCTGCGCACGCGACGCGGCCATGATGTCCGCCATGGTCGGGTAGGCCGCCGGGCGCGTGACGGGGTTCGCCGGGGAGGGCGGCGCGGCCATGGGAGCAGCGAGCGGGGGAGTGGTGGGGAGAGTGGGCTCGTTGGCGGGGGAGAGCCTCACGATTTTTCTCCTCCAAAATCCGGAAAACAAATGCTAAGCGGTTTCTAGTAGAGTACCGATGTCATTCCCAAACATTAAGGTGGTGTTTGGGTAGTGGGAAATGTAAATTGGATTTGGGATTGAGAAATGAGTCTTAAGAGAATGGAAAGTTGAGATCTAATATGATGGAAGACCTAGATCTCTCATCTCATTTCTTTATCCCAATTCCTATTGCCATGTCTCAATTGCCAAACGCCCGCTAAGGGGATTGCTATATCCTACTCGGGCATTTGAGAGGAGGCTGCCACCTGAATTTTCTCTTCCCTCCCTCTCCCCCTTCCACTACCAAATCCAGCTTCTTCTTCATCTCCGGCGAGCAGGAGCTCCTCCGGCGAGGTTCGGGGTTGGGGTTGGGGAGCTCACCGGTATTTGTCGGACCTAGAAGAAGGGGGAGACAGGCCGGCCCGACGGTGGTGGCGGGAGAGACGGCGGAGGCGGAGGCGGCGGGGACACCGCCGAAGCGGGCGGCGGGAGATGGCGGTTGGGCCAGGGAAGGGCGGAGGCGTGCGTGGACGACGACGGCGGAGCGGTTGTCCGGCGGCGGCAGGTGGGGCGGCGGGGAGGACGGCGCGTAGGCCGGAGGTTGAAGAAGGTGGGGTAGCCGTTGGATCTCCTGATCCAACGGTGGTGGAGGCTGGGAAAATGCCCAGGTGGCCTCTAGACAGTCCCAACATTAAACCATTCTGATTAGTATTTACTCGAAACTACGGTAAAAAAAGTCTATCAGCTTACCGAATCACAATATATTTATGTCAAGTGGTATCAGCTTACCTAATCATTTCAACTTAGGGTATGCCCAACAAAACCTCCAATAAAAAACTATACAATTTGTGCAAGTGACCAAGTATACATGTAAGTAAAAGCGCGATAACATGACATCACATAATAACATATTTAAAAGCACGATAATATATTTAAAATGAACAAGTTAAGGTCAAATGAAGTTCAATATCGTAAATTGTAAATGAAATAAATAAATTGTAAATTAAGTAAGTAAAATACCGCTTCTTATCGAGCACTCGACAACAAATCATAAATGAAAGAAAAACAATACAAACATAGGAGTCTGCACGCTATCCTTACCCGTGGCACCCCGACCTTTTGTACTTGCAAGCCACGAACAATGCCGCGACAGCGACAAGCGGCGGATCACATTTCTTCATGGCCTGCATCATAGGTACTCATTCAAATATGTACATGCTTAGGTAAAGTGTCTAGTATAAATGCCCACCTTCGGTGGCTTTGAATACATGTCGTGCTAGGTGAATATATATAGTCTTTGGGACATCTCTCGTGCTGCAACAAATTTTGATTTGTTTTTTTCAATTTAAAAAGTAATAATTCATAATATAGAAGCTCTTTTACCTGGGCACTCTCGTAAAACATGTAAATGTCGTCGATGTAGTCAACCACTGCCAACTCGTTGTCACGATCAAGCTTGTCAATGACATTGACATGCTCGATCTGGCTTGTCAGCAAGGAGCAGACCTAATGCAAGCTGAAATAATAGTGAACAAGGGGTCACATAGCATGCCAATAAGTACTACTAGTACCAGCGCTTGTACTAGTAGTACTTACCAGTGTCTTTGTATGACTGTTTCCCATTATATCAGTTCGCCTATAGCCTACAAGCCGGATCAAGTTATACATGACAACTCAATCGCGACAACAAGCTGGCGGTGGTTGATTACATCGACAACATCCACAAGTTTCACGAGAGCGTACAAGTAAAAAAGCTTTCATATTATGAATGATGATTACCATACTTAATAAAATAAACCAAACAAAACTTAGTTGCAGCATGAGAGACGTCCTAAAGGCTACATATGCACTCAGGGCAACATCAGTAAAGGCATGCGATGTATTGATTGGAAACTTTACCTCACCATGTTGCCGGTACAGCAACGTTGAGATCAGCGACGTCCATCACCTTTTGGAAGATCTGTTTTATACAGCGATGTATAATTATCAATGGCACGTTGTGGTGAAATTTCAAAGGATTTGGTTGACTAGATTACCGGGAACGCAGACGTCTGCAGGGTATGCGCGCAGACATGGGGCAGAAGCAGATACGACGTAGATCCCGAGGGCCTCAGTGGCCCTATGGCCATCATCTTCTGGTGTCTGGTGTGTTAAGATCGAACACAACTCCTGGTAAACTGTGGAGACATCTGGCGCACCGGATCGCCGGGAACGCTGCTGTGTGCACCTGGCGCCGGGCGCATACAGAAGCAGAGTCACCGGTGTTGGCCACGACTCCATCTGGGTATTCGTTGCTCCAATGGTCGATCTATTTCGTGGGTTTGTGGACGACAAACATGGCTATAATCTGGTGAAAGAACGCGGCGATCGGAGATGTGGATCTCTGGGAACGCGAATGCCAACATGGGTTGTCAGGGCTGATCGCGACTGGCAGCGTGGACGGCGCGGTATGGAGACAGCCTGGCGGCGCTGTGGATCTCAGGTCGTGCGTTTTATTGGCAGCCGAGGAGGGACGGCAGCTGCGGCGTCGAGAGGGTGTTGCACTTCGCGTGCTAGGGTGTTTCAGGGTCACAGCGTGCTGGGCTGGGCTGAGCAGGGTGCAGGGCTAGGTGGTTCGGTTACTTGGGTAGGCTGGGCTAGTGGTTAGACCGATGATTGCATATGTTGTGTCGCGTTGGAGGGCTGCTGTACAGGCTGCTAGTTCAGCTAGCTAGTGAGAGTTACCTCAAAAAAAAAAAAAAGCAGGATGAGAGGGCCAAGCGAAGGGAAAAAGATCACGGCAAGGTTGGACACCACATGGCGGCACAAGCTGCAACATTCGGTGTAGATAACTTGTGTACAACTCACAAGAAAAGTTACCGTGGAAAGGAAAACAACAAGAGATACACATACTCCCTTCATTCCTTTTGAAGTGCCATTCTAGAAGCCAGTGGCGGAGCTAGAGCTTGTGGAAGGGGGGTGCAACACTGCAATTTCAGCTGTCTCGTTGTGAAGTTTTAACCTTGTGGGTGCAGATTTGTGAGTTAAAGGAGTGCATATGTGGTGAAACGAAGCTTGGTAGCATTGAAATTTCAAAAGGTCTGGGTGCGGCCGCACCCAGAGCAACACAAGAGCGCCCCTGCTAGAAGCCAACTGTTTTTTTGTTTAACATTAGGCTACTCCCAATGCATCGTTTCGTTTTGATGTTTCCAATGGTGCCATATAAGCACAAAAAGATTTGTTTGAGGATTGCAATAGGTCTTGCAATGCATTGTTTCAATTTTTTTTTTTTTGTTTCCAGGTTTACATGCAAGAGACAACCTATCTTGGAAACAATGCACTCATAGTTTCATCTAGATGAAACGATTCTCATCTCTCTCCTCTTTAATGTCTTGCCACATCATAAAAAATGGTGACATGTCATCTAATTTAGTGGAAATGAAACTCCCATTCGGAGTAGCCTTTGGTGTCATTCTTGTTTCCCAATGCAGCTCTCTCTGTCTCTCCTTTTTCATTGGTCATCGTTTTCAACGTGTTTTACTTTTTCATCTCCTTAATTCTCATGCCAAGCCTAAAATGACATCTAAAATGAAACAGAGGGAAAACATAACAAGAAAGCCCACGTTGTTACCATGGGATATCTGACAGATGCTTGGGCTGCCAAATAGTTGCGGCACCATGAAAAAGCATCGGGGATAGGCATCCATCCTCACCACAAACGCAGATTTTCAGTTTTCTTATTGTGTCTGGGAACAATTCAATGCATACTGCTATAACAAAATTAGAATCACATTCAATGTTGATGGACTATGACAAGGCAATATCGATCCAAAATTTGTTCTGCTATGCATGCATGGAGTAAGAATTTAATACTGTATCCTCAGCTCTCTAGGGCCAAAAGGATTTTCTTATTAATTTGTAAAATCTCATAGATAGTAGCCATTGAAACCACATCATAATGATGCAGCCCTACTTCATACTCATCAGTTTGTTACATTTAACTTCTCTCCTAATATATATATCTGTAGGAATTAATTAGACATCTCGAAAATGGCTTCTGATGATCCATTTTTTGGGTATTTGCTTGTGCCACTATTTTGGTAGGCATTTATTTACTGAATATTTTGGATCATATAAGATTGAAACTTTTCATTTTACACATGGACCAGTGCATGCATGAAAACGAAATGTGAACGTTCTCTATAGCTTGCATACACTATGACGCCTATAAATGTCAAGATTTTAACAGATTTATATACATGTTCAATTTACACATGTCTTACCCAAGTGCCCATATAATTACCTCTACCCATCAAGTAGTTTTGCATCTCCTTAGTGCCAGAAGAGACGACATATACACAATGAGGGCAAGCATAGGGAAATTGGCCATCATTTTGCTGTTCATGTTCTTATTTCAAGGTTAGTAGCATTTGATTGTTTTCCCCACTATTTTTATTAACATTGTTAGGCAAGTTTATTTTCTTTCCTCTCCAATGTTTTTTTATAATTTTTCTTCCTGTTCTTCATACTTTATGCTTTCAGATTGAGAACTAAAAGTACTAAGCATTATGTTGATCTATGTAGGGTGGATGGTTGAATCAGTTGTCTACGATAATACAGCGAGCCTTCAGGCAAGTAATTTATTTTTTTACGATAATACCCTAGAACAAATTGGCTTTCAACGGCTATATGCATATTTTTATACGGATTTGGGACAATTTTGCCTTTATCTTTTTCTTAGAAAATTAGTGCTTTTGCAGCACTTTGCTGAACGTAGTTGGAGCAATATCTGTACCAATTTTAAAATGTAAATAAAATTCTATGGTCCTTGGTGTAGAAATTTATGTTTGATTTCGCTTTTAGTTTGGTAAAAAAAATTCTCCTTCCTACTATTCGATTTTCAGTCTTAATTTTGCTTTGTTTCCCAGTGCGTGAGCGACCCGAACGGACCTCTGTATAACGGCGGCATCATCAAGAACAGCGAGTTTAACGATAGCCTGAAGGATTGGTTGGTGCCTCCGGGCGTCGAGGCCAACGTCAGCAGCTCACAGTCCGGCAACAAGTTCGCGGCGTCGCACAGCAACGGCACAAAGCCGTCGCGCAGCGTGTTCCAGAAGATCCAGTTGCAGAGCAACAACCACTACGCCCTCTCAGGTACGACGATTACACACAAGGATTATTCAATCCTGAATGGATATATTCATGCTGTAGTTGTCACCTTTTTTGTTGTGCGCGTCGACGTACATGTATGTGCAGCATGGCTTCAGGTGCCAAATAAAGAGGTGGTCGTGAAAGCCACCGTCAAGACTCCCAACGGCGAGTTTCTCGTTGCCGGCGCCGTCCTCGTCACGCCCGGGTGCTGGACCATGCTCAAGGGCGGTATGACATCTGAATCTTCTGGGCCAGGCGAGCTCTCCTTCGAGGTGGAATATGTTTGGTTAATCATAAAATCTTCTCTAAATTTTAGTAACATTTTCTTAAGTGTAATAACTGTGCTTAACAAACTGCTATATATATATGATATTTGCAGGTGGATGACGTGGTGGACATCATGTTGGACAGCGTGTCCCTACAGCCCTTCTCGTTCGAGGAGTGGAGAGCGCAGCGCAACCTCTCCACAGAAAGGGCGCGGAAGAGCACCGTCAAGGTCGTCACCAAAGGCGCCGACGGGAAACCTCTGGCGAACGCCACCGTGAACATCGCGCTTTCCAAACCCGGCTTCCCGTTCGGCAACGCGATGACCAAGGAGATCCTGGACATCCCGGCGTACGAGCAGTGGTTCACGTCGCGGTTCACGGTGGCCACCTTCGAGAACGAGATGAAATGGTACAGCACGGAGTGGACCCCCGCGCACGAGGACTACGCCGTGCCCGACGCCATGCTGGCTCTCGCGGCGCGGCACGGCATCACGGTGCGCGGGCACAACGTGTTCTGGGACGACGCCAAGTCGCAGATGGAGTGGGTTAAGCCCATGGACCCAGGCCGGCTGGCCGCGGCGGTGGCGCGGCGCCTCCGGTCCGTGGTGACGCGGTACGCCGGGAAGGTGATCGCGTGGGACGTGGTGAACGAGAACCTCCACTACGATTTCTTTGAAACCAGGCTGGGCCCCGACGCGTCGCCGCGGATCTACCAACAGGTCGGGAAGCTCGACAAGACCGCCATCCTCTTCATGAACGAGTTCAACGTGCTGGAGCAGCCCGGCGACTTGGACGCCGTGCCGACCAAGTACGCGGCCAAGATGGCCCAGATCCGCGCCTTCGCCGGCAACGCCGGGCTCAGGCTCGCCGTCGGGCTCGAGAGCCACTTCTCGGCGCCGCCCAACATCCCCTACATGAGGGCGGCGCTGGACACGTTGGGCCAGCTCGGCGTGCCCATCTGGCTCACCGAGGTCGACGTGGCGCCCGGGCCAATGCAGGCGGCCTACCTGGAGGAGGTGCTGCGGGAAGGGTACGCGCACCCCAGCGTGCAGGGCATCGTCATGTGGGCGGCGTGGCACGCCAGCGGCTGCTACGTCATGTGCCTCACCGATGACAACTTTCGGAACCTCCCCGTCGGCGACGTCGTCGACAAGCTCATCGCCGAGTGGAGGACGCACACCAAGGCAGTCACCACGGACGCCGATGGCGTGGTCCAGGTTGACCTCGTTCACGGAGAGTACAACTTCACGGTGATCCACCCGTCATTGAAGGAACCGGCCGTGCACCCTGTGACGGTGGATACCTCGTCGTTGGCACCGGGCAAGACCATAGATATCAAGGCGTAGGAACCAGAAATAGGAGGTTAATTAGTCACCCGGTGGAGTAGAAACACATTCAAATGACGTTAGGGAGTCCTGTAGAAGATTCATGACTTTCGTGTACCAATCCCTAATTCAAAATGAAAAAAAAAATGAACCTAGTGCCAGAAAAAAAAAAACTAGAGTACAAGTTGTGCACATGTTTCATTAACAAGGAGCAAAATGTTTACATCGGGCACGCTCTTCAAAAGCATCATCAGCGCATCACGATGTCAAGCATTACTCCCTAACATCATATACTGATGTCTGAAAGTTGTATTCAATAAGACTAAGCACGTGGTTCTGGAAAATAGACAAAACGCTAGTTGCATCAATCTGACATCAAACGCTAGTATATGATGCCTTTAGATCAGCAGTCACCCGCAGCGAGCAAATCGGATCTATATGCCACTTGTGACTCAATAGTCCAGATGCCACCATGTGCGCAGCAGTTTTGGTCGGTCTGCTCAAAGATTTGGAAACTAAGCTGAACAGAAGATTGCCACGGTACTCCAAGCTAGCTGCATGGGACACCTATAACAATTCTGACCCAAGGTTTCACTTTTGCACGCTTGATTTGTTTCAAGGATATATATGCAAATCCTTCGGAAACTTTATTTAACTACCATGAAAGATTAGGGTTTCAAGACATGTGGACATCTCCTAAATTTCAGACGACTGAAATTTTCCACCTCACTCAAATTTTTTATGTTGCAACATGTATTTTTGCATGTTGAAATGGTTATTGTAGGATGTTGCAACATATCTCCATATGTTGTTCAATGTTGCTTAGCATGTTACGGTAAGTACTGTATATTGGATTTTTCATGTTGTAATTAATAATTATCCTTTTGTGTTCTATTAATTTTTTTGTGTGTCTTGCGGCCTTAGAACGACACTATGGAGCAACCTAATGTGCATTCACTTTACCAACAAAGCCTTATACCTCCTTTTCTTTCATTCATATTGTTTCAACTTTTAGTTTATTTTGTGCTTATAACGGTGACCCACCCGTCGCTGAAGACACCCGCCGTGCACGCTGTCACGGTGGATGCGTCGTTGCCACCAGGCAAGACTATAGATATCAAGGTGTAGTTGGAAGTTTAGAACTAGAAATAGGAAGAAACACATTCAAATGACGTTAGGTGGTTCTACCTAGATTCATGACTTGGTGTATCAATCAGTTTTTTAAAAGGAAAATTCTGAAACTCATCAGTGTTGAAGGAAAACAAAAGTAGAGTAAATCGTGCACATATTTCATTAAGAGCAAAATGCCTCTACAGCAACATGACGCCAATGGCTTCAGCCCCACACAATGACACCGTGCAAGGTCCGCAACAAACCCTTGCAGAACGCCAAGCTCAGCTCACCTTGTCGAATATGCATGCCATCCTGAAACTATCCATGCGCAAAACTAAAAGAGAGTAAAGGTATACAATACTTTTCAGTTTTGCGCATGGATACAATACTTTTCAGGTATACAATACTTTTCTTTGCAGAACGCCAAGCTCAGCTCACCTCGTCGAATATGCACGCCATCCTAAAACTATCCATGCGCAAAATTGTAATCGCGCTAGGAAGGTAATTTTGACTGTAGTCACGCTAGGAAAGGTATACAATACTTTTCAGTGGTCACACAAAACACTCAATAGGGTTCACTCAATAAGATTAGTAGAAACAGGGAAATGCATTGCTCGAAAAAAAAAAGAAACAGTGAAGTACATAAAAATGGAATACATTTCGGAGATAGCTATACCAATTCTGATACCTGCCTGAAGTTCGATGTCATGGCCTCCATGTGGGTACGGCCAAGTGCTACAGAGACCTGGACGCCACCGTCCGGAGCTCCACGCAACACTACCTCCTCCATGACAGTCATAGACACCATCTCCACCCGCGACGGCGCGCCCCACCCAAAGTCTGTCTCGAACGGCCTGAACTGGTTGGACTTGGACGACCCCATCACGGTGACCCTATCCGCCGGGAGTCCGTGGCGAAGAGCGAGGCGGTGCTCCAAGTTTGCCATGGGATCCTCAAGGTCCTCGCGTATGGCCCTCTGGATCGCCGACGCGGCGCAAACGAGACCGTCATCTCCGTCGCGTGACAGATCGGCAACAGTGGCCCTTGCTAGGTACCCCATCACACAGTTCCCAAAGTAGTTCTCGTCCACAGGGGGGCGGAGCCGGCGGCGGATATCCGCGCTGAGCAAGAAGTAGCAGTCGTCGTCGGCGTGGTCCATTGTGGACTTGGCGCGAACGATGGACGTCCACACCAGGGACGACACGGCGACGAAGGTGGACAGCGGCTCGACGATGATGCCGGATCCTTGTCGGCACAGGCGCTGCTTCAGCGACTGAATTTCGCCGGCGCCGAGCCAGAAGGTTCTCCTCCTCTGCCGCGCCATGTCCGCCGGGGGGAACGGGAACGCATCCACCGGCGCGTTCGTCGCAAACCTTTGTTTGGACTTCCGCGTCAGTTCCTGAACTCTCGGGTCCCGAATCACTTGTTCCCGGTCGAAGATCGGCTGCACGAGATGATGACCGGGCTCTCGAGCTGCCGTTGCCCACGCGCTCATGAACCGCCAGAACGACCGGCCGTCGCACGCCGAGTGGTGCATGGACACGCCCACTGCCACGGTGCCATCCCCGGCCGCCGGCCTCGTGACCTGCACGGCGAGGACCGGGGCCGGCAGCTGCCCCGCGGGGCCTACCTCCGGGACGAGCAGCGCGAACACCTCCGCGTCGTGCTCTTCGTCGCCGGCGAGCCGGCGCATGCCGTCCACGGTGCCGCCGCGGTACTCGGCCTCGACGAACTTGACGCCGGGGGATACCGCTCCGGGCGAGCAGTCGATCACGACTTCTCGAGAGGACGGGCCGTCGTCTTGGGTCATCAGCTTGCCGGAGAGGGGCGGGAAGGCGGCAAGCGTCGTGGCCAGCGAGGACTGGAAGGAGTTGACGATGGAGGGGAACGGCGGGAGGCTGGGGCCCTTGTAGAACAAGACATTCTGCACGGGCGCCATGGTGACGTACAGGAGGTCGAAGAAGGAGAGCTTGAGGACCGCCGTTGATGTGTTGGTGGCTCGGTACGGCAAGACATGGCTGACCCTCACAACTCGAACCGGCCGCGAGCTCAGGAAGCGGTGCGGGACATGTGGAATCTGTGATCTCAGGACCCCAAGCATGGAGCTCATGGACGCCCTCACGATTCCTGCCCAGAAACTCATGGTGCAATAGGAAGGAATTGCTCTCTTACACAGTTTCTGCTACATATGCATTCTCCTTGTTGGATTAGTTCGTATATATTTTGACACCGCTGCTGCGTCGCCGTCGCGTGATCACCTCGAGCACGCGCATCTGTGCTGCTTCAGAACTATTAAGTGGTTAGGTTCTGTTTTTTCGTTTTTTCTCTTTCGTGTTGCAGACTTGGTTGGGGGCCTTGTGCCGCGACTCGTTGTTTTGGAAAGTGGAAAATAATTTATGCGATGATTGCATTGATCAAAAGTTTGTGTACATATAGAGGTAGGGGAGCCCACTACGGCAAACCCTAGTGCCGTGGACGCACAAGGCCCAAGGCCATGCACGTCCTAAACATGATCAGATGCAAATCATAAGTCTAACCACTCCCCATCCCCCCCCAGTCGAAGCGTCGAAGTCAGCCACTATGATGAACGTTCAAACTGGAGGGAAAATTTGTAAAAACAAAAGAAGAGAGGCCCTTGGTGAAGATGTCGGCATTCTGCGATGTAGTCGGGACGTGAAGAACCCGAATGGCCCCGGCAGTCACGGACAAAATGCAAGTCGATCTCAATGTGCTTCGTACGCTGATGCTGAACAAGATTAGTGGAGAGGTAGACAACACTGATGTTGTCGCAATAAACCAGAGTGGCACGGCAAAACGGGGCAATGAAGCTCATGCAACAGCTGGCGCAACCAACATGTCTCCGCAACGGCATTAACAACAGTCCGATATTCTGCCTCAGCACTAGAACGAGAGACAATAGCCTGACGTTTGGAAGACCATGAGACAGTTATCATTGAAAACCACTGCATAGCCAGATGTGGAGCGTCATGTCTCAGGGCAACCCGCCCAGTCAACATTAAAGTAAGCCACACAATTAGTCGACGGAGAGTAGTGAATCTGTAGGCCGAAATCCAAAGTGCCCTTGATATAGCGCAGAAGCAAAATGTTTACATCATCAACACATCACGATGTGAATCATAACTACCTAAACTAGCATAATATATATACTGATGTCTGTAAGTTGTACTAAGCACGTGGTTTTGGAACATGGAGAAAACGCAAGTTGCATCAATCTGACATCAACCATAAACAAACTAAATATGATGCCTTTAGACCAGCAGTCACCCGCAGCGAGCAAATCTGATCTGCCTGCCACTAGTGGCTCAATATATAGTCCACATGCCAACATGTGCACAGCATGCAGTTTTTGGTCGGTCCGCTTAAAGATTTGGAAACTAATTAAGCTTAAGCTAGCTGCATGGAACGCCTATAACAATTCCATGTACAGACTTAAGGTTTCACTTTTGCATGCTTGATTCTATTTCACGCTTGTTCAGGAGAATTCTTTCGAGAACATGCAAACCCTTTGAAAACTTTCCTAGAATATAAACATTTTTGGGTTTGGTAAAAGTCAAATTATTTTAACTTCAACTTTCAATTAAAAAATAACACTTGATTATAAATAAATGGTGTTGTTAGATTCGTCACGAAAGCAACTATGTTAATATGTAACTTTTTATATTTAAAATATTTTATTTTTATCAATATTGTTAGTCAAAATTAATGATGTTTGACAGTCGACAAACTAAAAAAAACCTTATATTCTGGGACGGATGCAATACCATGGAAGCTTAGGGTTTCAAGACACATGGACATCTCCTAAATTTCAGGCGACTAACTTTTCCACCTCTCACCCAAAAGTTTTTGTGTTGCAACATGTATTTTTGCATGTTTAAATGGTTATTGTAGGATGTTGCAACAGATCTCCATATGTTTTTTTTTTTGCGATTACACAATACAACCAGTACAACCCAGACATTCACAACGTATGCACACTCACACCTATGAGCATCTTCAAAGACTGAGCCGACAAATTCTCAAGATTGAAGAAGTCACCACTGGTGCCTCGTTGTCGACGGGAGCGTCACCTATGACTGAAAGCACAGTGCCGTTAAATTCTAGAAATTTCGCACCTATATGGGGAACCCAGGACTTCATGTGCTACTACTGAGGCTCTTGTAACCACTAGGCTATAGGCCGGCCCTTTCGCAACATATCTCCATATGTTGTTGCTTAGCATGTTACGGCAAAAAATATACATTGGATTTTCATGCTGTAAAGTAATTATCCTTTTATGTTGTATTAATTTTTGTGTGTCTTGCGGCCTTAGAACGATGATGGTATGGAGCAATTTACCAACAATTCCTTATAACTCCTTTCATTCACAATGTTTCAACTTTTAGTTTATTTTGTGGTTATAATTAAGTGAGTCGTGAGTGTGGATTATTATTTTGGAATGAAAATACAACACTATCAGAAATCCCTCTTCGGCAAAGGGCTAAATACACTCGACAAATATTTTGCCGAGTGTAAAGCGCACTCGGAGAGAGAATACTCGGCAAATCACCCCTTTGCCGAGTATTTTTTGTCGAGCACTCGGCAAAAAATAGTGGACGGACGTCGACCTGGCGGCGCAATGCTTTGCCGAGTGCATAGACTGGAATTCAACGTGAGAACTTGCACGATACCTTCTCTACTATTTATCATAACATCCACTGATATCTTGACATCCTGACAAATCTCACAATTTTCAGTCATTATTTGTATTTTATGGAATTTTAAAACAAATCGGTCACACGATCATAATCATATTTCATGAACAAAATGCGTGAAATTTCATTTCATTTCCTGGATACGGGCCTCACGTTGAACTCAGTAACATCAATATCATTTTTTCATTCACTCGATTCCATTATTTGAATCAGTTGGAGTGCAATTTTGACTTATCACCAAAAAATACAATTAATGAAAACAAATAACTAAATTTAGCAAACGGATCGTGAAATGTACCAAATTACAACATGAAGTACAATGAAGTATATGAGGGCAAGAAAAAAAGTTTGGTTGGAAAAATGTGAAAAAACAAATAGTTTGCAGAGTGCCACCAAGTGGCACTCGGCAAAAGTGTAATTTGCCGAGTATTAAGAGTTCTGACACTCGGCAAAGAGGCACTTGGCAAATTGTCGACGGCGGCATCACGTGTGCGCCCTTTGCCGAGTGTCGACATGAAGGACACTCGGCAAAGCGACCATTTGTCGTGTGCCTTCTTGTTGCCGAGTGTCTTGGTCTGTGACACTTGGCAAAGCGCCGATTTGCCGAGTGTCCTTAGTTTGCCGAGTGTTTTTTTGGGAGCACTCGGAAAAGGTTCCCTTTGCTGAGTGCCTGAAAAAAACACTGGGCAAAGGGCCCGACACTCGGCAACGTACTATGTGATTTCCGATAGTGCAATGATACTGTTTGTGTTGTTAAAACAGGAAAACATACAAATTCGTATGGCGGTGACACCAAAATAAAACACTAAATAGGTCTGCCCACTAAGATCTATGGAACGGGGAAATGCCTTTGAAAAGGAAATACTACATGCGGGACACCTGTACTAATTCTGATACCTGCTTGATGTTCGATGCAACGGTCTCCATGTGGGTACGGTCGAGCGCCACGGAGAGCTGGACGCCCCCATTGGGAGCTCCACGCATCGCCACCTCCTCCATGACGGTCATGGACACCATCTCCACCCGCGGCGGCGCACCGCCCCACCCGAAGTCCGTCTCATACGGCCTGAACTGGTTGGAGGACCCCAACACCGTGACCCTTTCTGCGGGGAGCCCGCGGCGACAGGCGAGGCGGTCCTCCACGTTTGCCATGGGATCTTCAAGGTCCTCGCGCGTCGCCGTCTGGATCGCCAGCGCGGCGCGCACGAGACCATCGTCGCCGTCACTCAACAGATCGGCCACGGTGGCCCTTGCTAGGCACCCCATGACGCAGTTGCCGAAGTAGCCCTCGTCAACCGGCGGCCGTAGTCGACTGCGGATGTCCGCGCTGAGCAGTAGATAGCAGTCGTCCGCTTGGTCCATCGACTTGGCGCGCACGATGGACGTCCACACCAGCGACGCCACGGCGACGAAGGTGGATGGAGACTCGACGATGACGCCGGTTCCACGTCGCCATAGCCGCTGCTTCAGCGACTGAATCCGGTGGGCATCAAGCCAGAAGGTTCTCCTTCTCTGTTGCGCGACGTCCGCCGGGGGGAATGGGAATGGATCCACCGGTGTTTTCGCCGCAAACACCCGCATGGACTTCCGCGTCAATTCTTGCACTCTTGGGTCGCGAATTGCTTCTCGGTTGAAGATTGGCCGCACGAGACCCGTCGCCTGCGGCGAGCCCTCTCGAGCTGCCCTGGCCCACGCATGCATGAACCGATAGAACGACCTGCCATCGCACACGGAGTGATGCATTGACATGCCCACTGCCACCGCGCCCCCTGCCGCCGACCTCGTGACCTGCACGGCGAGCACCGGGGCCGGAAGCTGCCCCGCTGGTCCGACCTCTGGTATCAGCTGTGTGAACACCTTCGTGTGGTGCTCGTCGTCGCCGGCGATGCGGCGCAAGTCCACGGCGCCACAATGCTCGGCCTCGACGAACTTGACGCCAGGGGATACAGCGGCTGGTGAGCAATCGATCACGACTTCTCGAGAGGACGGGCGGTAGGTCAGCTTGCCAGAGAGGGGCAGGAAGGTGGCCAGCGTCGTGGCTAGCGAGGACCGGAGGGACTGCACGATGGAGGGGAACGGCTGGAGGTTGGGGCCCTCGTAGAAGAAGACACTTTGCATGGGCGCCATGGTGACGTACAAGAGGTCGAAGAAGGAGAGCTTGACGACACCGTCGTCGGCGTGGGGCGCTGCTGGTGGTGGATTAGCGGTGGCTCGGTCAGGCAAGACATAGGTGACATTCAGAGTTCGAACCACGGAGCTCATGGTGCCGTGATGCGTTGCGTAGCGGAATTGATGCTGGCTTACACTATTTTTGCTGCTCCCAAACACGGAGTGTTCCCGCTGTTGGATTAGTTACGTTATATATAGTTTGATCATCGCGGCTGAGGCCCGTCATCACCCTAGCTTATTAGATACCACTGGCCTTCCCCGCGCCGCCGCCTTGGTTTTCTTACTCTATTCTAAATCATAGATTCATAGCTAAGCTACCCACTCGGCATTTGCATGCAGCCTAGCTGTCAGTTGCAGTTCTGCCCCCTACACAGCCCTACCAGATCCAGCATTGCAGAATGCGCAAATCGAACATAAGATTCCTTCAAACAGGTCGAAAAGAATCCAAGAGTCCGTCTAGACTTTTGATCTGTTCAAGACAGTAATCTATACACCAGTCTTATTCTATATGGGGATAATTTATATATACCAGTACTGTAACACGGTACCCAACGTACTATTCTCTGCTTGGAGGTCAAACGAGGGAGCACACCGGCAATGTGTGGTAAGGTCCAGAGAAGAGCTGGTTTCCTCATGCCACTCCAACAAATCCACTTGGTTACAATTTAAGCAATGACAAGCGATGTTTTGCAGTTTGTGCCACGTCAAATACAGTTCCTATTTTAGCTTGGCATGGACCAGTAGTACTAGTAACCTTTTGTCTTCAGAAAATCTGTGTCTAAACATATCGTCACTGGCATCAGGTCAGACTACAGATATCAAGGTGTAGGAACCAGAAATATTAATTACTCACCTGACGGAGCATCGTAGCACGGGTACCAATGACAAGTGCAGGGCTGACTACCCCACAGGGGATGACAATGCCCATGGAAGGAAGATCAAGGGCGCGTTCGTTGTACCCCTCTAAACTTTAGCTCTAAAGAGAATCTTATTATTTAATAGTATTAAATAAAGTTTAATGACAAAACCCTTTTACAGATGGGTACATCTTTACGAGACGAATCTAATGAGCCTAATTAATCTATGTTTTACTACAGTGATGCTACAGTAAATATCGTTTAATCATGCCTTAACTACCCTCATTAAATTCGTCTCGCGATTTAGAGGGGGGTTCTGCAGTTAGTTTTATAATTAAACTTTATTTAAGGCAAAATTCTTTTTGTTTAGACCCCTCTAAATTTTAGACTCTAAAACGCCGAACACACCAAGTGGCTCACAGGCGAACTCGGACGTGCTCCTGCAATAGGAGGACTCAGAGGCGCAATTCGAAGAGAATAGTTGCCGACGGAGAAGGAAAAAATCAAATCACATTAGGGACTCCTATAGAATCATGACTTCGCGTATCGATCCCATTTTCTCTTCTCTACTACTTAATAAGTCTCAAAGGGGTCGTCACCTTAGGATTTCAGATCATCAGACCTCTGCCATGTGAGTTCATCTCAAATTCATTAAGTTTAATTAAACTGAGTTTGATTTGAATTCAAATTAGTATCTGAGTTGCCTTATACAAAAGGAGTAGCTTATTTAACCAAACATCTGAATGATTTAGTGGAGGGTAGACTCTATTGTGTACTGCATGACCCAAGTTAAAATCCCACCACAAGTATTGTGTTTTTTCCTTCTTTTTTTTTGGCTACCCCTTCAACACTGGAACTCTTTCCACATGTCAATGAAGAGGCAATTTTGTTTCCCCCCCCCCCCCTACCCCTTCACGACAAGAACTCTTTCCACATATATAATATTTTCAATTATAGAATATAAGAATAAAAATTCAAAATAAATCAGAATAGTGTTCTAAAATTTATTATATGTACTTATAATATTGATGTATTAACTTCCAAACACATCACATCATAGAAGAAATTTCATTCTGCAATCTTCCTAAAAAGATGTTTTTAAATGTATTTGTGCAAAATAAATCATCTTTCATTGATAACCTCAAAACAACGAAATTTTCATCAACATCCATAGCAACGAACGGACAAAATGCTAGTAAAAGTGAAAAGAGAAAAACAGAACCTCACCAATGTTTGAGGAAAACAAAACTAGAGTATATATTGTGCATATATTCCATTCAGAAGAAGCAAATTGTTTACAGCGGCATGACGCTGACAGAGGCAAACTCACACGGACCCCACAGCTGAGCTGTACATGAGCAACGTCCGAAATAAAATCCGTACAGGCCGCCAAGCTCAGCTCTACAGCTTGACCTCTTCCATGATTGTTGCACTAATTGGTGTAGCAGACAAGAAATTCCATGTTTGCCGAGTGCCTGAGACTTTGCCAAGAGTATATATGTTTTGGGGCACTCAGCAAACAACGTCTACGCCGAGTGTCTAAACAAAACACTCGACAAAAAAAAAAAAAAAACACTCGGCAAACACCATTTTTGCCTAGTACTAAAAAAAACACTCGGCAAAAAAAATCTTTATCGAGTGTCTCCGAAAAACACTCAGCAAAGACCCATCTTTTGATTGTTTTGTTTGGCACTCGACAAAGATGGTGTTTGCCGAGTGTATTATTTGTGGCTCTCGGTAAAGCAAAATTCAAACTATATTCTAAAGCCCTAAACGAATTCAAATTAAAAAGTGTTGAACTACAAAGTTGTATAACTTCTCAAGATATACAAGTCTTATTTGGATTATTTTTTAATTCAACAAAGTGATAGCAAAGTTGTTCACAAAATCTACATCTATCATATAGTTTCATGAAACTATAAGACAAATATATAAGATTTGTGAACAATGTTACTACCCCTATGTCGGATGAACAAATGACCAAAACAAAATTTGTGTATCCTCAGATGTTATACAACCTTGTAATTAAATATTTTTTAATTTAAATTAATGTTGCTAACGAAAAGTACATTTGAAGTTTCTCAAATTTGAAATTTGTATTTTTTTTATTTCAAATAACCTCGCATAGAGGAACAGTCAAAATAAAAGTTGTAGATCACAATAAGTTATGAAACTTTGTAGTTGATGACTTTTTTATTTAAAATCATATTGTCAACGAAACCAAATTGAATTTTTCAAATTTGAAATTCAAATTTTGTAAACGATCTCAGATGGAGAAATTACCAAAATTAAATTTGTAGACTTTCACAAAATCTAAAACTTTGTAGTTGACTACTTTTATATTTGAGATTGTTTATTACCTCAAAAAAAGCACACAAAGAAAATAAGAAAACACACATTGCCACGTCATCGATCCATCCAATCCAAAGTGGCCTCTCATTGGTCCAACCCAAACCACCCGGATCCCTCATCTCTCTCTTTCCCTCAACTCCACCGAACCGGTCATTCCTTCTTCCACCTCTCTCCCTCATCTCTCTCCCTCAACTCTCTCTCCCTCATCTCTCTCCCTGAACTCTCTCTCCCTTAACTCCACGGGAGGCTCCCAAGCCAGCGAAGAGGAGGCGGCGGCCCCGACCCAAGCCCGGCTCAGCGGAGGCCCCGAACCCGGCCCGGCTCAGCGGAGGCGGCTGCCCCAACCCCGGCTTGCAGCACGCGACGCGGTCTTCGTCTTCAGCCGTGACCACCAGCATCGGCTCCTCGACGGCGCAAGGCGAGGGGCTGTGGACGGACTTGCTGGACGCGTTCGTGTCGCCGTGGGACGAGCCTGAGGACGACGGGGTCGCGCCATGGCGCGGTGAGGTGCGGCGACCACGACGCGCAGCAGGGTGCGGCGGCGGCGGTCGTGGCCGTGACCTCGGACTGGCATGGCGAGGCGCGGCGGCCGCGACGCGCAGCAGGGTTGGCAGCGGCGGAGTTGTGGCCGGCGGCGCTCCCTCGGCCGGCGTGTGTGGCGCGGCGGCCTGGACTGGGGCACGGGGCGGCGTTGTGCTGGCAGCAGGCGGCGGTGGCGTGGTAGTGGCCATCGCGGCAGCGGTGGGTGTTTTTTTTATTATTTTAAAAAATGGTTTGCTGAGTGTTGGTTTTGGCGCTCGGCAAACACTTTGTCATGTGTTCGACAGAAAACTCTCGGCAATAAGCTCTTTGCCGATCCATTTTTGTTTGCCGAGTGTAACCTTTTGTCAAGTGCACTTGACACTCAGGCAAATATTGGGTTTCGGGTAGTGCAACTTCCGCTTCTGAAAATTCGATTATTCCTCTCCATCCAAATGTGCCAAGTAATTACAACTAAAATATAGTGGAAGGTCAAGCAATCCCATGTGCCCTCTTCCCACTTCCAAGCCACTGGTGGATGTGGAACTACTCACTATAGTTATAGTTGGCCAGCATGCTTCACCTGACGCTAGAGATTTCTTTTCTCTAGACACAATACAGGTAGAGGGGTTTGCTAGATAAGAGAAACGGAATTGATTGCAAGCGCTAGCGGAAGTATAATTATTACAAGAAAAGTCTCAACGGACTAAAATAATACAAATGTTAACGGAAGTCTCCATAACGCTACAGGCAGTCGACCAGAGGCTCCACAAGCTTAGTCTTCACCATTCTCTTCAAAGTAGTAAATCTTCACTCTCTGAGCAGCATATCATGATTGTAGAGGAAATAGCAAGCGTGAGTACATGTCGTACTCCGCAAGTGTTGGGAAAGTAATGACATGAAAGCTTATAATAAGAAAGGCTGACATAAGGCTAAATGCAGAAATAAGCACCTTAAACCAATGGTAAAGCATTCCTGCATTACTAGGTGAATGTTAACCCAACCCAACAATTAATTAAACACTGCAAGGTACCCGTCCACATTATTAACCACACCCAGGCGACAAGGATAAAGTAAGAAACATGGTATGACACATGGGATTCAAATAAACGCAATGCATGCAAAACTAGAGGGAGAAAGGAATAAGTTCAGAATGCGTCAAGGGCACTTGCCTGTTTTCCCTGTTAGCTGCTCAGAGTCTTCGGTATATTCATCTTTGTCTTGAAGTTCTCAAATTGCGCGCACTCTATTTAACGATAACATGCAAAGAACACATGCACAAACAATAAAAAACAGTACACCAGACAGTACCAAATGGCTACAAAAATAGTACTAAAGGATAGTACTCGTCACTCGATCGCATGAGCGCAAGAATCGCTGAAAAAGGAGGTACGAGTAAAAAGTTATAACACTTTTAAGATAAAGAGATTTTCTGAAAAAGTTACATTCGAAAAGCTTTAACTTGGATTTGTTATTCCGAAAAGGATACTAATGAACATGCAAAGAAGATTTATTTACCATAAAAGAGTGATTTTATTTCATCTCTGAAAACATGACTAAAGTTTTATAAAGAAACATTAAAGAAAC
The DNA here is from genome assembly GCA_007726485.1 of Eragrostis curvula. NCBI lineage: Eukaryota > Viridiplantae > Streptophyta > Magnoliopsida > Poales > Poaceae > Eragrostis > Eragrostis curvula. Next base: position 26,082,192 of record CM017439.1, on the reverse strand, counting down.
ATGAAATTTGATTTCATCGTCTAAAGATCTATCAGTAAGCTCGCTGGACATTAGTCGATTCATACTAACGGATGGTAAAGCATGCCAAAAATAAATGACAAACGAATAAAGGACATGCCAAGCTCACCTTGGGTGTACTGAACGATGAAAGGAATTTCAACGGAGAGGCTCGAGGTCGAGAAGACGAGTGAGACGTCCGTCACTAGAAAACGAGTGAGACGTCCGTCACTAGAAACAACAACGAGCTAGATTTTCGGATTGGCATTCCAATGGCTTCAGTCATGCTCTGGTCGAACTCTTCAGCGATCCTTGCAAGCAAGCGATGGCGCAGGACGTGACACAGATGACACATGAAAGGCTTCGATGTGGCACTGGGTACCTGAACCAAACTTCAGGAAATCCACACTGCTCTTGTCCAGAAGTGGAACAGGCAACACATCGATTTCGAGATCAGCAGCGTTGATGACCCATTCGCAAAACTGTTTCGTATACAGATGAAGGATGAGTAGGGATGAAAACGGGACGGGAAAATCCCGTCCCGTCCGGCTCCCGTTCTTGCATTTCACCTGATCGTTTTCGGATTTTCGGGAATTAAACGGGAACGGACGGGAACGGGAAAAATCAAAACGAAAATGGGAGCGGAAACGGTTAGCTGGTTTTCCGCCGTTTTTCCAGGATCCCGTATTGGGCCGGGATTTTCCTATTTTTGTCCTGCTTTCAATCAAAACGGTAACCCAACTCCCAGCCCAACATGTACCCCCCCCCCCCCCCCCACCCCGAGCCCAACTCCAAACCCTAGCACACGGTCAGGCTTACTTCATTCCCTCCCACCCGACTCGTGCACGCCGCCGCCGCGCCTGGGCACGGCTGCTCCTTGCCGCACGCCGCCAGTGGCGGATCCAGGACAAAAAGTCACCTATGGCGGACCTATCATTACTTAATGTTAAAAAAACTAACAAAGATATACACAAAATAACATTGTGACATAACTATAAAATAGGACATAGATGATGAAAATACGATGAAATTTGTAGCATTTAGAAGAAGAAAAAATGGCGTCAAGCACAAGAAATATTTGAGTAAATTTTGTAAATCCCCTTGTTTTTATAGTACTTGTCTCCCAAAACCGTACAAATATTTTGGTTTGTGCCACTTAACTTCAGGTTTTATGATCATATTGTTTTACAAAAGGGTAAATTCGCTCAAGAACATCTATCGAAAATAGCGATGAATGGGACATGTCCCAAATTTCGGTAAATTTCAAAAACACAACAAGAACAGTTTCTTTAAAAAAATTACTCAAAAGTATTAACTGATGTGAGGGGTCAGGGGCGAATTAATTCTCTTATTTATAGTTGAAATTCGCTCACTGAACATATATTTTGTGGCTGAAATTCATTTCACTCATGCTTGTGCACAGGAATTAGCCAGTTATCTTACCAACATTTAGTTTTTTGCTCCCATTCGGCAGGCCAAAAAGAACTTGCAATCGGCACACTCGTCACTCTAGCCTGGTTGGAAGCATGTTCTAGCAGATTTGCTTTTGTTTCTTTAGTAACTACACGTGGATTTCACGTATCATCGTGCCGAGGGCCGGAGACCGGAGGTCAATTGATGGGTAACATGGTAGCCGCACGCTAATTTTCCTGTCACCCGAGCTTAGTTTCCAGTCTGGAATTAATCGGGAGGGGTGGTTTCATTTGCCTCCATTTCGCAGCGACGCAGCGGGCAGCAGATGGTGTACAGGCTTAGAGCAGTCGATACTTTTGCCAGAGGGCAGGTATGGCGAGCGCCACAGCTCGCCATACTGGTGGATCCGCCACTGCGCGCCACACATCCAGCGACACCGAGGTCGCCGTCGTCGTGCACAGCTCGTCGTCGCTCGCTGTCCTAGACTCGTCGTCGTCGCCGCGCCCACGTCCAGCTCGTCGCCGCCACGTCCAGCTCGTCGTCACCACGCCTTGCTCGTCGTCGCCACGTCCAGCTCGTCGTCACCACGCTCTGCTCGACGGGCCGCGCCATGGCTTCGTCGGCTGCACGAGCGCCTGCCCCCGCCGCGCAGCCCGTAGCAGCAGCAGGACATTGCCGCTGCGAGCCCGCGACCACGACCTCGCTCGCCACGCACACCTCGCTGCGCTCTAGGTCGTCACCGCGTCGCCAATCCACTTCGCCTTGCTCCTCCACGGCTCGATCTGGTAGCAGCTCATCTGAGGATGTAAAATACTACTAGTACTCGTTCCTCATTAAATAGAACAATCTGATCCTGAGAATTTCAATGCTCTGTTGGTCAGATGCCAAGAAGACTTTTAACTGCACTTCGTAATGCATCAACCTGTACAAGAATAAGATGAGGAAGGCAGCAAGTCCAGCTGGTGTGTGTGGACTTATGTTGGCTCTTGCTTGGTACTTGTTGGCGCATGGTCTTGTGATGTGAGATGAGTAGCGCGCGTGATTATATGACAACTGTTATGTGGCTTAGGGTTGACTGTTGGGACCTTGTGCCGTTTGATAGAAGAATGTATCGGCAATCCCGCTTAATCTCCCGCTTCCTGACCGTTACCGACATGTTTCCGTTCGTTTTTGTTCGTTTTCGTATTCCCGATGTTCCCGTTATCGTTTTCGTTCCCGGCTGTCCCGTTTCCGTTCCCGTCCGGTGGAAGAAATACGGAAACAGATACGGTTAGGGTGTTTTCCCGCCCGTTCCCGTCCGTTTTCATCCCTAAGGATGAGTAGAGACACATCGACTTCGAGATCAGCAGCGTTGATGACCCATTCGCAAAACTGTTTCGTATACAGATGAAGGATGAGTAGAGACACATCGTGGTAAAATTTGGTAGAATTTGGGTGGGCATATTACCGGGAACGCGGACGTCTTCAGGCTTGGCGCTGGGCGCGCACAGACATGGGGGCAGAGGCACAATGATGCAGATCGCCAAGGCTTCAGTGCTCCTATGGCTCTCATCTTCTGGAATATGGTGGATGGATACCAAGCGCACCTTCTGGTCAATTTGGGGGACAATTGGTTGGACGGATCGTCAGGAACAAGGATGAGTGCACCTGGCATCGGGCGGGTTCAAAAACAGGGTAGCGGGTAGGTCTTCTTCGAGACTGCCGGCATCACTCATCTTTCTGAATATCTGAATTGGATAGACGTGAGTTACGTTCAGGTGCACAACATATCAAAGTTTCAAAGAGTTTGGATGGGTTGATCAACGGGAACGTGGAAGCCAACCTGTGCTTTGCAGGACTCGCTCTGGGCGCGTCCAGATCCAGGACGGCGGCGACGGCAACGGGAAGATCTCAGATTAGAGAGGTCCAATGGTCGATCTGTTTCGTGGGCTGGTGGAGGACGAACAGGGTTATATTCTGGTAAAAGGGTGCGGGGATCGGAGCAGTAAATCTCCGGGAACGCGCACGTCAACTCGGGGACATTGGGGCTGGTCGCGGCTGACGGCGAGATCGCCGAGCTATGGCGGCAGCCTGGCGGCGCATTGAGGCATGGAGAGGTAGGAGAAGAGTCCATTGAGGCGTGATTTTCAGAGGGGAGGCGGGATAGGGTTTAGGTCATGCGTTTCTTTGGAAAACGGAGGAGAGACGATACCGGTGTTGAGTCTCGCCTTGACACGGTGCAGGCAGGTAGGTGCAGAGCAAGCTGGGCCGGGCCGAGCTGGGTGCAGGGCTGCCTGCTAGGCGTGCTGGGCTGGGTTGCTCGGTTGGGCTTGTGGTAAAAAGGATTGCAAATATTGTGCTGCTTTGGTGGGCTGTACCGACCGCTCCTTCAGCTAGCTTGCAGGATTAGAGAGGGCCAAGAAAGAAGGGAAATAGACCATTGCAAGCCGCAACATTCAGTTCAGAAAAAGAAACAAAAAGGATGAACGAAGGATTAAAAATAAAGAGATCGGGTTGCTAGCATGCAGGGTTAGAAGCACGAGAGACATGACTTTGGCGATAGTTACATAAGAGGATTGAGCAGAGAATAAAGCGGCAGGGTTAGAAGCACGAGAGACATGACTTTGGCGATAGTTACATAGCAAGGCCACGACAACAAGAAGAGGAAAGGACAAGAGCTATGGCAGATTGGAGTTCACTTGAGAGGACCTAAAGAGGATATGCGATGGTGACTTGTCTAGCGAGGTTTAACCAGTCGGAGCTCGTCGAGGAAAAACATGGTAGGGATAGCACGGTGTTAGATCCTTGAGAACTCATCGGCTTCACCAATGGAAGGATCCTCACATTACTCGACAGGCTTGGGTTGACAGTAACAGCGGCGGTGCCTCATCAAAGAAGTTGGAACAGGGTGCCGTTGGGTCACGTGGATCGTTGGCAGACAAGCTGGACCGCAGAAAGAGGAAGTCGGCCCATGAAGTGAAAAGAAAGAAAAGGGTGAGAAAGAAGAAGACGGGCCACGGAAAGATTCAGCCTAGTGCGGCTATGGGTGTCTTTTCTTCTTTTCTATTTCTAATTTATATATTAAGCGAAAACGATTGCTAGCGAATTTTAAATACATTTTCCAAACATTAAAAACGTAGTGCAACCTACTCAACATGAATGCAACAAACAAATTTTATATAACCTATATCAATTATTTTGATTTAGAAAATAATTTCATTTGACTAAATATAAATGATAACACTCGAATATTAAAGAAAAATTTTAAACTATTCTCAAAAAGTTTTAAAATTTAGTGAAATTTAAGTCACATTACAAAATTTGAAATTTTGGGGTGTGACAAAGATTCATGATTTCATGTCTCAATCCCTTTTTAAAACATGGAAAAGTGAACCTCACCTGTGTTTAAGAAAAAAACAAACTGGTGTATATATATGTTTTGCATATAGTTCACTAAGAAAGAGTAAAAGTTAACAGTGGTATGGCGCCAATGGAACATTGCAGGTCTTTCAGGGTCCATGAGCTGTTTATGGCAGAACTGGGCCTGAATTTTAAGCGGAGCGAAATAGTAGCAAATATTCTGTTGGGAAGATGGCTGCGACTATGCACAGCAAAAGACCAGGCAAGGGTAGAAGACGCAAGCATGATGACGGGCGAAGCGGAAAGGGAAGTGCGAAGGCTCATGCGAAGCCATTAAGGGAGGTGACGAAGGGGCTTCGCCAGGCGGTCATGCTAGGACTGCTGCAGAGCTGTAATAGAATTGGTTGATGGCATAACTGTAATAACGATATTTCCTCCCCCTATAAATATGGAGGGAGGGGATCTTGTAATGACATATGTTTTTCGGGCCACATTTCTCTGTCATCTCTAACCCTTTCGCCCAGCATCGCGGGCGATTGAGGGCTTCGGGATTACATATAACTAAAGACCCAAGGAACAGCCTGGGCAGGGGAACCTTCATCCGGCAACGCGGATACATCAAGAGGGCTTCGCCAAGAAGGCAGCAGACGGCAAGGCATCCGGAGGGCGTCGCAAGGGGACCTTCGGACAACGAAACGTACTGAGAGCTCCGTAGCGGCAAGACAATCAAACACAACTCGTTAGAGGGCTTCGCTGAGTCCAACAGGGACCTTCGATCCCCCAACACATTCATCAAGAGAACTAAATATAGCTTTTAGGATATATTGAGGTGGCAAATTCTTGTGTAAAAACAAGAGTGAACAAACCTTGGGGGAGGGGGGATGCCCCCTATCAGCTACTGATTCATGGTGCAAGGTACGCAACAAAACCCTTACATGCCAACAAACTCAGCTCCACTTCTTGACTTCTTTGACGAGCCGTTGCACTAATTGGTGTAGTAGACAACTTCTGATTATGAAAATCGAACTATTTCTGTTCCAGCTTCCAGGCCACTACGAATGTGGAGTGGAACTACTCGCTATAGCTATAGTTGGTCAGCAACCTTCACCTGGCAATAGGGTTGGAAAAAAAGCTCGAGGCTCGTGAACCAGCTTGGCTCGATCTTAATTTTGGCTTGGCTCGGCTTGGCTCGGTCTTTTTAATGAACCAAGTCAAGCCTCCATCATAGCTCATTTGTTAACGAGCCAGCTCGTGAGCTGCTCGCGAACAGTTCCATTAGCTCGATAGGCTCGATTATATAGAGATACTAACTTTAATTCTCTAATAAGATGATAGTTTTTATGTTGGGTGAAGCTCAATTTATCATTTAAAAAATAAATATTGTTTAATGTTAGATCATGTTCAAAAAATAAAGCAAGTTTAAAATCATGTTTAATGTTGGATGGTATTTTTATTTCCTTTTTTTTTATCTTTGTTGACTTAGATTGATATTGTTTCTGCAATATTGTGTTATATTACGATTTTTGTGTTGTTGACAAATGCTAATATTTAAAAAATGCTTAAAAATCAACTAAATTATTGACATAAAAAGTTTTAACATACTTGGCTCATGAGCCTAACGAGCTAGCTCGATCTTTTTAATGGGCCGAGCCGAGCTTTCATTTTAGCTTGTTATCTTAATGAGCCGAGCTGAGCCGTTATCAGAACGAGCTTTAACGAGCTGAGCCTTAATGAGCTGAGCTAGCTCGTGATCCACCCCTACCTGGCAAGTCTCTGGGCTCTGGCACTAGATTTCTTTGCTCCAGGGACAATGCAGGTAGAGCTGTGAGGATAGATAATCAGACGTGAATTAGTTTCAAGAACAACGTAAAGCAAAGCAACAAGATCACAAAAAATAAAATGGCAGGAAGACACCGTTGGGGGAACAGGATCCCTGGTAGGTGATGTGAAGCCCCCAACGTGAGTTGATAGTCCCTTCTGTGATGAGGCGAAGCCCTCCGAACGTCTCCTGCCAGTTTGTTGTCTGTTGGGAAGCCCTCCTGCCTGTCCACGTTGCTGGACGAAGGCGAAAGCTCAGGCTGCATCCTTAGTTCTCTCGTGTTGCTCGTCGAAGCCCTCTGTCGCCCGTGCAGCCGGGCGAAGAGTATTGAGACGACAAAGATGTCTGAATGGAGTAAATGGTGTCACTGGCTCGTGGCCCGAAAAACTGATGTCCTTTCAGTGGGGTTTGGTCATATTTATAGACCTAACCTTAGTGTTACATTGAGAGTTATTTACAAAGACCCTTTGGATGTCTACTTATATCCCCTTCACCCTTCGCCATCTTGCTTTTGGGTCCTTCGCTGGTGTAGAATCGTAGCCATCTTACCCAACAGACACGATGATTTCAACGACGGTGATGCGAATATATTCTCGGAGTATGACTACGGGTGCTCCGCCCCATCACATCCTAGCAATACCGGCATCCGGGGGTACATGGGGTTTTGCCTTAGTTGTCGTCGTCCCTTGCCTACTATAATTTGTCGTCATTGCACTTGCAAGGCTGATGCCCTTATATGTTTATATGTTTGGGAATACAGGACACAAGAGAAACTCTATCTTTAACCATCCAATACAACTCAAGTCTTACTTGCAATCGACTTATGCACAAATATTTCACACAACCTATAACAAACTCCATCTTGGCAAATATGCACACCATCGTGAAGCTATCCGTGCACAAAGCCCGATGAGAGTAGAATTGAATTCTCCTTAGTGTTATTACTTTGGAATAAACTGTAATTTTGATCATAGGCACTCTAGAAAGGTACACAAACACAATACCTTTCAGTGGTCACACCAAACACTCAAAAGGTTCACTCAATAAGATTCACAGAAACAGGAAAATATATACACAAAAAATGGAACACATGCCGGAAACGTCAGCTATACCAATTCTGATACCTGCCTGAAGTTGGATGCCATGGCCTCCATATGGATACGGTCAAGCGCTACAGAGACCTGGACGCCACCATCAGGAGCTCCACGCAACACCACCTCCTCCATGACAGTCATGGACACCAACTCAACCGGCGGCGCGCCCCACCCAAAGTCTGCCTCGAACGGCCTAAACTGGTTGGACGATCCCATCACCGTGACCCTCTTCTGGGAGGCCGCGGCGAAGGTTGAGGCACTCCTCTAGATTTGCCATGGGATCCTCAAGGTCCTCGCGTATGGCCCTCTGGATCGCCGACGCGGCGCAAACAAGACCGTCGTCGCCATCGCGTGACAGATGGGCAACAGTGGTCCTTGCTAGGCACCCCCTGACACAGTTGCTGAAGTAGTTCTCGTCGACCGGGCGCCGGAGCCAGCGGCGGACATCCGCGCTGAGCAAGAAGTAGCAATCGTCGGCGTGGTCCATTGAGGACGTGGCGCGCACGATGGCCGTCCACACCAGGGACTAGACGGTTGTTGGCGGTGAATATGTGCATAATTAATTTTCCGTTAATTCCGCAAGCGCACGGAACACCATTGTAGCATTTCACCTTGGAGTATTCCAGGGTTATCGTATTTATATTTTCCTCAGGGAAGTAGAGCGATAGGAAGTTGAAAATGTAACAAAGTAGATACTATTATGCGAAATAACGATACCTTACTTAAGACGGGGGTAAAAGGGGTACATGATATATGGGTGGCACTCACCATATAATCCAAGAAAATAAAAGAGATAGTAGAAGTTACATTAGGAGAACAACGAGATAGAGGCAAAGATTCCTTTGTGTTAATCTTACATCTATTTACTTCTAGCAATTAATTCTACAAGGTTATGTACTAAAGCTAAGGTTATGCACACTCAAGTCATGTTGTTTCGGAGCACGGCCATCGTGCCAGGGTTGGTACTGAACCCCAATACTGCAGGTGCCCCCTGGGATCTAACCGCTATTGAGAACCCGGTTGGTTTGCCTTTGAACGTGACGGATTGCAAAGGCCTGAACACGCCTGTCACACGTAGGGCTACCGTCCTCCGTAAAGACACACGCGAATCGTGCATAGGTATAGTTCCAAGCACCGCGCTTACAACTATCCTAGAGGAACTACTCTTGATCGAGAGAATAGCCTTATCTAAGAATGTAGCATAGCTTTCACTAAGCGCGAACTCCATTTCAGCAAAGCACTCACTCATACTACTTAGACACAATCACGAAACCCACAACAAGACTATTATGAGCACTAGCTTAACTAAGTAAATAAACTTAAATAGAAAAGAGTTACTAAAAGAAATAAATAAAGAATAAACTAAATAATTATATAAATAATTATATAAATACTAAAAGAGTAATTCTACAAGAGTTAAGATACAAGAACAATACCGAAACTCCGAGAAGACTTCCGGAACCTCGAGAAGAGCTCTCACTCTACTCTACTCTAACTCCCAAATAATAACTCTACTTCTACAAATGAGTAATGAATCTCTTGGATCAGTGAGGTGCGAGTTGTTCCTGCGGACACCAGGGGTATTTATAGGGTCCTTAGGACAGGGGGCATCTTATAGCGCGAGGTGGAGTGGTGGGCGCGCCAAGGCAGGCTGGCCGGCCTAGTAGGGGGGCCGGCCGGCCGCCCGATGTGGCGGTTCGCCACTGCCTCGCTCCTGGACGTCCCTGATTGCCTCCTGAAGTCGGTCCGTAGGTCGGTGGCTTCGTGGGGGTGGCAGAACTTGAGTAAGGGCCAAGTTGAGGCCCAAACAGCCCACCAGACGGTATGTTGGTGGAATTCTGCTGAACAGTCTTTGGTTTGTGACGTTTAAGCCCGTTTACAGCCTGCTGGAGGAAGGCCGAGGCCTTTGGGCGCCAAGGGGGGCCGGCCGGTCTATGGTGGGGCCCGCCGGCCTGACTTTTCTTTGTGTCAGGGCCAGTTTCCTCCATTATTCACTCCTGCATCCAAAATTCACCAAAACTCGCGGAAGTATGTGTCGGGTACCCAAAACCAGGTACCCGCGATTACCCACATAAACCCGCAATTATGCCCAAATGACCGAGGACTGGGCCAGAGGCCGTAACTGTCTCCAAAGACACCAAGGAGGTGTTTGGTTCAAGGACGGTAACGCAAACGCATTTGTAATCAGAACACGCTGGTATCGTAATCAATGTAACAGAAACCTTACATTGCTTGGTTCGCGCTCTGTAATGGAATGGAATCAGAGGAGACAGCAGATTGTCTACGAATACGGCTGTGGTCGTCATCGCCATTGGTGCAGGCTGTGTTCCTTTCTCATCATCACTCGGCCGCCATGGCCATGGAGATCCTTCGAGATCGCAGCCCGTCCGTCTTCGAACGCGATGACCCTTCCCTTCGGCGCAGACCTTGGCTCCCTGTTGCCGCTCCCGCCATGAACTGCGCCATCAATCGACGCGCGTCAAAATTCGCCGGACTGGATCATGCGCAGGAGTTGTTGCTTCCGCAAATCGGCAATTCGATGTTGCTCCAATTTGGGTGCCAAATCGGCAGGAACGGAGGGAGGAAGAGGGCGAGCCGCGGCCGCCGCCGCCGTCCGTGCGAAGGGGAGAAAGAGGCGCCGTATCGATCTGATACCGGTTGGGGAGGGAGGGAGTCAGATTTCTATACGCTGGTATCTGATTACGTGGTAACCGAATACGGGCGAACTCCAATCAAACGCATGTAACGGTTTCGAGTGCCGGCCGTAATCAGAATGCGATACAAAACGCCCAACCAAACAGCTCGCAAGGTCAAAGCCAAGCCCACGATGCGCACGGTCCGCAACTGGAGAGGCCGCACGGGCAAAGGAAGGCCCAACTCCTCGACCCACCTCCCGACCCCCGGGGGTCGGAGGAAATCTCCGCCTCGGCCGACCCCAGGCGCCCGACCCCGGCTTCCGACCAAGGGGGGGGGGGGGTCGGACTACCGAAGTTGGAGACTGGCCGGTGGAGCGCATTAAATGGCCACAAGTGGGCGTCCTTCGGCACTGTCCGAAGACGTGAACCGCAAGCCCCGCACGTCTCGCGGGGACGGTTGACAGCGGTCAAACCGCCTCGCCGCGCGGTAACAGTGCGGGCCGTAAATAAACAGGGTCACACAGTGCTCAAACAGGACCCGAACATCCCCGCCACAGTTGGGCTGTAGCAGCCGTCGCCGCCCACGCCCGGAGGAGACGGCGTCGAGGACGGACGCGCCCTTTGCCTGCAAGGCCCCCCACCTACATCGAGCTAGTTTTACCATTTCCCTTTCTTTCTTTTTCTTCTTTCCTCCATCCTTGTACAGTCGACTTTCCCTTGACAGATAAAAGGGAGAGCTTGACTCGCGGCTGGGGGACCACATTCTCACTTTTTCATTTCTCACACACTCACTTCGCCCTTGCGACGCACGCAAGGACGAACCCCACGGACACTTAGAGTCTTGGGAGCTTCTCCCTCTCTCGCAAGAGCTTGTAACCCCTACTACGAGCAACACGAACCGAACCAACTCACTGGACGTAGGGCTTCAATCGCCCGAACCATTATAATCTCTTGTGTCTTCCTCATTCCCCTCAACCAACCGTAGCGCGTAGTCTAAATTCACTCGTCGGCCAGATTTCTCAACGCCGACAGTTGGCGCGCCAGGTAGGGGACCTCTACGCGTTACGGTTGCGATTCTCGCCGCCTTCGATGGCGGCTGCATCGTCGACGAACGGCGTTCGCGGGCCGCGCCGCAGGACGGCTCGCGACGTCGCCAGCTCAGGCGAGAGTGGGCTCTTGCCCGCTCCGCTCTTCCCTCCGCACCAGGTCATCCGCTTCGGAAGCCTAGAGTTCGTGGCCGACTACACCGGCCGCCTGCAGCTAATGTAGGACTACCCACCCCTCTTCGGGAGGGGACCCCTGACCGTCCATCCCCGGCTAGCCCGAGACATGGACGGCATCGACTACGAGGTGCGCATGTAGGCGCACTTCGGTCCGGATCCGCGACCTAACGAGTACCGCCACGTGCAGTACACGCTCGCTTCCGCGGCCCTCCAGCTCCATGGCCATCCGCCGTACCCACCAGAGGAGCAGTTCTGGGGGCGCCTTCATGCTCTACCCCCAGCATTGCGGCGCATGATGGAGTGGCTCGATCAGCTGATCACCACCCATCTCACGCCCACGTCCCAAGCTGATGGGCGTCCTCGGGGTACGCCACGGTCCGACACCAACCGTCCCCGCGACCCACCATCTCTGCAGGTGGCGCGAACGCGGTCACCGCCCTCTGCGCTTGGGATGGTGATTGTGAACGCTGTCGTCCCCCGCGAACGGGGCCGCAGCCGCCTCCCATGCCGTATCGAGGCGTATCTTGGCTTGGAGCCACGTGTATCCGAGTGCCGACGCGTTTTTTACGCGCTGGCAAACATCCTAGCACAGCTCGAAGGATGGGGACACCTCCCGCAAGAGTCTGACTTCTGGTGGCAGGGCGTCCCTCTGCCTCATGGGCTCCGCAACGCCGCGGACCAGTTCGAGCTTGAGCTCGTCCGTCACCTCCCGTCAGTGGCGTGGGCGGGACCGCCCATGGCCGAGGCGATGCGACGCGACCCGGTCATTTCGCTTCCTCTTCCCGCCGCGGCTGACTGGTGGCCCGGGGCTCGCGCCCTTCGCTCCAACACCAGCATCGACTCCGATTCCGACCTCCTCGATGAGTGCTTCCATCTCGGGGGCTACGACTCGGCACGTGAGTGCTGCATGGTTGGCAGCGCCGAGGGCCACGTTGAGGACTTGGAGGACAGTGACGACGGGGAGAACGGCGACGAGAACGACGTCGACCCGGTGGGAGCCCAACCTCCGTCGGTCCTCGTCGACCCGGCTGGGATTCAACACGTCCCACACCAACCCCCGCTGGCCCCGGCAGGAGCTACGGGGGCGAACCGTGACGTCATCATGGCCGAGGCAAATGCCGCGGCCGCGCACGACCACAACGTCCACCAGCTCCTCGCATGAGTGCAGGAGCTGCAGGACCACGAACAACTCTTGCGAATGGAGCGCGAAGTCATCAAGCGGGAGCTGACGCAATGCCGGAACTAGGCTCAAGCCAGGGCCCGGCAAGTTCAGCAACAGATTATCGAGGACGCTGGAGGGGGTCTCCCGCGCTTCCTGCGGGCGAGCCAGAACATTGCCGCGGTGACGGCACTCCTGCGAAGGATGCAGCCGCCGACGACCCCAGTGGAGCAGCACGACCGGAAAGAACTCGAGAGCCTTCTCTGACTTGCGGCGGATCAGCAAGCCGAGAGCTCCCTGTCTCGGCGACGGGGGCGTAGCTCCGGCGCGCCCGCCACGAGTGACCGCGACGGCGAGGCCTCGGTCCAGCAGACTCCACCTGCGGGAGGGCGAAACCTACCGCCCATCCACCAGCGCATCGGCAACATCAAGGACGCACGCGTGGTGCTCGAGGCGCGACGACGCGCACAAGGAGACGACCGGCAACCCCGGCCGGTCAACCACGGCTACTCCACACATCGCGGAGGTCGGTACGACCCCAAGGAGGACCGGAGCCCGGGCCCGTTCCCGCAGGTCCCCGGGCATTCGGTGAAGACATCTTGCGCGCGCCGGTCCCCCAGCGGTACCGTGCGCCGAGCAACATCACCAAATACTCCGGCGACTCGAATCCGGCCACGTGGCTGGAGGACTACCGGCTGGCCTGCCAAGCCGGTGGCGCGGACGACGACCTGTTCATCATCCGCGACCTGCCACTCTACCTCGCCGACTCCACCCGCGCATGGTTGCAGCACCTCCCGACAGGGTGTATCCAATGTTGGGCGGATCTCAGGGAGATCTTCGATGGAAACTTCCAAGGGACCTACGAGCGACCCGGGAACTCCTGGGACCTCCGCAGCTGCAAGCAGGAGCCCGACGAGTCACTGCGAGAGTACATTCGGCGCTTCTCCAGGATGCGCAACTCCCTCCCCAACGTCGTCGACGCCGACGCCATCAGCGCGTTCCTGACCGGAACCAGGAACAAGTCGTTGGTCCACAAGTTGGGGAGCAAGTGCCCCTCGACCACCAAGAAACTACTGGACATCGCCACCAGTCACGCCTCCGGGGAGGATGCAGTCGGAGCTCTCTTCGAGCGCCCGGCCTGAAAGGCCAAGAGGACGGACGCGGCTGGTGCCGCAAGCCCGTCTGCCCAGTCGGGGAAGAAGAAGAAGAAGAAGAAGAAGAAGAAGAAGAAGAAGAAGAAGAAGAAGAAGAAGAAGAAGAAGAAGAAGAAGAAGAAGAAGAAGAAGAAGAAGAAGAAGAAGAAGGGTAACCTCCAACGGCAGGAGGCATCCCTCGTGGCAGCCGTTGAGCGCAAGCCGAAGCCGAAGGCCACCAACGAGGCGACGCCCGACCACTTCGAGAAGTTACTTGAGGGGCCATGCCCGAACCACCCATTCCCCGTCAAGCATCTGTACAAGGATTGCGGCCTCATGCGCAAGTTCCTCGCCGGGACACCCAAGAGGCAGAACGCGAAGTCATCCGACCCCAAGGGAGCACGAGTCGCTTGGGCACGCGAAGTCATCCGACCCCAAGGGAGCACGCGGTCCTTATGATCTTCAGTGGACTGGATTCTTGCCTGCCCAAGCGACGGCAGAAGGTGGAGCGCCGGGAGGTGTACGCCGCAGAGCCGGCGGCCCCGGAGTTCCTCAAGTGGTCAAACACCGCAGTCACCTTCGACCTCTCCGACCACCACGACCGAGTCCATCGGCCGGGACGCTACCCACTTGTCATCGACCCCATTGTCGCGTCGACGAGGCTCACCAAGGTGCTCATGGACGGGGGTAGCAGCCTCAACATCTTGTACGCCGAGACCCTCGACGCCATGGGAATCGACCGCAAGTGAGTCCGACCCACGGGGGCTCCATTCCACGGGATTGTCCCTGGAAAGCAAGTGGTGCCACTCGGGCAGATCGACCTGCCCATCACCTTCGGCACGCCCGAGAATTTCCGCACCGAGACCCTCACCTTCGAGGTGGCGGATTTCCCGGGCGCGTATCATGCCGTTCTGGGTCGGCCGTGCTACGCGATGTTTATGGCCGTCGCGAACTACACCTACCTCAAGCTCAAGATGTCGGGGCCCAAAGGAGTCATCACCGTCAGCACCTCCATACAGAGGGTGTATGAGGTCGACCTCAAGAACTGCAACCTCGCCACCGCGCTAGCCCACATGGAGGAGCTGCCGACCGTCAATCAGGTGGAGGGAAGTGACGCGCCGGACACGAAGAAGACGACGGGCTCCTTCGACCCCGACCACGACACCAAGCCGATACCGCTCAACCCTTCCGACCCCAACAACAAGGTGGTGCTGATTGGGGCCAAGCTCTCTGAAAAATAGGAAAGCGCGCTCGCCGACTTCCTCCGCGCCAACCAGGACATCTTCGCGTGGAAGCCTTCCGACATGCCGGGAATTCCTAGGAAGGTCGCCGAGCACTCACTCTGCATCAAGCCGGGCTCTCGGCCCGTCAAGCAACATCTCCGCCGCTTCGACAAGGAAAAGCACAAGGCCATCGGTGAGGAAGTAGCTAAACTCCTAGTAGCAGGTTTTATTAAGGAAGTGTATCACCTTGATTGGCTAGCTAATCCTGTACTTGTCCGTAAGAAGAACGGTAAATGGAGAATGTGTGTTGACTACACGAATCTCAATAAGGCGTGCCCAAAGGATCCTTTTCCTTTGCCGCGCATCGACCAAATTGTAGACTCGACAGCAGGGTGCGAAACCCTCTGTTTTCTTGACGCTTATTCGGGCTACCACCAAATCCCGATGAAAGAGTCGGACCAACTCGCAACGTCTTTCATAACTCCTTTCAGTGCATACTGCTACGTCACCATGCCCTTCGGACTAAAAAACGCTAGGGCGATGTACCAGCGATGCATGACGAAATGCTTCGGAGATCTCATCGGCGAGGTTGTAGAGGCGTATGTGGACGACATCGTAGTCAAGTACAAACACACCGACCAGCTAGTTTCCGACCTCGCCAAGGTCTTCGGCAGACTAAGGGCGAACGGAGTCAAGCTGAACCCAGAGAAATGCGTCTTCGGTGTTCCCAAGGGCATGTTGCTCGGATTCTGTGTGTCCGAGCGAGGTATCGAGGCGAATCCCGACAAGATCGACGCCATCCTCAAGATGGGGCCAATCCAAAACGTCAAGGGAGTCCAGCGAGTCATGGGCTGCCTTGCGGCGCTAAGTCGATTCATCTCACGACTCGGCGAGCGAGGTTTACCTCTATATCGTCTCCTGAAAAAGTCCGACCACTTTGAATGGACAACGGAGGTGCCAGTGGCGCTGGATGATCTCAAATCTACGCTCACCAGCCCACCAATCCTGACCGCTCCGACCCCAGGGGAGACGCTCTTGCTCCACATATCTGCCACGACGCAGGTAGTGAGCACGGCGCTGGTCGTGGAACGAAGTGAACCCGAGCACGCGCTTAAGGTTCAACGGCCTGTGTACTTCATCAGCGAGGTCCTTTCCGACACCAAAACGCGCTGGATCCAGATCCAGAAGATGATCTACGCGGTCGTTATCACCGGGCGCAAGCTGTGCCATTACTTCGACGCCCACCACGTGGCTGTCGTGACATCCTTTCCTCTGGGCGAAGTTCTCAGAAACAACGAGTCGTCTAACAAGATTGCAAAATGGGCGATCGAGCTTATGGGGCAAGACCTTGAGTTCGTCCCTCAGACAGCGATCAAGTCCCACGCACTCACGGAGTTCATCGCTGAGTGGACCGAGGTCCAGCTTCCGGCCGCTCCAGTCGAGCGGGAGTGCTGGAATATGTACTTTGATGGTTCCCTCACGAAAAAGGGAGCCAGGGGAGGATGGGTACTCGTCTCGCCACTCAAAGTGCGGATGAGATACGCCGTCCGACTCAACTTCCTGGCCTCACATAACGTCGCCGAGTACGAGGCTCTGGTCAACGGTGTCAAAGCCGCGATCGAGCTCGACATCAAGGGGCTGGAGGTCTTCGGGGATTCGCAACTCGTCGTGGACCAGGTCCGCAACGAATCGAACTGCGTTAACCCGAAGATGGCCGCGTATTGCGCCGAGGTTCGACGTCTCGAAGCGAAATTTGACGGTTTCGAGATTTCCCACTTGCCAGGGTCGCAAAACGAAGCAGCCGACATTCTGGCCAAGCTGGCCTCGAATCGGGAGCCGGTCCCGTCCGGGATCTTCGCCAGCGACCTCAACAAACCCTCCATCAAGGAGGCGTCCGATCAACGAGAGGAGGTTGGAGTAGAGTCGGCCGACCCGAGCGAGGGCACGACCTCCGACCCACCTCGCGTCGAGTCGGACGACCGCGCGGTGTTCGTCATCACTTCGATCGACGAGGACGAGGGAGGCCGGTGATCCGAGCACGACTCCACGGCAAACGACTGGACGCAGCCATACCTTGACTACTTGCTAAGGGAACAACTCCCCGCAGACTCGACCGAAGCCAAGCGAATTGCACGCCGAGCCAAGTCGTTCGCCGTCGTGGGAGGCGAACTCTTCAAAAAGAGCCACTCCGGCGTCTTGCAGTGCTGCATACCGCTCGACCACGGGAGGCAGCTGTTGTGCGACATTCACGAGGGCACTTGCGGTCACCACGCCGCCCCTCGCAGCCTAGTCAACAACGCCTTCCGTCATGGTTTTTACTGGCCAACGGCGGTCGGTGACGCAGAGAAAATAGTGCGCGCCTGCGAAGGGTGTCAGTACTATGCTCGACAGACTCACTTGCCGGCACAGGCCCTGCAGATGATCCCCCTGACCTGG
The DNA here is from genome assembly GCA_007726485.1 of Eragrostis curvula. Lineage (NCBI taxonomy): Eukaryota > Viridiplantae > Streptophyta > Magnoliopsida > Poales > Poaceae > Eragrostis > Eragrostis curvula. Next base: position 26,064,720 of record CM017439.1, on the reverse strand, counting down.
CCCTTTGCCGTCTGGGGGCTCGACCTCGTTGGCCCCCAGAAAAAAGCTCCCAGGGGCTACACCCACCTGCTCGTGGCAATTGATAAGTTCTCAAAGTGGATTGAGGCTCGACCCCTCACCACGATAAGATCGGCCCAAGCGGTGACCTTCTTCCGAGACATCGTCCATCGATTCGGGGTGCCCAACTCCATGATCACGGACAACGGATCGCAGTTCACCGGCCAAGAATTCTTGGAGTTCTGCGACGACCACAACATCAAGGTCGATTGGGCAGCCGTGGCACACCCCCTAACGAACGGGCAGGTCGAATGTGCCAACGGCAAGATCCTGCAAGGACTTATGCCCAGAATCTTCTACAAGTTGAAAGACTGTGCTAGCCGATGGGTGCAGGAGCTCCCCTAAGTGCTTTGGAGTCTGCGAACGACCCCAAGCCGCGCAACCGGTCACACTCCTTTCTTCATGATCTATGGGGCCGAGGCGGTGTTGCCGACCGACGTCGAATATGGGGCTCCCAGAGTCCAAGCTTTCAGGGAGGAGAACAACAAGCGGTTCCTCGAAGACGCACTTGACCAAATCGACGAGGATCGGGAAGTCGCGCTCCTGCACGCGACGAAGTACCAGCAAGCACTACGGCGATACCACGGACGGCGAGTCCGCGGGCGAGCTTTCAGTGTGGGCGACCTCGTCCTCCGACTCGTGCAGACCAACAAGGACCGCCACAAGTTGTCACCACCCTGGGAGGGACCCTTCATCGTCTCGGAAGTACTCCGACCCGGCACCTACAAGCTGATGGACTCGGAAGGCCAGCAGATCAAGAACGCGTGGAACATCGAACAGCTACGTCGTTTTTACCCTTAACACTTTCCCTACTCTTTTCATTTCCCTTACGTGAAACAAGAATGCGCTTTTCCTTTCTTCTCACGCTGAGTGCAGCCGCTAGGTCCGACCCCCCACTCGGGGGCTCCACCCGGCGGGTGTGGTGGCAACACCACGTGAGTCCCAAGTACAGGACAGCGACACCCCAGCGAGAACAACGTAATCTCGTTGGGGATCGAGTCCGACCCCCTGTACAAAGGATTCGCGCTCCGACCCGTCGATGCACACGTTGTTGTTTTGAAATGACGAGTAGTGGATCGCGGCCTTGGGTCCGACTGCCCCAGCGGCTAAGGACGGCCTAAACCAGCAGCGTGGGCTCCGAACCAAAATCCTAACACTCGGAGTCAAAAAAGCAATAATTGTGGCGCGGATGAGGGATAAAATGAAAAACAGCTTAAAAAACATCCATCACACGTTCTTAACATTTACAGTTGTTGTCTATGCTGAAATAAAAAAGGACAAAAAGGCCCTCGAGGGCTCGGCCAACTCCCCTAATCTCCACTTTCTTCCTCCTCGGCCGACGAGGTAGGACGGGGAAGGAACTCCTCTTTGTACATCTCTAAGAGGCGCTGAGCATGGGGACGAACCACATCCTCGAGCGCTGTCCGCATCTCGAGGGAGGTCCCCTCAACAAAGCTTTGGCTCATGCGGTCCACCCCGACTTCGACGTCATAGTGAGAACGGATGACAGTGAAGGTCAGGCAGAAACTGGTCCCCATTGCCTTCTCTTCCAAAGCTCTCACATGGACCGGCAGGCCAAGCACCTGTCGCGTAGATTCGACAAGGTCGCCGGTCACCTCCATCCCCAATTGACTGCACGAGTGGACAAAAGCAAGCCTCAGGTTGTCAAGCCGGCCCACTGTCGCCTGCGACTCCATTAGTTCCCTTTCAAGGCCTGGAACAACAAAGGCCGCAAATCAGGAACAAGACCCGAACTCAAAAGAAGACAGCCGCAAGTAGAAACCACCTACTCTCATTACGACCACGGAGCGTGGTCAATTCGTGAGAAAGATTGTTGGAGGCGGTCTCAGCAACCCTCTTCAGTTCCTGCTCCACTCCAGCCTTACCCATGAAGGTCCTAGCCAGCTTCTCGGCTTTTCTTGCTTTCTTCCGCGAATCCCGCGCCAGCCACTCGGCATCCTCGAAGCGCTTCTGCAAGACGCCTATCTGCCTGCGAAGGGGGCGGGCCGCCTCATCTTCTCCTGACGCGGGCGCGGGATCCCACGTCTCCTCCGGGACCGAACGCGCCATCAGCGACAGGATCTCCCGGCGGACCGCCACTGCTCCCCCCTCGTTCGAAACGAACGCGGACCACCCCTCGTTGATCGAGGTCCTCGGGCAGAGGTGGCTGGGAAGGCGCATGCACCAAACCTGCCTGTCAGAAAGGAAAAAGAGGGCGTCAGCACCGTTTCTGAGTCCGGAAAAAACCAGAGAGTATGATGGGACAACCCCCATAGGGGGAACTTACGTAGCTGGCAACGTCCGGCGACGGAAGAACTCGAGGATGACCGCGGATGGGATATTCGAAGACAACATGATAGAGAGACGACTGCCCGCATGCCTCCGCAAGGCGGGCTCCGACCTCTGAAAAGCTCAACGCCACGCTGGAAACCATGGAAGTTCCCTCTCTGTTGGCCTCCGGGGTCATCTCCCACGGTCGGAGGGAACGCCTCATCAGAGGAAGAACACGGGCAACGTGAAAATGGCCGGTGACCCCAGTCCACGACACCCCAGAAGCACGCAGCCCTCGGACAGCATTGATCAAGTTTCGGATGTACGCCGTGTCAATGCTCCCCAGGTCCCTCTGCCACGAGGGCACCGCCTTCTCGACATACCGACCAGTAAAAGCCGGAAACAACCCCTCGGGGTCGTTCCGAAGATAGAACCAATTCGGGCGCCACCTGATATTGCCGGACGCTGGAGGCGTCCGGATGTAGTCTTGCGCCCTGTTCTGCCGGAGACGAATGCTTGCGCACCCGAGGGGCACGTCCATCGACGGTCTTCCCCTCTCAATGAGACGGCAATGTCGCACCCGGAAGAAATACTTCCAGAGGTCGAAATGGGGATCAATCCCCAAATAAGCTTCGCACATGGCGACGAAGCCGGCGACATGACCAATTGACTCGGGGTCGAGGTGCTGGAGCTCAATCTGGTAATAGTGGAGGAGGGCGCGAAAAAAGGGGTGCGCCGGCATCCCGAATCCAAGACTATGGAAATTGGAGATGGATAGAACATACCCATTAGGCGGCTCTGGTACGCGATCCCCCTCCGGGATGATCCACTCCAGGGAAGCGCCATTGGGCTTCAGAAGCCCTCTGGCCACAAGGCCATTCATGGTCCCTGCCCCAATCGCTCGAGACGGCCACGGCGCCCTCGCCGTCACCATGGCTTCGGGTCGACGAAGAAGGGGAGGCGGCTGCAAGAGCGACGCGTCAAGAACGAAGCGAAGGAAGAAATCTCCTGGCGACGAATTTGGCGGGGAAGGCGACGGCGGAGTGCGGCGCAGAAAGAGCGTGGCGAATCGCGGCGGAGCGGAAAACAATCTGTAAGGGATTCGCGGCGGATTACGGCGGATTGGAATGGAGGGCTCAACTGTAGCGCGAAGAACAGAGGAAAATGGTGAGTGCAGGAAGGCGCAAAGCCAGGTACGGCCATTCTTATTTATAGCCCCTGAACCGCCGCGGTGTCCCACGACCCGTCGCGTCTCTTCGAATTCCCGCCTCGTGCGCCGTGTTTGTTGTTCTCTCTCCTTCTACCTTCTCGCAGAAGCCAGGGCAACCCATGCACCGCCGAATCGGCGTCCCAAGATCCGCGCCCATCAAACGGCCACGGTGACGTCCCTCCGGCTCCACGGAGCGTAGCGGGCCTAACTGGTCAGGAAAGCCAGGTACGGCCCACAGGTAAAGTTGGCTACGGGCTGAAAACGCCCCGACGGCCCATTTTCGGCCCAAGAGTGCGAAGACTGGCCCTCCAAGAAGGTTCGACCAAAGAGGGGTCCCAGCGGCCAGTACCCAGATGCGCGGAGCGTCACGGGCCTCTGTCGGTTGCGTCCGAGTCCTGATGGAGAGTCGGACCAAGGTTTTCCCATCGAGGGGAGGCTGCGAAGCCCCCGAGACCGATCGAAAGGGCTCGGGAACTAGTTGGACTGACCCCACGGATCATATGAAGTCGACCCCAGCTGGTCTCAATTGGATCCCCGCTAAGGGCAAGCCAGGGCTTCACTCGAACTCACCTGCTAGCAACTCGACCGAGCACCCGCAGTCGAACCATCGAGGAACGGACGGGACGGCTCAGCACCCCTATCACAACGCAGTGATACGCGGGGGAAGATGAACAAAAGACGAAACGGCCCTCTGCTAGATCCTGTAATGAACGGGGACTCGGGGGCTCGCATTCGCAAGTCGGGCCAACAGCGTGGCCTCGGATAGTGAAGAGGGAACCTTTCTTATTTCACAAAACATACAAACGACCCTCCAAAACACCTAATAGTGATCGAGGGGGAAGGATCCCCTTTACAAACGAATTTACCCCTGGGAGCACGCGCCACGGAGACCACCACCAGCTCGCGGAAGTCGAAGAGCTGGTCCCTTCTGCGGCTCACAAACGGCCCGCCGTCCTAAGGACAGAGCCGACCCCACGACAGTCGCCTCGGGTGCGATTCCCGATCCGGTCCTCGTTATTCCACAATATGGAGGAACAAGGGCTCGGGTTGCGCAGGACTCGACCTCGAGGGTGACCGGAGCAAGCGCCGTCGCTCCTAGCAGCCTCGGGTGCGACTCCAGGTCCGGCCCGCCTCGCCTCTCATATGGATAGGACGACAGGCCGGGGAAGGTTTGCCTCTACGGCAAGCAAACCCACCACCGCCCGCATCACCCGAGGCGGCGCCCACGGCTCCGGGAGAGACATGGCACACGGGCTCGACCCCGAGGAACAGCACCACAGGAGGGATAGCGTCGAACAGGGCAAGCGCCCCATGAAGAGCCGAACGAGGACCAACCACGCCTCCATCCGAAATGGAGGTCGTGGGGCGAGCCATGGATGAGAGAATGCGCTCTCCAAAGTGACCCGCCCGAAGCATGCACCGCAAACTCACCACTCAGCCATCAGCCATGGCGAGGCACGGTGAAAGCAAGCGGGGGAAGCCGCTACAATTTATAGGAAAGCTGCGAGGATGGCTGGGAACGGAGAGAGCGTAAAAAGGCGCGAAAGCTTGGAACAAGGATCACGGGCTGCGAAAGCCTGTCAAGATTCCCGGACCTTCGCAGGCCTTCCTAAAAGAAGACAAAGGCGCGAAGCCTCACGCAGCAAACAGAACCCTCGTGACAAATCCCTCCCTGAGACATTGACGCATTTGCCCGGACGAACTTAAGTAAAAAACGCCCGATTCAAAGCCTAAATGCGAGTAAACCACTCCCATCCAGGCTCGGGGGCTACACCCGGCGGGTGCGCTCGCGCGCACCCACCGGATATCAACTCGACGGCCGGGCCGAAAGCTGAAATCGTCGGAGGCTAGGGGGAGTCCCGCGCACAACGCCAAAGCGTTCCGCGCAGGACTCGGGGGCTACTGTCGGGTACCCAAAACCAGGTACCCGCGATTACCCACACAAACCCGCAATTATGCCCAAATGACCGAGGACTAGGCCAGAGGCCGTAACTGTCTCCAAAGACACCAAGGTCCAAGCCCAGCCCACGATGCGCATGGTCCGCAACTGGCGAGGCCGCACGGGCAAAGGAAGGCCCAACTCCTCGACCCACCTCCCGACCCCTGGGGGTCGGAGGAAATCTCTGCCTCGGCCGACCCCGGCCTCCGACCAAGGGGGGGGGGGGGTCGGACTACCGAAGTCAGAGACTGGCCGGTGGAGCGCATTAAATGGCCACAAGTGGGCGTCCTTCGGCACTGTCCGAAGACGTGAACCGCAAGCCCCGCACGTCTCGCGGGGACGGTTGACAGCGGTCAAACCGCCTCTCCGCGCGGCAACAGTGCGGGTCGTAAATAAACAGGGTCGCATAGTGCTCAAACAGGACCCTGACATCCCCGCCGCAGTTGGGCTGTAGCAGCCGTCGCCGCCCACGCCCGGAGGAGACGGCGTCGACGACGGACGCGTCGAGGACGGACGCGCCCTTTCCTCCATCCTTGTACAGTCGACTTTCAATTGACGGATAAAAGGGAGAGCTTGACTCGCGGCTGGGGGACCGCATTCTCACTTTTTCATTTCGCACACACTCACTTCGCCCTTGCGACGCACGCAAGGACGAACCCCACGAACACTTAGAGACTTGGAAGCTTCTCCCTCTCTCGCAAGAGCTTGTAACCCCTACTACGAGCAACACGAACCGAACCAACTCACTGGACGTAGGGCTTCGATCGCCCGAACTAAATTCACTCGTCGGCCAGATTTCTCAACGCCGACAGTATGTTAATTCCTAACTACTATGCACAGAATCTTGATGATTAGCTTTTTATTTACCGATATATTGACGGTAAATTCATGATTTTTGCACCGTCAACACACTCCCCAAGCTTAACTTTGCTAGTCCTCGAGCAAACAACTCAGGGTACCTGCGGATCAGGAGTTACAAAGATAGGGCCCCAAGGGTAATAAAGATGCAACCACGTACTCCTTAAATGGTGGTAAGTATACAAGAGTACGGAATTTTCACGAGTGTTGCACTTGTGTGGGGCGTGTATGCTTCACCTTGTCATATAGCATTGAAAACTAGAGCAACACTTTTGGACAAAACAATTCTAGCAGATTTAAGTCCAGAGTTTTTATGTGCTGCAAGACAAGGTAAAAAAATTTCTCCTTTGTTTTGGTTCACACTTCCCTTCCCTCTAGTGAGTCTATTCCTACAAGCTTCACTCAAATCCTACCTTCTACCAAATGAGGCTTGTATGTGGAGCTTGGTAAGGATATGCACATTTGTCATGCGTATATTGTAAAGCTAAAGAATAAATCTCAAGAGACATAGCAACTCTTTATATCTCTGTCATATGGAAAATGGTGATGGAGGGGGAGAAGATGAACACACACTGATGGAGATGGTTTTGCAAACTTTTGGTCTTCTTTTATGCTCATGCTCAAGATGTTTATGATAAGAACCTTAGTGCATTGAATGCGCATCATGGAGTCTCTCTCTATTTTTTTAGACTCCATGAGGCTTTGGCACTAGCGATGACAGGTTCACGAGCATTTTTGAAATATTCTTGAGCTTTTTGACATAGACCAATAAGTTTTGCAAATGAAGTGATGAAGTAATACCCTCATCTACCTCTCGTAGGGTGCATAAAAACTGAAGTGTAAGCAAGCGGGAACCCGGCTCATCTACACTAGCAAAATATTTCCACCCTATGGTCTTAAAAACTCGAGCAAATTCAGCATCCATACCAGTCTTTTGCAGCAGCCCCGTGTCAAATGCTCGCGTAGGAGCAAAGATACGGTTTTGAAGAAGCGCGTAGGCGTTCGTCTCGTACTCGCCCACCAAGTCGAGGTCGGTGTCGACGAGGAGACGATGCTCGATGTTGCCCTCTTGCTCTTCTTCCTCGGCTTCATGTGGTGGACTTGGCGGTGGCTCGACTGCGGGGCGCGTGCGAGTGCTTCGGCGTGAAGAGCTTGGACTTGATTTTGAACTTAGGGACCTCTTCAACGCTCCGTACAGCTTCTTGGCACCGGTCATGGCTGCACACAAGGAGAGCAAGAACACAAGAACAATAGCTCCGAACGGGTTATGTTAGAAAAAAATCCAATCGGCGAAACCGTGGGTTGTTCTTGTGAGCAAGAAAATCGCAACTCGGGAAAAGCAAAAACAAAACACAAACTGAGAAAACAAAAAGGAGAGAAAATCCTTTTGCAGAACTTTGAGGCAAGCACAAAGTGAGAGTAATGAGGGAGCTTTGAGAGCAAGAGAATGAAGTGAATAAGGAGTGAAATGAGTGTGTGTGAGGGGGAGAGAGCTCCTGGCCGGTCACTCCAATTTATAGCACGAAATGTAGCCGTTTTTGAACGTTGGAGGGGGCAGGTGACCGTTGGGAAAAAACAGGGGGGCAGCAACGGCTACCCCAGGTCGGCCGACCTGTCCTGGTGGGGTCGGCCGACCCCCTGCTGGGCCCACTTGCCCCCCCTCTTGACCCACAGCCTCCAACGGTCATATAGTTCATGACCTTGGATGCTATGTCCAGTGAATCCTCGAAAACGTTGCTCAGAAAGATTTCCAAATAGAATCATGCCTCAAAATTCAAATGGTTTTCGGAAAATTTTGAAACTAGAAGAGAAAAATGTTGGAAAATTTCCAATACGTGGAAAAACTTATTGTAGTGGTACAGAGGTAATCCAAAACCTTGCACAAAAGAGTGGAAAAGTTTTGAAGAACCAAGTATTTTTTTGGAAAATTGATTTTTGTATGCATGGCGAGATGAAAGCGAATATGCTGGCGAAAAAAAATTCAAACGATTGAAATAAAAAATTTTCTTGTGGTGAAATAAAATATGCAAGGTGATTTTGAAGTTTTTAAATGCAAGTGGTGGGTTTGAAAAGGAAAATCCAAAAGGAATCAAAAGAAATGATAATGCCGATTAACCTGTCGGCCAGGGCTTCGCCGTTTTAAGTCTGGCGAGCAAGGACTTCTCCATTGGTTTCATTCTTGAGGTGCCGGCCCTGTCCTTGGAGATGAGGATGGCTGCACCTTCTTTACTTGCCACACTTGTTTGATCTTGGGCTGTGTAGGTGGCTTTTGAGGGGCTGATTTCTTGACCCATAATCCTGGTCGTGGTGTTGCAGGCTTCTTGGGTTGGTACCATGACGGGTTCTCACGTTTGTCAAGTTGCTTCCAAAAAGCAATGAGATTGTCCGTCTTTCTTGGAGTCACTTCGATTTCTTTGATGTTTGAGGGATTTGGCCCATACTTGATCTTGATCATTGAGCATTGTTCTTTTCGGGGTTGAAACTCGAATTTTTCCTCCTTCTCATTGATGTAGAAACGGATTTCTCCGGCCCCAACATCGATTTGAGCCTTCGCAGTGCTGAGGAAGGGACGTCCCAAGATGAGGGGCGTCTCCTTATCAATGTCCATCTCCAGCACCACGAAGTCCACCGGAATGAAGTTGCCCCGGATTTTTACCGGAATGTCTTCGGCTATCCCCGCGGGGTAGCGAACAGATGAATCTGCTAATTGCAACCTCATTGGTGTAGGAGTCAGCTCTGTGTAGCTCAATCGATCAAAGACTTCCTTGGGCATAACGCTGACGCTTGCCCCTAGATCACATAAGGCATGTTCGAAGTGATGTGCCCCGATAGAGCATGATATGGTGGGGCAGCCAGGATCCTTTTTCTTTTCTGGAAGCCGGTTGAGTATAGCTGCGCTACACTCCTCGGTGAGTTTGACCATCTCTGTGTTGGGTAGTGGTCGTTTGTTGTTGAGGATGTCTTTGAGGTAACGTGCATATGTGGGCATTTTTCTGATGACCTCAACAAAACGGTCAAACTGTTCATCCACCTTTGGCTTCTTGTTTCGGTGTGGGAACGGCATGAAGTTGGTGTCTTGGAATTCTATTGCCTCCCCACCGGCTGCCTTTGGTTCGTCATGTTCCTTCTCTTGGGTGTTAGAAGGGCCTTCTTCTTCTTGTTCAATTCTGTTCTTCTTACCTGCATGGTTAGGATATGGCGGATCCCGAGTGGACTTTCCTCCCCTCGTGGTAACCGCATTAACATTTTCTAAGGAAGCCTCGGGTTGCCCCGGGATCTTCCCAGAATTAGAGGCAGGAATAAGAGCAGCAAGCTGAGCAATTTGAGTTTCTATCATTTTATTAAAGCTCAGTTGATTTTTGAAAGCAGAGAAAAAACCTTCTAACTGTGAATTTATATTTTCTAGAACTTTATCATTGGCAGCAAACTTTTTATTGATTGATTCGTTAATTTTAGCTTGGCCAAAAACTAAGTCTTTCAAGGAAGGCTGATTATTGTTAAAGCCAGAAAAATTGTTACCTCCTTTCAAGTGTCAATGCTTGCACGGTTGTTGTAGAACCATTGTTTCGCCTTCCCAAGGAGGGAGAGGGGAAACAGGCGGAGTTTGATGGCATCTCCGGTTGTGGCTGATGTGTTGCATATCTCTAGGAACTGTTGAAGGTGAGTGTTGGCGTCCTCGTGGGCCTTCCCACAAAAGGGTATGGCCTGCACCATAGTGATAAGGCTGGACTTGATGTCGAGTCCTTCGTCACCCACGTCGACAGTGGGTCCAACGGGCACATTGGCGACGGAGGGCGCGGAGTACTCATGAAGGGTCCTGTTAGCCATGTTTGTTGAAGTTGATGGTGCGGAAGATGCGGGTTCGCTTGTCGTGAGTTCTTGAGGGGAGACGATGACGCGAGGTCGAGTCTTCCTCACAAGTGACTCGGGATTGTCAACGAAGTTTTGCGGCAAGTCGAATCCACGCATACACTATCCTGTTTTCACATCAAAGAGAAAACAGATCAAGGTTATCCTGCATGGGCAATGGTTAGATCATATCAAGGGTAATCATGAACAATCATCGTATTCTTATTAACCAATGTCTTCCCCGGCAACGGCGCCAGAAATGCTTGTTGGCGTCTCTTACGGTCACGCAGAAAATACGCGACCGCGGGAGACGCCGGGGGTTATGGTTTGAGTCACTTGCACTATTAACCAAATAATCCACGTCTAGTAACAAGTACTAGATATGTATTATAAGGTTTATCATGTTAATTGAATATCCGCAAGCGGACGGATAACCCGTTGTAGCATTTCACCCGAGAGTATTCCAAGGGTATCGTATTTATATTTTCCCAAGGGAAGACATGGTTGACAAGAGTACTTATGTTCATGGTGTTACAAATGATAGATGATATAACCACATTCCAAAACAGGGGTAAAGTTCAATAGTTGAGGATAGTGTGACACACACAAAGGTATCCCACTCTCTCTAATAAAAGACGAGAGACAATTCTAAGCAATGCTAAGTTAGACTAGTGAGCTACTACTCCTAAAGTACAACATTCATAGAGCGTGCAAGGCCTCTACCTATCATCTAAGATCATGCAAGCGCAAGCAAGCGTCTTATGTCTAGGCAACTTCGGGAGGTCCGGCATACGCAGGGTCTGCCCCGCGACTCCGACGCATTTACATACTCCTATGCCGTGCCCGAACGTGGAGGGTTCCTTTGGATGGACAGGGCTGTCACTTCCTGCCACCTACCTCTACAAACCGTGGGACACGCACATACTCAAGGGTGGAGAGACAACCCCAGCACCATGCCGGCGTCACTAACCACAACTCTAGATCCCTCGAGGCACCCCCAACCCTTCGGATCGACGGGGTGATAAATCTAGAGCACCTTTGCAGGACAGAGAGCCCGATGCCAAAACATAAGAACAACTAGCCTAACTAGCATGAATTAAACAAAAGGATCAAAGCAAGCACTAAGTTATGCATAAGCGTTCGTCGCTCAAGAACGAGCGACGAACGACGATCAATTAAGTACGTGCAAGAATAATCGATAATCAAGCATGAACGAACAAGGAACGCTCGATGTATGTTTACTAGCGATCATCGATGAACGATGAACGAACGATGAACAAACATGAACGAGCGATGAACAAACATGAACGAACGATGAACATTTATGCAGGATCATGATCAAACTACTAAGCACATAACAACTATACGAACGAATGTATTCCATTAGACGAAGAACAAGTCTTACAAAGAGAGGATACAAGAGCTATACCCAATTCTCCACAAGACCTTGGGAGCAATGAGGCAGCCCACTACTCAGCCTAGCACTACCTAGAAGAGTCTCTAGCTCTAGCGTGAGGAGAGGAGGGAATGATCCTTGTGTTGTGGTGTGTCCTCCAGGAGGGGGGGGTACCCCTTTATTTATAGTCTTGAAGGTCGGTTTCTGGAGGCGGTTCCTGAGGTCGGTGGCATTTAATGCAGGGGGAACCGACCTCCAGAGGTCGGTTACAAACCGCCATAAAAAGATGGGCCCAGGGGGCCACCCTGCCAGGTCGGCCGACCTGGCCAAGGGGGGTCGGCCGACCTGTGCCTGACCCCACCTGGGCTGGGCTTTGGCAGGTGGCTCCCCCTCTGGGTCTTCTTCTCTGGTCCAGGTGCATTAGGCCTTGGTTGTGTTGGACTTTGACGATATTTGGCCTTTTGTCTTGGAGTTGTATTCCCGCGGCGAACGTCAAGTTTGTAAAAGTGTTGTTTCGTCGCCTTGGGGCATGGTTTCACCTGGATTTCTCCCTTATTCCACCTGCACACTAAAATCTAGAGGTACATGTGGAAATAGATTATTTCTAAATAAAATGCGTGTAAGAAATGTCCAATCCTTCTTATTTATTGAGCTAGTTGACGGTTGAAATTGGTCCGTAGCGACCGTCAACACCCAACAAGAGATCAACGTAATGGATAGTAAGTTAAACAAATACAATGAAGAAATGGAAAACCTGAGGAAGCAAGAACAAGACATGCATCACAAGACTCGCAAACAAACCGAGCACAAGATGGTGTACGAAGTAAGCAGCTCTGGCAAGGACAGCCAGCCATGCATCATCTACAATGAAAACTCTCCTTTGAGCGAAGAGCTACAGAGCGAACCTTGGCCGGTCAATTTCAAAATGCCAAAGATAAATGCATACCAAGGAAAAACATGTCCGAGAGAGTTCCTCATGTCTTTCGAAGCCGCAGTAGAATCGGGCGGAGGATCAAACTCAACATACGCGAAAGCTTTGGTGATGGCAGTCGAAGGAGTAGCAAAGAAATGGTTTTCCACTCTTGAACCAGGATCAATTAATTCTTGGTCCGAATTAAGAAGAGAGTTCATAAACAATTTCCAAGGCTTCCAAGCATAAAAAATTCATCAGGGAAGACTATTTTCATGCAAGCAGAAACCAGACGAAGGCTTAAGGGAATACATGCAGAGATTCATGGAAATAAAATCAAGAGCAAAAGACGTAGGAGCTTCGACAGTTATTGATGCACTAACGGAAGGCTTGAGGGCTGGCCCTTTCCATTCTGCACTAACAAGGAAGAGACCTAAAATTATCTTCGCACTGTTGGACACCTTCGAGAAATACGCGAGATCGAATGATGAGTTCCGAAGGAAAAAAGAAGACGAAAAGAAACAATCCCAGCTAGTCAAAGATGAAAAGAAGTACAAAGAACAAAAAGAAGCGAGTCGAAGCAGAAGGCACGACGATAACAGAGACAGTTCGAAAGATCATAACAATCGAAGGATACACAACCTCGAAAACAGAGAAGAAAGGGGCGATGAAAAGAGAATCAAAGACGACGAAAGAGGGAAAGAGCGAAGCAACCATGATAGAGACGGCGAAGACAAAAACAGAGAAAACAATCAGAGAAGCAGTTCTCGCACACCATACTGCGAGTTGCATGGCGAAGGAAAAGGCCATACAACAAAGCAGTGCCGAAATCTGCAACAATTCAAACAGGAATGGACCGCAGAAAGAGAGGCGAAGAAGGCCATTAGACACACAAGTAACTATCGTGAAAACTGGTCTCAAGGGAACCCAATGTCAACATACCCTTCGCACTCTGTCAATCATGTTGTCAACTATCCAAGAGAAGCTTCGCATCAGGCGCAGCAGTATGCCTACTCTCAACCTCAAAGCCTGGCAGCGCTGCCACCGCCTCCAGAAATGAACCAGCAAAACAATGGAAGAAGCACAGAAACAAGCTACACGTCTCAAAGACAAACTATTAACGCTATCTCCGGAGGATCGACCCAGCAACTAGACTCAAGAAGGGCAAGGAAAGAATACATACAAAGGGTACATAATGTGACGTCAAGGGCTCCGTTTATGAAAACCAAGTGGTCCCACGTCCACATCACCTTCGGAAAAGAAGACGCAAGGGACCTTGACCAACCCCACTCAGACCCACTGGTCATCAAGGCAAATATAAAAGGGTTCGATGTACTCAGAATACTTGTCGATGGAGGAAGCTCAGCTGACATCCTCTTCGCCTCTACATATAGAAAGATGAAGCTGGAAAACGAAACACTACAACCTGCAGGAATACCATTAATCGGCTTCACTGGAAAGGTTATCCAAGCAGTGGGAAAAATTAACCTACCAGTAACCTTCGGTGAAGGAGACAACGTAAGAACTGAAGATGTGACCTTCGATGTGGTTGACATTGTTTATCCTTACAATGCAATCTTCGGAAGGGGGTCCATTAACAAGTTTGAAGCAGCCATACATCAGGGCTATCTATGCATGAAGATTCCTGGTCCCATCTCTGTGATCAGCGTCCTCGGAGACCAACTCCAAGCAAGAAGTATTGAAGATGGCGAAACCCCTGGAAGGAAGAATGTCCACTTCATCCGAAGGAAACAAAAGGCCCCAGTGCTCAAGACCTTCGGACTAGAAAACTTGTCCATGATATATTAGAGATGCATGAGCCGTGTCTACCAAGAACATCTCTTCGGTAGCACGCGCGATGGCCATATGTAAAAGCACAAAACTTGCGGGGGGTGCACTCTTTTTCCTCACGAGGGTAGCCCTGCGAAGGGTGTGAGGTTTTTTAACGAGGCACCCTCCAAGACTGTAACACAGTTTTATAATTACTTTTTTACCCTCAAAAAATTCCAGAGCAATTTCCTAGGGGGGCGTAGAAGAGCCAAGGCTCAAGAAACGAAGCTTCGAGCTCAAGAACGATATCAGGCAAAAGCCTAGAGAATCCGAAGGTTACACCAATAGAGTATTTGGTGTAATCTCAGTTTGGATCGATGTATCACGAGGGATGATACAAAGACTCCAGACAAGAGCCGAAGGGAAAGATAAGCAAAGAAAGCCTAATCTACCCAAGTATCGGCAAACAGAAACCTTCGCAAAATAAAAAAGCGCGATCCTTCGCATGAAAATGTTCAAATATCAAAGAACGAAAACACGAAAACATGCGTTCCTCAAAGGAAACACAAGGTCATCGTGCAAGAAGCATTAAAAGCTTCGGATGATATTGAAGAAATCTTCTCTCTGGCAAAGACCTTCGAAAGACTGCTTCAAAAGAAAAGCTTTATTCAGCACATGACATCAATCAAAGAGAGCCATCGTCAGGCTCATGCTTTACAATAAGGCCCAATTCTAAAAGCATTTCGCAAACAATACTAAATTCATCAATATTATATCCGCTCGAAGGAGAATAAGGCCTTTGAAATATGGGATCTATTACCCCAGACGAAATCATTCGCTCAACATGCGAAGCTGCATCGAAGGAGGAAGACGAATCCAAAATGTCCCCTCCCTTCTTCTTCATGGCTGCACCTCGACGTGAAGAACTACTACCTCGTGGACAGCGACCACGAGGCCTTCGTTTGTTACAACCCCGACTCCCTTCGGGAACATCAGCCTCTGGGCGATAAACTCTCCCAATAGCCACAAGGCTACCAGGAGGAAAAGAGAAAGAGCTTTCACCTCCCTCAACGGGTGACAAAGGACTCGAATCACTAGATAAATCAATCTTCGAAGGAGAACTAAAAACTTCAATTGGAGGCTCACGGCGAATCAAGCCACTAGAATAAGGCTCCGGAGTCGCAAACTCGCTCAGGGAAACATCAGATGATGAATCCGGAGCAACATATTTCTCCGAAACCAGGTCAGAAGAAGCCTTCGAAGTAGCAAACTCGCTCAAAGAAATATCAGACGAAGCCTAAGGTCCAAAAATCAAGCAAAAATTAATCAAAACAACATAAAGTTTACAACGATTACAATAATTCTCAACAAGATACAAGTTCGAAGGAATGATGTAACCCCTCTCTCGAAGCAAAAATAAATTGTTTATACCTCACTCTGAGGCAGACGACCGACAGACTGCACCCGGTTCCAGAAGGATTCGTCAAAATGACCGGCGACCTTCAGGAGAGCTTCAACCACAGGACGGGGAGTAGAATCAACAGCAGAAAATTTGAAGTCGTCAGAAGCAACCTTCGCCAAAGCATTACTCCCTTCGACATCAAGAGAATGGAGGAGATCCCGAACAGCCAGATGAACGGCATTGGTGGAGAAGGCCCTACAAGCTTTCACCACGAAAGGAATATTGACAGATAGCCAAGACTGACGCTGCTCAGTCGAAGCGTTCTCAGGGATCTGGTCAGGAGTAGTTCCAACCGAGATAAGAGCATCCTGAATGTGGCTGTAAAGAGAAGACAGGCGAAGCTCTTCAGCCTCAGCAAAAGAAGCCGCCTCCTGATCCGCGGTTTCAACTTTTCCGCGAAGGACCCTGTTGGCCTCCAAAGCCTCCGCAAGGGACGAATCAAGATCCTCCAGCTGTTTCTCTAGAGAAGCCACCTTCGCCTTAAAATCTTAAGTGGACTTGACGAGGGTCTCCTTCTCAACAGAGAGATCTACCACACGTTTTTCACTAAGAGCAAGTGCATCTTCCTTCTCCTTGATCTTAGATTCAAGAGTTGAAAGATCCTTGCGAAGCCGGTCTCGATCAGCCCTCGCCAGAGTCAGCTCATTAAACCGGCGAAGGGAGGCTTGGGTAATAGCAAGCGACTGACGAAAACAAGAGCGAAGTTAGAAAAACAAGCAACTGAGAAAAAACAAAAATAATAAACCACTTACCTTCATTTGCGAAGATAGTAAAGACTTGTACAGAGTATCACCACCCTGAAGTACGAGCTCATTCTCCACTTGGGGAAAACGAACCCTCTCTGCAGCAGCAACAAAGGGCGCAGCGGCCTTAGCACTCATAACGAAGGTGTTCGAAGGCACCTCGTCACAAAGAGTTAAAGAACCCCCAGTAGCTTCGACTGAATCAAAAGTCATGTCAAAAGGGAGAAACTCTCCAAGCATTGCTTCAAAGACTGAGTGTAGGAAAAGATCACCACCTGCTGAGGGGCTAAGGGGCTCACGAAGCACAACACCTGGCTCCGAAGGTAGTTGAACCTGGGAGCGATCTGTAAGAGGTCTCAAGTTATCAGCAATTTGACGAAGCTCAGCCATACTAAGAGATGAGAGACAACCTTAAGCAGAGGCTTCGGCTACTCCTTCATTATGAACAGGGGCAACACGAGGAACATCAGGACCCTCAACACAGGTCTTGTCCTGGATCTTAGCCTTCGATCCGGACTTAGCAAGAACAGAATCAGCACCCTTGGAAGCCTTGTCCTGAATCTTGGCCTTCTCAGCGGCACTGGCATCATGAACGTCAACTGTAGAAGCAGAAATATCCTTTGCAACAAAAGAAGAGCCCTTCGAAATGACTTTCTTAGGGACAGACAGAGCTTTAGACCCAGAAGAATTACTACCCCCATCCTCCGGAATGGAGAACAAATCTAATGCGGAACGAATCACCGGGGGCTTGAAAGCAAAAGACGACTTCGCTGAATGTGAAGTCTTCGGCTGATTCGCCGAAGGAACAGCAGCACCCAAAGCCGTCACATTAGCTTCGCTGATAGCCTTATCGGAGCAGTCCTTCGACGAGGTCTTGTGAGTTTTCAGCTTCTTCTTAGCTTGCCCTTCGCTAGACCTTCGGCTACCAGACATCTTGAATAAGAACGAAGGAAAAGGATCTCCTACTGCGAAAAGGATTGGAATAGCCAAAGGAAAGAAGACGCGCAAAGCATGCGATTGAAGCAACAGCGCGCCCACGATGAAGATATATAGAAGGGAAGCGACTATCGGGAACGGAAAAGAAATACGGAATGAAAACGACAAGACACGTGTATGGGTCAGAAAGGCGCACGGTGCAGTCATAAATTGATAAATAAAATTGCTTCTGGTTTTAGTTACACTAATAACACATCATCAATTGAGGGCTAATGTTGGGGACTACACCGAAGCCCCTCTGACCCACGCGAAGGTCAAACAGCCACTAGCGAAGGAAGAATAAAAGAAGTGGACGGCACAGGAGTCTGAAGTTGACCAAGCTGAGAGCCATGCTAAAGCAGCCAATGGCACACTTGTAAATATAATCATCTCACCCCCTATAAATATGGAGGGAGATGATCCTGTAATGACATCTATTTTTCGGGCCACGAGCCAAAGGAGAAATCATTCGCACCGCACTAAAACCTCTCTAATCACTCAACCCCTTCGCCCGGCATCGCGGGTGAAGGAGAGCTTCGCGCAACAGACTGCAGGGAACCTGAGTCAGAACACCTTCGTCCGGCACTGCGGACTAAGAAGGAGGGCTTCGCTCCAACCAGAAGGCGGCGACGACGAACAAGGAGGGCTTCGCGAGGTGATTCGAAGGCGTCAACTACCTTTGAGGGCTTCGCCAGAACCAGGACACTTCTATCAACCGTTGGAGGGCTTCGATACATCACACGAAGACCTTCGATCCCCCAACAGTAGGCGCCAATGTTGTACTCTCCTCTGTGGATACCTTTGCTGCCCGTTTGTTCTTGGAGCGCCTAGCTCTCCTCCTCCTTAGCGACTTTGAATCGCCTGTTGTTTCTTGAAGTGCTGAGGGTGCTTGCGGCGACTTGGGCTGCGCGGGTACTTTCTTCGAATTTCTCCAATAATTGGCTGGCCGTCTTTCCATTTCTCTTGCCAGGTAGTTCCTCATGTGTGTGATGAGCCTGTCTGGCTGTGGCATGGGTGGAGTGATCTTAATCTTCTCCACTTCTCTCGGGTTCTTTCCATAGAAGACCTTCACTTGGTTGCACTGCTCAACTTTAGGCTTGAAGTTGAATGTTTCTTCTCCGCCATTGAAGTCCAAGTGGATCTCCCCTGTCCCCATGTTGATGTTGGCGTTGGTGGCGCTCAAGAATGGCCTCCCAAAGATGAGAGGGATCTTGTCATCTATCTCCATGTCTAGCACAACAAAATCAACGGGAACAAAGAGATCCTTGATTTGAACCAGGACGTTCTTGGCAATCCCCTCAGGAATGCGTATTGATCGGTCGGCCATCAGTATGCGCATCTTCGTCGGAGATAATGGGTGGTTTAACCAATCATATATCGCCTTCGGCATGATGCTCACACTTGCTCCCACATCACACAGCGCTCGAGAGAAGCATTGCTCGTTGACCAAGCACGGAATGCTCAGACATCCAGGATCCTTCTTCATTGCGTCCTCAGGGTATGGAGAATCCTCATATCTTTCTTCACACCTGATAGTTATTGCATTTACAGTCTCCTTGGGGTTGACTTCAGGTTGCCCCGGAAGTCTACCCATAACAGGAGGCTGCATAGCTGAAGCAATTTGCGCAATTTGTGTTTCTAGCATTTTATTATGGCTCAGCTGGTTTTGTAATGCAGTGCTGAATGACTCTAGCATAGCGTCTATGCTTTCCAAGGCCTTATCAGTAGAAATGAATTTCTTACTAATGCCTTCATTAATCTTGACTTGGCCAAGCACTAGATCTTTGATAGAGGGCTCAAAGCGAGAGAAACTACCGTTACCATTACCATTATCTCCCTAATTTCTGTTGAAGGAGAGGTCGGGCTTGGTGTTCTAGCCGTAGTTGTTCTGGGGACGGAATCTATTGCCATTGTTGAGGAAGTTGCATTCCTCCATTGCATTTGGGCAATGAATCCCCAGGTGCCCCGTGTTGCCACACTCTTCACACGTCATGTCTTCATCTTCTCAAGGACTTGATCAAGCTTGAGAGCAAGCATGTCCAAGGCCTCCACTTGATGTACTCCACGTCTCTTGCTTGGGAACACTTGACGTTCATCGTGGCTTTGATTAGCCACCACCTTCTCAATCAGCTTCTTAGCGTTTGTCACGCTAAGCGGCGTTGAGATGCTCCCTTGCGGTAGGCTTCAGTCCATGTTAGAAGCTTTGGATGAGGAGCCACGGCTCCATGCCATGATGTGGGCATGCAAGCACGTAGTCTTGCATCCTCGTCCATGCTTCGGAGATGGACTCATCTGCGAGCTGTTGGAAGCCCGTAATCTTGAGCACGCCTCCCAGGTGTTGAGAGCCTCAATGTTCGCGTAGAGCCATTGCAAGGCCTTCCCCAATAGTGAGAATGGAAAGAGCTGCAAGCGAATCTCTTCTTAAGATTGATCCTTGCGTGCAAGCGTGTTGCACGTCATCAAGAACCGCTGGAGGTGAGAGTTTGCATCCTCCGAAGGTTTGCCACAGAAAGGACTGGCCAATATCACGTTGAGCAGGGCCGGCTTGAGCTCGTAGTCCTTGTTGTTGATGCGTGAGAGGTGTCCCACGCGGATGTTCTCCATGTTTGGTGCGGAGAACTCATGGATCGACTTCTCGACCGGCTCACCCATGTTATTGTTGGTTGAGGTTGAGACGGATGGGTCAATGACCGGTGAGGGGGATCCTTCGATAGCCAGAGCTTTGGACGTCGCACGTGCGGCAGGAGGGGTGAGTCTTGCTCTCGCCCTCCTCAAGAACTGCTCTGGGTCGGAGTGGAAGTTTTCTGGTAGGTCGAAACCAGTCATGCACGGTCCTGTTTAAAAGTCCACAACAAGAAAACAAGACAAGGATAAGCCCGCAAAAGTAAGTAAAGTTACTTTCACAATAGTATACAATGTTATACTTCAAAATCCTAGCTGCTACTTCCCCGGCAACGGCGCCAGAAATGCTTGTTGGCGGTGAATATGTGCATAATTAATTTTCCGTTAATTCCGCAAGCGCACGGAACACCATTGTAGCATTTCACCTTGGAGTATTCCAGGGTTATTGTATTTATATTTTCCTCAGGGAAGTAGAGCGATAGGAAGTTGAAAATGTAGCAAAGTAGATACTATTATGCGAAATAACGATACCTTACTTAAGACGGGGGTAAAAGGGGTACATGATATATGTGTGGCACTCACCATATAATCCAAGGAAATAAAAGAGATAGTAGAAGTTACATTGGGAGAACAACGAGATAGAGGCAAAGATTTCTATGTGTTAATCTTACATCTATTTACTTCTAGCAATTAATTCTACAAGGTTATGTACTAAAGCTAAGGCCTGAACACGCCTATCACACGTGGGGCTACCGTCCTCCGTAAAGACACACGCGAATCGTGCATAGGTATAGTTCCAAGCACCACGCTTACAACTATCCTAGAGGAACTACTCTTGATCGAGAGAATAGCCTTATCTAAGAATGTAGCATAGCTTTCACTAAGCGCGAACTCCATTTCAGCAAAGCACTCACTCATACTACTTAGACACAATCACGAAACCCACAACAAGACTATTATGAGCACTAGCTTAACTAAGTAAATAAACTTAAATAGAAAAGAGTTACTAAAAGAAATAAATAAAGAATAAACTAAATAATTATAGAAATAATTATATAAATACTAAAAGAGTAATTCTACAAGAGTTAAGATACAAGAACAAAACCGAAACTCCGAGAAGACTTCCGGAACCTCGAGAAGAGCTCTCACTCTACTCTACTCTACTCTAACTCATAAATAATAACTCTACTTCTACAAATGAGTAATGGATCTCTTGGATCAATGAGGTGCGAGTTGTTCCTGCGGACACCAGGGGTATTTATAGGGTCCTTAGGACAGGGGCATCTTATAGCGCGAGGTGGAGTGGCGGGCGCGCCAAGGCAGGCCGGCCGGCCTAGTAGGGGGGCCGGCCGGCCGCCCGATGTGGCGGTTCGCCACCGCCTCGCTCCTGGACGTCCCTGATTGCCTCCTGAAGTCGGTCCGTAGGTCGGTGGCTTCGTGGGGGCTGCAGAACTTGAGTAAGGGCCAAGTTGAGGCCCAAACAGCCCACCAGATGGTATGTCGGTGGAATTCTGCTGAATAGGCTTTTGTTTGTGACGTTTAAGCCCGTTTATAGCCTGCTGGAGGAAGGCCGAGGCCTTTGGGCGCCAAGGGGGCCGGCCGGCCTATGGTGGAGCCAGCCGGCCTGACTTTTCTTTGAGTCAGGGCCCGTTTTCTCCATTATTCACTCCTGCATCTAAAATTCACCAAAACTCATGGAAGGATGTTAATTCCTAACTACTATGCACAGAATCTTGGTGATTAGCTTTTTATTTACCGATATGTTGATGGTAAATTCATGATTTTTGCACCGTCAACAACGGCGACGAAGGTGGACAACGGCTCGGCGATGATGCCGGTTCCACGACGGCAAAGGCGCTGCTTTAGCAACTGAATTTCGCCGGCGCCGAGCCAGAAGGTTCTCCTCCTCTACCGCGCCATGGCCGCCGGGGGGAACGGGAATGCGTCCACCCACGTGTTCGTCGCAAACCTTTGCTTGGACATCAATGTTAATTCTTGAACTCTCGAGTCCCGAGTCACCTGTTGCCGGTCGAAGATCGGCTGCAAGAGATGCTGACTGGGCTCTCAAGCTGCCGTTGCCCACGAGCTCATGAACAGCCAGAACGACCGGCCGTCGCACACCGAGTGGTGGAAGCACACGCCCACTGCCACGGCAGCATCATCATCGGCCGCCGCCGGCCTCATGACTTGCACGGCGAGCATCGGCGCCGGCAGCTGCCCCGCGGGACCGACCTTCGGGAAGAGCTGCGAGAACACCTCCGCGTCGTGCTCGTCGTCACTGGCGAGCCGGCGCATGCCGTGCATGGCGCCGCCGCTGTGCTCGGCCTCGACGAACTTGACGCCGGGGGATATCGCGGCGGGCGAGCAGTCGATGACGACTTCTCGGGAGGATGAGCTGTCGTCGTAGGTCACCTTGCCGGAGAGGAGTGGGAAGGCGGCGAGCGTCGTGGCAAGTGAGGACTGGAGGGAGTCGACGATGGAGGGGAACGGCGGGAGGATGGGGCCCTGGTAAAAGAAGACCTTCTGCACGGGCGCCATGGTGACGTACAGGAGGTCGAAGAAGGAGAGCTTGAGGACGCCGTCGCGGCGCAGTGCCGCCGCCGCCGGTGAGGTGTTGGTGGTTTCGTCCGGCAAGACATGGTTGACACTCAGAACTCGTACCGGTTGGGAGCTCAAGGAGCGGTGCGGGACATGTGGAATCAATGCTCTCATGGTGCAGAGCTGCAGGCGGAGCGGAATGGACACCCTCATAATTCCTGCTCGGAAACTCATGGTGCACTACGGCAGGGCGGAGTGGAATTATGGATGCTCGCTTGCTCAGTTCACTTTATCCTCCTTGTTGGAATAGTTAATTGATATATTTTGACATCGCTGCTGCCTCTTGTCATCATCGTGCCAACATGCCACAGCCTTATCCTACTACTGGCCTGGCCCTCGATCGCCGCCGATGGTTTTCATACTGTAGTCCAAATCAAACCGAAGCTCCATCCCTCGGCGAATGCATGAAGCCTGTCATTGCAATCTGCCTCCATACAGCATTATATACGCCCATACCAGGTCCAGCACTGCAGCATGCGCAAGTTCCAGACGATGACAAAGATTTTGTTAACTCCTTGGGACTGAAAGATGTCATATGAATCCGGGAGTCTTTCCGGCCTCTTTTTTTGTTTCAATCTGTATTTTCATTTATGCTTTAGAATTGTTGGCAAAGATCATAGAATAACACTACAACAGCATCAAGAATTTTCATGCCAAAAATATATATCTTATGTAGTGCTAACTGAGGTCTGCTCCTTCCAACATGCTCCCCCTAGCTTTGGCTCAAGTCCACAATTTTGCTACATCTAGTCTTGCCCCCTTACCCTCCCACCGTCACTTGTTCAAGGCAGTGATATGCAAATCTCGATCAATTCACGCCGTTGATAGAGGGACGGACAAGTGACAACAAGGCAGTCCTTGAGCATGACATGACGAGCAGGACTTCCTACAGAAGAACCAGGTTATGTTCCCAAATCCTCTGCTCTGGAGCAGCCAGCAGTGGGGCATCAATAGATTCACATCAGCCGGTGGGAAAATCCATTTTAAGTACTAGTGGTTCACATCTGCTGGACCATTACAATTGAGGATTTAGAGAGACCCTTCACCCCATCAGTTGGTGGGATAATCCAATTTATTGGCTCAGCTGAAACATCTATAGCTGGTGTCGGCGTTGCGAAATCTGGCCGACGAGTAAATTTAGACTACGCGCTTGGTTGATTGGAGAGAATGAGGAAGACACAAGGGATTAGACTGGTTCGGGCGATCGAAGCCCTACGTCCAGTGAGTTGGTTCGGTTTGTATTGCTCGTAGTAGGGGTTACAAGCTTGGCGAGAGAGGGAAATGCTCCCAAGTCTCGAAGTGTTTGTGGAGCTCGTCCTTGCGTGCGTCGCAAGGCCGGAGTGAGTGTGTGTGTTCGAATGAGAATGATAATGCGGTCCCCCAGCCGTGAGTCAAGCTCTCCCTTTTATCTGTCAATGGGGAATTGACTGTTTACAAGGATGGAGGAAAAAAGAAAAAGAAAGCAAGAGACTCGGCGTAGGTTGGCGGCTCGGCAGGGATGGGTGCGTCCGTCCTCGACGCCTTCTCCCCCGGGCGTGGGCGGCGCCGGCTGCTGCAGTTCAACCGTGTTGGGGGATCGAAGGTCTTGATAGACTCGGCGAAGCCTCCAACGAAGAGTGTATGATTATTGCGTTCTTGCGAAGCCCTCCTGGCGTCTTCAGCGCTCGGATTGCTCTTGGCGAAGCCTTCTCTACACTCCGAAGTCCTCGAGCTCCTCGGCAAGCCCTCCTGAAATGTCCGCGATGCTGGACTTGGTTCAACTGCCCAGGCTGTTCATCGGGTCTTACGTTATAAGTTGTTCCGAAGCCCCCAATCGTCCGCGGTGCTGGGCGAAGGGGTTGAGGGACGACAGAGAAATGTGGACAGAGTAAATGATGTGTCTTTGGCTCGAGGCCCGAAAAGCAGATGTCATTACAGGAGCTGTTCCCTCCATATTTATAGGGAGAGGAAAGGTCAAAATTACAGCGATGCCATTGGGCAATCTTGTTACGTCTCCTAGAGTTTAGGCTTTAGACTGACTCTTGCTCAACACCCTTCGCTGTGTCTTCAGCACCCTTCGCTTGGTAACAAATACCCTTCGCATGACTCAGGAAGCCTTCGGCATTAACCCCAACATTAGCCCTCAATTGTTGATGTACTTTGGTAAAACCTAGGTCAGAAACAATTATTATTATAATTAAGTTTATGTCGTGTGCTCTCCTGACTCATGCACGTGCTTCTCGTTTTTGGTATGTACTTTTTTCTCGATTCTCGATGCTCTGCTTAACTCTATATATATCCGTAGTGATTGCCTTGGTTCCTCGCGCTGTTTTCGCTCTTGTCTTCACTATTTTCATTTTCACTCCTACCTTCGCACCATTAGAGATCCCTTTCTCGCACTCTTTTTCAAGATGCCTAATGATCGGAGATCCAGCGAAGAAAATGTTAGGAAGAAGGCGAAGCTCCATAAGTCATCTTCCAAGGATAGTTCTGATAAGGCTGTCAGTGAGGTTCGTCCTCAACTGATTAGTGCCGTTCACGTCTTTCGGTAACGTTAAAGAATGCCCACTTGCTGCCCGATTTAATGCGCACCACCGGCCAAGCCCCGACCCTGGTTGTCCGACCCCTTCGTGCGGGGGCGGGAGTCGGGCGCCTGTGGTCGGCCGAGGCGGAGCCTTTCTTCGACCCCCGAGAGTCGGGAGGTCGGTCGAGGGATCGGGCCGTTCTTCGCCCGTGTGGCCTTTCCGGTCATGGGCCGTGTCATGCGTTATGGGTCGGGTTTGACCGTGGCTTCTGCGGAGACAAACACGGTCTTTGGCCCAGTCCTTGGTCATTTATGTATAATCGTGAGGTTATGTGGGTAATCACGGGTACCTGGTTTTAGGTACCCGACAGGAGCCCCCGAGTCCTGCGCGGAACGCTTTGGCGTTGTGCGCGGGACTCCCCCTCGCCTCCGGTGATTCCCATCCTCAGCCCGGCTCTTGAGCAGATATCCGGTGGGTGCGCGCGAGCGCACCCGCCGGGTGTAGCCCCCGAGCCTGGATGGGAGTGGTTCACTCGCGTTCAGGCTTTGAATCGGGCGTTTTCACTTGCCTTCATCCGGGCAAGTGTGTCAATGTCTCGACGAGGGATTGGTCCCGAGGGTTCTGTTTACTGCGTGAGGCTTCGCGCCTTTGTCCTCTTTTTGGGCGGCCTGCGAGGGTTTGGGAATCTTGACAGGCTTTCGCAGCCCGTGATCCACGTTCCAGGCTTTCGCGCCTTTTCACGCTCTCTCCGTTCCCAGCCATTCTCGCGGCTCTCCTATAAATGGAGCGGTTTCCTCCGCTTGCCCTCACCGTGTCTCGCCATGGCCGATGGCCGAGTGGTGAGTTTGCAGTGCTTGCTTTGCGCGGACTGCTTCGGAGGGTGCGCCTTTCCATCCATGGCTGCCCTCACGGCCACCATTTCGGGTGGAGGCGTGGTTCGTCCTCGTTTGGTTCCTCGAGGGGCGCTTGCCTTGTTCGACGCTATCCCTCCTGTGATGCTGCTCCTCGGGGTCGAGCCCCCGACCCGTGCTTCTCCCGGAGCCGTGGGCGACGCCTCGGGTGATGCGGGCGGTGGTGGAATCGCTCGTCGACGAGGCAAACCTCCCTTGGCTTGCCGTCCTATCCTCATGAGAGGCGAGGCAAGCCGGACCCGGAGTCGCACCCAAAGCTGCTAGGAGCAAGGGCGCCCGCTCCGGTCACCCTCGAGGTCGAGTCCTGTGCAACCCGAGCCCTTGTTCCTCCATATTGTGGAAGAATGAGGGCCGGATCAGGAATCGCACCCGAGGCGACTGTTGCGGGGTCAGCTCCGTCCTCGGGACGGCGGGCCGTCTGTGAGCCGCGGAAGGGACCAGCTCTTCGACTTCCGCGAGCTGGTGGTGGTCTCCGTGATGCGTGCTCCTGAGGGCGAGTTCGTTTGTATTTTGTAAAAGGGATCCTTCCCCCCTCGACCACTACCAGGTGTTCGAGGGCCGTTTGTGTTTTCACGTATTTTGTGAAATAAAAGGTTCCCTCTTTACTATCCGAGGCCACACTGTTGGCCCGACTTGCGAATGCGAGCCCTCGAGTCCCTGTTCGCTACGGAGTCTGGTGGAGGGTCGTTTCGTCTTTTGTTCGTCTTCCCCCGCGTATCACTGCGTTGTGATGGGGGTGCTGAGCCGTCCTGTCCCTTCCTCGATGGTCCGACGGCGGGTGCCCGGTCGAGTTGCTAGCGGGTGAGTTCGAGTGAAGCTGTGGCTTGCCCTTAGCGGGGATCGAATTGAGACCAGCTGGGGTCGACATCATATGATCCGTGGGTCAGTCCAACTAGTTCCTGAGTCCTTTCGATCGGTCTCGGGGGCTTTGCAGCCTCCCCTCGATGGGAAAACCTTGGTCCGACTCTCCATTAGGACTCGGACGCAACCGACAGAGGCCCGTGACGCTCCGCGCATCGGGGTACTGGCCGCTGGGACCCCTCTTTGGTCGCCCCTCACTCTCGTGTTTCCCAGAGCGACTGTCGAACCCTCTTGGAGGGCCAGTCTTCGCACTCTTGGGCTGGAAATGGGCCGTCAGGGCGTTTTCAGCCCGTAGCCAACTTTACCTGTGGGCCGTATCTGGCTTTCCTGACCAGTTAGGCCCGCGATGCTCCGTGGAGCCGAAGGGACGCCTCCATGGCCGTTCGATGGGCGTGAATCTTGGGATGCCGATTCGGTGCTGCGCGAGTTGCCCTGGCTTCTACGAGAAGGGAGAGAAGAAAGAGGACAACAAACACGGCACACGAGGCGGGAATTTGAAGAGACGCGACGGGTCATGGGACGCCGCGATGGTTCAGAGGCTATAAATGAGAGCGGCCGTACCTGGCTTTGCGCCTTCCCGCACTCGCCATTTTCTCCCCATTCTTCGCGCTACAGTTACGCTTCCCGTTCCAATCCGCCGCAATCCGCCACGATTCTCTCTCGAATCATTTTCTCTTTCGCTGCAATCCACCGCGCTCCTCTTGCGCCGCACTCCGCCGTCGCTTTCCCCCTCGTTCCGTCGTTCGCGGAGTCCGGGCCTGTCCGCCATGGCGCGCGATGCGTGGTTGCCGTCGTCGGTGAAGGAGGAAGACTTGGAGAGGCTGGTGGCGGGCGGCCTCCTCGTGCGCCGCACCGAAGCGCAGGAGTGGATCGCGTCGACGGGTGCGTCCGAACCGAACCCCCCTCCCGGGTACGTGGTCTCGCTCGTCCCCTTCCACAAGCGCGGATTGGGGATGCCTCCACATTGGTTCCTCCGGGGGCTTCTCCATCACTTCAAGATCCAGTTGCATCATTTGAACCCCACTTCGCTCCTCCACATCGCGACTTTTATTACGATGTGCGAGGGGCATCTGGAGATCGATCTCCATTTTGAGCTTTTCCTCCACTTCTTCCATGTCCACCACCACTTTGGGGGGAGGGCCGACGCGCCCGTTCACCCGCCCGTGGGGTGCGCAAGCATCCGGCTCCGCAACAAGGATGGGTCGTTGGAGTACATCGAGGCCTCAAGGGTCTCTTCCAACTCGGGATGGCACGCCGAGTGGTTCTACCTTCGGAAAGACCGCTCGGCGGCGCTTCCCGAGTTCACCGGGAGCTACTTTGAAAAGAAACCCGAGGTCTGGTCCTATGGCATAGGCGACAAAGGGAGGAGCAAGTTTGAGTCGCTCATCGCCGCCGTGACGGGACTGCGCCGAAGGGGCGTGACGGCCATTGGGTGTCTTGCCCTCTGCCACAAGCGTCGAGTGCTACCCATCATGGAGCGGAGGCTCTGGTTGTTGCAGATGGCTCCGGGGCAAGATCTGTCGGGCACCGTCATGGAGGTGGGCGGAGAGATCTCCAATTCGGAGATCAGGACGCGGTTGTCTGAGGCGTGTGGCAAGGCACATCTCATCTTCGAGGGGGAGAATTTCCTATACCCCATCCCCGGTCATCCTCCCGCTATTCCTGACGACGGCTGCGTCAGACATGTAAGTTTTGGTCTCCTTCTCCTTATTTTTGTATTGTTCTTTGTTCCTCTTCGATCAATGACCCCTCTGATTCTTTTTACAGCCCAAGCTTTTCGGCTGGAAGTCTCGACCGAAGGGACTTCCCGAGGACGCCGCGCTGCGGGCCCTGAACCGCGAGGCGAATGAACAGCGACGGCTGGAGAAAGAGGCCAAGAAGGCCAAGACGCAAGCTCGACTACAGAAGGAGACTGCCAAGCGCAAGCGAGGAGCGCAAGGAGGGTCCCAAGAGGACTCTGAGTCAGAGCCGGAGAACGGCTCGAGGTCGGACGGCGAGGACGAAGGCGACTCCGGGAGTCAGGATGATGACTTCTTCACGGTCCACGTCCACCCCGGGTCGAGTGGGGGCGGAGGCGACGATTCAGAAGTGCAGGGTCCGCGTACCGAGCATGAATGGTACGAGCTGGAGAAGAGCTTTCTCCATGAAGGGTCGGGCGAGGGCTCGTCACGGTCGGGCCAGGTGGCTCGCGTGGATTTCTGACGTGGCGGCGCCGGTCCCGGAGTCCTCGCCGCTCGAGGTCACGACGGGTTCGAACCCGGGCGCCGTTTCGCGGACGGAAGTCCGTGGTAAGGTGCCTCTGTCTGGCCGTAAGCGAGACCATCTGGCCAGCGCATCCTCGGCGAAGTAGCGTTTTTCATGTGTCAGCGTCAAGGCCAGGTAAGAGCTCTCCCTCATTGTTTCATTGTTTCTGATTGGTATGTTACTGATGAATCCAACCGTATGCACAAGCGGTTGGGGGGTCGGGGCCTCCCTCCTTTCATGCCTGCGAAGGTGCTGCACATGCAGGCGCAGGAGGCGACTTCGGGCGGTCGTGATGTTGTCGTGAAGGGGCCCACGTCATCCGCGGGGGGCTCGGGCGGTGACGTCGCACCAGGCAATGATGGCACCCGGTCTTCCGGCCCGCCCGTTGCTTCGCCGACGAGGGATGCTACTGCCGACGCCGGGCGTGCTGCAAGGGGATCGCCTGTGGGGCCGGCGCACGGTCCTCGCCAGAGAGGGTCTCGACCCAAATCGCCCTGGCAACGTCGCAGCGCTCTCTCGGACCCGGGGCCCAAGGACGGACTTCCCAATGGCCTCGGCCCTGGGAGCCGGCGAGTGCCCTGGTATCGTCCGGGTGGGGTCCCGACTTCATGGTCGATTCCGAGGGCGTCTCGTTCTCCGCGGCCGACTCTCGTATCCGGGAGTTGCGGGAGCAGGCGGAGGGCGAGTGCGGCCAGGCGTACTGGGGCGTCCACGCTGCCCATGGAGCTCTGGGGTCAGCCCTTCGCGCGATGGACGCCATGCGGACTCCCTTCGAGGTTGGGCAATTTCTTCCTCGACCGTTTTTCTCTTTTATCTTCTTGTCTTTTTTCCGGTGATGTTGACTTGCTGCGTTGTGTCTGGGTGCATGCTGTGTTGATGAACAGCAAGCTCAAGTCGGACCAACTGTGCCTGCAAAAGGAGCAGTTGGAGAAGTAGGCTTCTGACCTCGGTGCCGCCACTCGGCAAGCCAGTGAGGCGGAGAAGGTGATCACTGACCTCCGTAAGGAGGTCGACGCGCTACGCAAGCGTGCTGACAACGCCGAATCGTCGACGGAGGTGTCCCGGAAGCGAGCTGCGATGGCCGGGCAGTTGGCGGAGGCCTCCGCGGCCCAAGCGAACGTGGAGAGGAGAAGGAAAGAAACCGCCGAGGCTTCCCTTGCCAACCTCGAAAATGAGGCGATTGCGCTTCGTAGCAAGAATACCGATAAGTGGCTTGCGCTCATCTCTTCTCTTTGTTTTCGCTTGTTTCTTACCTCCAAACCCTTTCCATCCAGATCTCAAGGGGAGGTTGTCGGAGTCGCAGGCCTTGGTGGAACAGCTCAGTTGGCTTCGCCTCGACCTTGTTCACTCGTGTGCCCGGGTTGGGATGAAGATGATGGGCGAGCCCAGCGAGCCAGCGCAGCAAGTGCTCGACCTGCCGAACCACATGCGGGCCTTGGAGGAGGAGGCGATGGGGACGGGCATCTGTCTGACCCTTACCGTCTTCCGCTCCCACTTCGACGCCGCGACCGAGGTTGTGCGTATGAGCGAAGGATTCGCCGAGGGGAATTCTCCAGCGACCCTGGTGGCACTCGAGGAGGAGGTTCGCCCTAGCGCCGAGCGTCTCCTGAAAGAGTACAAGGAGGAGTTCCTTCCGTGCCGCGCTGCATCGGCTGAGGAGGAAAAAGGTGGAGAGTAGTTAGATCAGTCGAGCCCCCGAGGACCTTTTGTCTTTTGCCCTTTTTATTTCAGAGTGGACAAAAACTGTAAGGGTTAAGAACGTGTGATGGATGTTTTAAGTTATTTTTCGTTTTATCCCTTTATTCACGCCACGGTTACCACTTTTTTGATTTCAAGCGTTAGGATTTTGGTTCGGGGTCCGTGCTGCTGGTTTAGGCCGTCCTTAGCCGCTAGGGCGTCAGGTGCCTTTGAACCGGGCAGTCGGACCCGAGGCCGCGATCCGTTACTCGTCACCTCAAAGCAATAACGTGTGCGTCAAGGGGTCGGAGTGCGAATCCTTCGTACAGGGGGTCGGACTCGATCCCCAACGAGATTGCGTCGTTCTCACCGGGGCGTCGCTGTCCTGTACTTGGGACTCACGTGGTGTTGCCACCGCACCCGCCGGGTGTAACCCCCGAGTGAGGGGTCGAACCTAGCGGCTGCTCCCAGCGTGAGAAGAAAGAAAAAATGCATTCTTGTTTTACGTAAGGAAAAGGAAAATGCAGGGAAAGTGTTAAGGGTAGAAGTGACGTAGCTGTTCGATGTTCCACGCGTTCTTGATCTGCTGTCCTTCCGAGTCCATCAGTTTGTAGGTCCCGGGTCGGAGCACTTCGGAGACAATGAAGGGCCCTTCCCAAGGTGGTGACAACTTGTGACGGTCCCTGTTGGTCTGCACGAGTCAGAGAACGAGGTCGCCCACATTGAAAGCTCGCCCATGGACTCGTCGTCCGTGGTATCGCCGTAGTGCTTGCTGCTACTTTGTCGCATGTAGGAGCGCGACCTCCCGGTCCTCGTCGATTTGGTCAAGCGCGTCCTTGAGGAACCGCTTGTTGTTCTCCTCCTTGAAAGCTTGGACTCTGGGGGGGGCCATATTCGAGGTCGGTCGGCAACACCGCCTCGGCCCCATAGATCATGAAGAAAGGAGTGTGTCATGTCACGCGGCTTGGGGTCGTTCGAAGGCTCCAGAGCACTGAGGGGAGCTCTTGCACCCAACGGCCGGCACAGTCCTTCAACTTGTTGAAGATTCTAGGTTTGAGTACTTGCAGGACCATGCCGTTGGCGCGTTCGACCTGCCCGTTCGTTCGGGGGTGTGCCACGGCTGCCCGATCGACCCTGATGTTGTGGTCGTCGCAGAACTCCAAGAATTCTTGGCCACTGAACTGCGAACCATTGTCCGTGATGATGGAGTTGGGGACCCCAAATCGATGGACAATGTCTCGGAAGAAGGTCACGGCTTGGACCGATCTTATCGTGGCGAGGGGTCGAGCCTCAATCCACTTTGAGAATTTATCAACCGCCACAAGCAGGTGGGTGTAGCCCCCGAGCGCTTTTTTCAGGGGGCCAACTAGATCGAGCCCCCAGACGGCAAAAGGCCAGGTCAGGGGGATCGTCTACAGGGCCTGCGCCGGCAAGTGAGTCTGTCGGGTATAGTACTAACACCCTTCGCAGGCGCGCACGACTTTCTCAGCGTCACCGACTGCCGTTGGCCAGTAGAAGCCATGACGAAATGCGTTGCCGACCAGGCTGCGAGGGGCAGCGTGATGTCCGCAAGCTCCCTCATGAATGTCGCGCAGCAGCTGCCTTCCGTAGTCGAGTGGTATGCAGCGCTGCAGGACGCCGGAGTGGCTCTTCTTGAAGAGTTCACCTCCCACGATGATGAAAGACTTGGTTCGGCGGGCAATTCGCTTGGCTTCGGTCGAGTCTGGGGGGAGTTGCTCCCTTAGCAAGCATTCGAGGTATGGCCGCATCCAATTCATTGATCGAGGCGATGACGAATGCCGCGCGGTCGTCCGACTCGACGCGAGGTGGGTCGGAGGTCGGGCCCTGACTCGGGTCGTGCGACTCAGCTCCGACCTATTCATGTGTGTCGGTCGACTCCTTGATGGAAGGTTTGTTGAGATCACTGGCGAAGATTCCGAACAGAACCGGCTCCCGGTTTGAGGCCAGCTTGGCCAAGATGTCGGCCGCCTCATTTTGTAACCGTGGCAAGTGAGAAATCTCGAAGCTGCCGAACTTTTCCTCGAGACGCCGGACCTCGGCACAGTACGCGGCCATCTTTGGGTTAACGCAGTACGACTCGTTACGGACCTGGTCCACGACGAGTTGCAAATCCCCGAAGACCTCCAGCCTCTTGACGCCGAGCTCGATCGCGGCTTTGACGCCGTTGACCAGAGCCTCGTATTCGGTGACGTTATGCGAGGCTGGAAAGTTGAGTCGGACGGCGTACTTCATCCGCACTTTGAGTGGCGAGACGAGTACCCATCCTCCCCCGGCTCCCTTTTTCGTGAGGGAACCGTCAAAGCACATCTTCCAGCACTCCCGGTCGACAGGAGCGGCTGGGAGTTGGACCTCGGTCCATTCGGCGATGAATTCTGTGAGCGCATGCGACTTGATCGCTGTCTGAGGGACGAACTCGAGGTCTTGCCCCATGAGCTCAATCGCCCATTTTGCGATCTTGTTAGATGACTCCTTGTTTCTAAGGACTTTGCCCAGGGGAAAGGAGGTCATGACGGCCACATGGTGGGCGTCGAAGTAATGTCGTAGCTTGCGCCTAGTGATGACGACCGCATAGATCATTTTCTGGATCTGGATCCAGCGCATTTTGGTGTCGGAAAGAACTTCGGTTATGAAGTACACGGGCCACTGAACCTTGAGCGCGTGCCCAGGTTCGTTTCATTCCACAACCAGCGCCGTGCTCACCACTTGCGTCGTGGCAGAGATGTAAAGCAAGAGCGTCTCCCCCGGGGTCGGGACAGTCAGGATCGGTGGGTTGGTGAGCGCGGACTTGAGATCGTCCAGCGCTATTTGAGCCTCTGTTGTATATTCGAAGTGGTTGGACTTTTTCAGGAGACGATACAGAGGTAAGCCCCGCTCGCCGAGCCGTGAAATGAATCGGCTCAGTGCTGCAAGGCAGCCCATGACTCGTTGGACACCCTTGACGTTCTGGGTCGGGCCTATCTTGAGGATGGCGTCGATCTTTTCAGGATTCGCCTCGATACCCTGCTCGGACACACAGAATCCGAGCAACATGCCCTTGGGGACGCCGAAGACACATTTTTCTGGGTTCAGTTTGACTCCGTTTGCTCTCAGTCGAAGACTTTGGCGAGGTCGGAGACCAGCTCGTTAGTGCGTTTGGACTTGACTACGATGTCGTCCACGTATGCCTCTACGGCCTCGACAATGCGGTCTCCGAAGCACTTGATCATACACTGCTGGTATGTTGCCCCAGCGTTTTTGAGTCTGAAAAGCATGGTGACGTAACAGTATGCACTGAAAGGGGTTATGAAGGATGTTGCGAGTTGATCCGACTCCTTCATCGGGATCTGGTGATAGCTCGAGTAGGCGTCGAGAAAATAGAGGGTTTCGCACCCTGCTGTCGAGTCTACAATTTGGTCGATGCGCGGCAAAGGAAAAGGATCCTTTGGGCATGCCTTATTGAGATTCGTATAGTCAACACACATTCTCCATTTACCATTCTTCTTACGAACAAGTATAGGATTAGCTAGCCACTCAGGGTGATACACTTCCTTAATAAAGCCTGCTGCTAGGAGTTTAGCTATTTCCTCACCGATGGCCTTGTGCTTTTCCTTGTCGAAGCGGCGGAGGTGTTGTGACGGATACCCAAATCAGGGTATCCTGATCTAGGATACTTAATCCCGCTAACCGTCTCAGCTTAATTGTGTAGGGCCCACAGGAACAGGTGCATGACAAAAGAGCGCTCGAGGGGCCCACGGCCGACCCCGAGGGCACATACAAGTTCCGCCTCGCCCGACCCCCAGTCGGGCGGGCCCACGACTTCCGCCCCGCCCGACCCCGAGTCGGGTGGGGTCCACGAACTTCGCCTCGCCCGACCCCCAATCGGGCGGGCCCACGACTTCCGCCCCGCCCGACCCCGAGTCGGGTGGGGCCCCGAACTCCGCCTCGCCCGACTCCCAGTCGGGCGGGCCCACAAGCCGCGCTTCGCCCGACCCCGAGTTGGGAGACTTCGTCGAGAAGATTTTCCTCTGACAAGGAGGACAGGCATTTACGACGAGTAGCTGGGGAGCCTTAACTCTACCCAGCAACTCATATACTTGCAGGCACGCGATGTGACCCGCACAGTGGCACCCGTCCCATCTCGCGGCGCCGCCTGACACCTCGAGTACAGCAGCGGGATGGCTACGACATCATCATCACCCTGAACAGGGACGAAGACCGGACCGGCGACAAGACGGCCGCGACAGTCTGGGTTGACATCTCGATCACCTGCCCGGCGACCGGGCTGACAAGACGCCGCCTGACTAGGGCCACAGTGGCAGCTAGGGTGCAGACTAGTGCGGCGTGTAGTCGCGCTAGCCCACAACTCGAAAGCCCCGTTCCCATTTGTAAACCGGCTCACTCCTTGACTATAAAAGGAGAGCTGGGTGCATGGGGATAGGGGACGAATCCATCGAGAGATACACACGAAGAGGCTTGGAGTCTTTCTCCTCCCTCGTCAACACTTGTAGCTCCCCTCTGCAAGTCGAAACACGAACCACCCACGAACTGGACGTAGGGCATCGATTGCCTGAACCAGTATACATCTCGCCTCTCTCACAAAACCCTCGCCATCATAGAAGATTGTTAGGCGCCGTAGTTACAAATTTACTTGTCGGCCGGTTTCTTAACACCGACAGTTGGCGCGCCAGGTAGGGGACCTCAGCGCGTTTGACATCTTCAGTTGATGGCGAGCCACGACATCGATTGGACTCCGGGCGCTCCCGTGTACTTCGGGAGCCTGGAGTTCATCGTGGTCCGGGATGGGGGGCTTTCGCGCGTCGAACCGCCGGCACCCCCACAAAGGGCCCTCACCCCCGCCATGTCCACGAGCGCGGAGCTCGTGGGTATGGCGGAGTACGACTACGACAGCGACGAGGATGACCTCCTCGACTACGACTCCGACGCCGGCAGTCACCATCCTTCGCGCGAGTGCATGGTGGTGGAAGCTGGTGGAGGCAGCCGCCGCAACGTTCACGACGTGGCGGCGCAGCCAGACCCTGCAGCGGTCGCGACGACGGCGGACGCCGGAGCGGCCGCAGAAGCCGCGCCCCTGCTTGTGACACAGGCGCAGCAAGGAACCCCTCCGGCGAGCACCGACCTCCGGGAGGGCGATGACCTGGAGCGTCTGCTCCAACGCCAACACGAGCTCGCAGAAGCCGCGCGGCGGCTCAAGGAGGAGCGCGAGCGGCTCGAACACGAGGTGGCGCAGCGCCAGGCCCTGCGCGAACGCGTGCGCGCCACGGGCGCGAAGCCCGGCAGCGGATTCTGGCCGAGGCGGGCAACCTCGTGCCCAGATACACCAGGCCCAGCCAAAATGTCGCCGCGGCTGCGACACTTTTGCGCGCGCTCCCGCAACCGTCCGACGAGGACCAGCGAAGAATCCAGGGGGAGCTCAAGGACCTCCTGGACTTGGCGGCGGTGCAGCAGGCCGAGCGCGAGCAAAGCTCCGCTGCACGGCGGTGGGAATCCAGCTTTTCCTACCGCACGCCAAGCAAGCCACGGCCACAACCCGAAAGTTCCGTCCACCAAACCCCCGAGCAAAGTGGGACTGGGGACGCGCCGCCGGTCCATCAGCGATCGGCAGGATCCGCGACGCCCGCGACATTCTGCGGGCAAGGCGCCGCGAGCAAGGGCGAGGTCCACGGTGCGAAACCGAGGACTTTGTCTACGCTCCGCGGCGTGGCGGGAGATTTGACCCGGAGGAAGACAAGCCTCGGGCTCCGGTCCCGGCTGGCCCACGGGCTTTTGGCCGCGCCATCTTGCGGGCTCCCGTCCCCCAGCGGTTTCGGCCGCC
>CM017439.1:26006776-26027930 GCA_007726485.1 Eragrostis curvula | reverse complement strand
ATTTTGTAATATAGTTTATATATATAAAATATCACTCTCTCGCACTCGTTTCCAGCCTAGGGTCCATCTTACGGTCAAGCATGGCTCTGATACCACTCTGTCGTACCCCACTTCTGGAGCACTAGTGCTTACCGTACCAGTCCCTGGATCAGACGCTGATACGAACACTTATACAGACTGATATCACAGAGTCATCACTTACATAAATATTACCGAGTCTCATACAAGCCTTCATACATAAAAGGTCTTACAACAAACGGCCAAGGGCCACTTTATTACAACAAGCATCAAGTAGGTGGGTTGCAACAGCAGAACCATTTAAATACTACTACAGCGGAAGTCGGAAGCGGCACTAGCACAGGCATCTTGAGTGTAGACAGAACCCTACTCTTCATCACCATCCTCCTGATACTCAGGTTCCTCATCTGAATGATTAAGCAAGGGTGAGTACATAGGGTACTCAGCAAGTCCTAACAACAAGGGGTTTAAGCATGCAAGGATAATATCAAAGGATAGGCCGAGGGTTTAGTAACTGGGCGGAAGGCCAGTTTTACGCAGGGGTTGTTTGTAAAGCAAAGCAGTTCGCAAACTACTAATCAAGGTTATCATTGAGGATTAATGGGGTTGTTTAGCCCCGGGGGAGACAAAGTCCATCCCGTCAGTTCCCACATTTTAATGCTGGCAGGAAACCAGCACACGGTTCCACACCGGAGTATTCCAAAAACATCCCAAGGAAGTTACTCACACCGTTATACTAATCATTGTGTGGCACAAGCTTTCGCGTTGCCCATTACCGTGGAACACGGCTATCATGATAGATTTGTAACTCTGCAGAGGTTGTACACAATTCCCCACAAGGCATGTCAGCCATTCCCATCGTCATGGATCGGACAGACACACTAATGGTCCCGTACCTACTTGGTGTCACCGCGGCACCACCACGGAAATACTGCGACCAGGGGCTTCACAATATCATCATTATCATGTAGAAAGGCCTGAAGAATCACCATACGCCGGATCCCGACACCTGCCATGTCGAGTCTTCTCCTGGCTTCCGCCGCAACTCCTGCCCTCCAGGTGGGTACCGGGTGAACACTATAGTAGGGTGTGGTTCCAAACCTTTCCCATTCAAGGCATGTGGTTGTACGAAAGGTGCTAGGCAAGGCGGCACATGAACCGGTCCTTATACGACCGAAGCAAGCATCTTCAATAGCTATCCTCAAAGGAGAAATCGCATCCCAGAGATAGGCCTCCCCACTGAGGACTACCTCGCCTGCTCCCGCCAGAAGTACCCCACTATGGATTACAATTATCACTAGTATATAGCACCACCCCACATTTCATGTTCACACACACTATTCCAAACACACACCATTTTACACCAAAAGTATGTATAGCAAGTTTAATTAAGTACACATGTAATAAGTCCTAAGCAGCATGGCATATCAACATATCATTAAGGAATTAATGACAGTGAAACCTAGGGCTAACAAGGTAGTGGATGAACAATTAACAAGGTATGGCAATCATCAGCATAGGATCATCTAGCATTTAAAGCATATTTAAATATCATGCACAGTTATTTCCAAAACAGGCTCTAAATAGGACTATTTGCAATCATAGGATCAATATGACCAAGGGGTTAGAACTTGCCTTCACCAAAGTCTTCTTCTTCTAAGTCCTCGTAATCCGGATCCTCCGCTCCTTCCTCGAAGACTTGTTCCTCTATTGATTGCAAACAGCGATCGAATTAATCTAACGATCAAGCAATTGAACTAACAAGCAAGTAAGTCAAACGAAGACCAAAGAGAGATCAACAACAGAGGGCTTTGGTAACAACGAATAGATCATGATTTTAGACGAATTTTGGTGGAAGAATCACCCGAATCGGAGCTAGGACGAAAAAGATATAGATTTTACAAGTTTGCAACATAGGAAATAATTAGGATTAAGCTAAGTAATTAATCGTAGGCATAATCCTAATTATTTTGGAGTAAACAAATGTTGCAAAATGATTAGAAATTAATCTAGTATTTTTAGGAATTTTATGGAATTTTTCTGATAAAAGAAAGTGCTCGAAAAGACAAGCTGTGTACACTAGCTGCGTGGATCTAGCATTTACAGAACGGATGTGAGGCTGACAAGTGGGCCAGCGGGGTCAGGGTCACTGTGCGCGACTGTGCTGTGGACTCGGTCCACGTGTGCTGTGGACCGGCGCACTTGTGAGTGCGGTCCACGGTACACCGAGCGCGTGGACGCGTGCTGACTGGGTGCTAACGGGGCGAGATGACTGGGTCGTCGCGGGCCCGGGCGCTGACGCGGCACGCCACGTCGGACGGCGTCGTGGCGCGGTCGGAGCGCGCCGGAGCGGGGCGCGCGCGGCGGCGCCTCGCCGAAAACCTCACCGGTGGCAGCTACAGGGCGACAGGGGCGAAGCCACGGGAACCTAGGGAATCGTCACGCGAAGGCGGAGCTGTGGGTGCTTGACGGTGACGTCGCGGGGCTTCGAGACGGCGGCGCGCGCTCGCCGGAGTGCGGCGGCGCGGCTGCGCGCGAGGGGAAGGGCGCGGGCGCGCGGTTCTGCGCGAGTTTGTGCGGCCGTGCGCGTGCGCGGGAGCGCGTGGAGTGCAACGCGCACCTCAGCGCGGCGGCGTACGGCCGGGATGCCTGTCGGCGGCGAGGCCGCGCGGCGGCGAGAAGCTGCGCGCGGCGCGGAGCTAAAATGCCAGCTACGGGCTACGGATTGGAGCGCGCAAGAGGGAGAGGAGAGGGTGGTGGTGCTCACCGCGGGTTCGAAGGGGGCAGAGGAGGCCGAAGGCTTGACGTCGACCCACCTGCGGTGGCCGGAACCCTAACCTCCCGTGCCCGCCATGCTCGGCAGCCTAGCTGCAAAATGGTGAGGCCGCGGGGTTAGAGGGAGCAAGAGAGAGCGAGAGGAGCAGAGAAGGGGGAACGGAGGCCCACTGGTTGCTTGGTGATTGCACGATGGAGCGGTCGCCGGAGTGGAGGCCGAAGATGGGGAAGAGCTGAAATTGACGGGCTCGGGTGGCAATGGAGCTGATTTGAGCGTGGGGGAGAGAGGAGGGATGCTGCGCGGGGCCCTGCGGATTTTAAAGGCGGCCGCGGAGCGAGCCGTTGGGCGCCGGCTCGAGCTGCGTCGCCGGCTGGTCGTCGAGCTTCAATGCGACGCGACGGGTTGCCAGGGGAAGGACGACGCCCACGCGGTGATGACGGGCGCTCGGGACGGCCACAGCGCTGCGGACAGGACTGGGCGAGAGCGAGGCTGAGCTGGGCTGATGCTGCGGCATGACCGCTCGCCGGTCTTGGTCGCTGGTCCGCGCGGGAGGAGATGCGCGCACTGCCGCGGGGTTGGCGGACGCGACGGCGCGACAGGACGAGACGACGCCTCCGCGAGCGCGCGCACGTGCGGTCCTGCGGGGGCAGCGTGGTCGACGCGACGGAGCGAGGCAGCCGGCATGGGCGCTCTGCGCGGCTGCCAGAGGTGAGGGACGACACTGACAGGTGGGGCCCACCTGTCAGTGGCTCGGCGCGGGATGGCAGGCCGGGCTGCCACTGGGCCGGAGGAGGAACTGGGCCGTGGCCGGCGCGCGGGAAAAGAAAAAGGGGAAACGGGCCGGGGAAAGGAAGGAAAGGAAGGCGGCCCAGGAGGAAGAGAAATGATTTAAACATTTCCAGGAATTTTCTAGGATTCAAATTTGAATGAAATTCAAATTTGAAAAAGGAGTAAAACCAAATGAACACATAAATAAAATCAGAAAATTCCAAATATGCACATGGTGGTGTTTGATGCACATTTAAAATTCGAAATTTTAAATTTGGCATGGAATTGACTTCTACTTTGAGTGAATTTTGCTCAAATTTGAAAAAGTTCAAATTTTTAGTGATTTTTCATCATGGGCAAAACATAGGGTGTTACACAGATCTTTACCAGTGTTATCATTGACAGGAGACTTGAGCCTCATTCTTGGCGAAGTTCTCTAGTTGTGAGGGTTCCATGACTTGCAACAATTAATTCCTGTTACTTGGTCAATACAGGATTTTGGATTTTGAGCCGGGTCAATTGTGATGGTGGCTGAAACTTCTTGCCATTATCTCAACTATCATTTGCTTCGCTTCCTTGGTTAAGCTCTCCCTTATGTGTTGTTGTTCGACAAGTAACTGACGTATTTATCCTTTTGACACTGCCTTCTATAAACTTTCCAATTTGTCTGTGACCCTTAGCTGTCGTTGGCCAAACTTTTGATTGGTCTTGACTCTGTGCTGAAACCTCTTTGACGGTGGGTTTCCTTGGGTAGGGGTTTGGGTATAAGTTAGGAGAGGGATTTTAGCTCTAAGCTGCTATTAACCTTTAGTTTTTGTTGTTATGATGTTTGATTTGATTAGAAGCACTCAACCAAAGAATCACATAACAA
The DNA here is from genome assembly GCA_007726485.1 of Eragrostis curvula. Lineage (NCBI taxonomy): Eukaryota > Viridiplantae > Streptophyta > Magnoliopsida > Poales > Poaceae > Eragrostis > Eragrostis curvula. Next base: position 26,023,497 of record CM017439.1, on the reverse strand, counting down.
GGATCAACAAAATCATCGAATCACACAATCAACACGGTTTATTTGTTGTGGGCTGAGGTGTTCATGTGCTACAAACGAGGGTTAAGGCTTAAGGGTGGATACACTATCGATTCTTCCACTGACATCAGAACTCGACCAATAGTCCTTGACCAAAAAGAATCGATGGGGTCATATGACTTGGTCGGTTAAAAGGAAAGCTGTTCTCCGCATTACTGCGTTAAAAAGGAGCTTCATGTCCTTGATCTCTTGATGTTGTTTGAGTAAGAGTCGTATGACCATTGGGGTCTTTTGAGATTTTCATCATTCCAACTCAACTTGTACCAGTGGTAATTTGTATCCACATTTTTGTTAGGACAACACTGACACCTTTTCCTTACTTATAAAAGGATGTACAACTCTAATTCAATCTCTTTGATCAGGACCTCAAGGTACCTTAAACGTACTTCCATTATTATGAATGGGTACTACTATTCTTACATGAGGGTGACATTCTTCCAAGATGCCGAGCGAGGCTCTGAATCAACCTTCATAAAGAACTTATTTGGGGAAAGGTCTGACACAAGTCGCATATCTGCGTTTCCGCAGGCGTCTTATCGACTTAGAGGTTACAGTCTCCAACAGTAATCATCGCCATCTTGGTTTCTCTTTCTGAGGACTTCAGGGACGCATATCTTACTTGGTCGCGGTCCCTTTTTGTTCAATATTGGGGTGGCAGATCTGTACTGCTTGCGTCGTGACGCACATTGTCTAGTTGGTAAAGGGTAGGTTCTTGTCTGTAGTAGGGACAACTGATTACCATGTGTCCACGTTCTCTACAGTAGTAACATAGTCTTGTCATCTTGGCTTTCTTAGATGTAGCTTGACCAGATGCCTGACCCTTGTTCTTTCTTTTCTTGTTGCGGTTCTTGCTAGCCTTCCTGGGCTGCAGAGCTTTCTTAAGTTTTGTGACTTCTTTACAGTTCTTCTTCATTGACTGTTCCAGACCATTCAACCTTTCAAGCAATTCGACGACGACAAGAGTTGACGCCATATTGATGTTATCCATGTCGTTCCATGTTTCCTGTCTCTCAGACTTTTCCTGCACTGAAAATCCAATCTTTTCTGGTAATGCTGGTAGGTGACATAGATCATTCTCCATGTCAGTCACTGCAGCTCTTGCTTCACCGTCGGGTTGATACAGAGGACAATCATCAAACTTGTGTCCAGGGTCTCAACAGTTGAAGCATGTCGTCCGTGATCCAGTGCCTTGAGTTGCATTGATCTTGTTCTCTTGCTTAGGAACCATGTCTGGGGTGCGGCAGACCTGGTACGATACGTTCTCCTCTTCTATGATCACGTAGTCGTGGTTGTCCATTGGTTTGAGAGCTTCTGCACTCGGACGCTTCTGAATGAGTCTCTTTTCTTACGGTCAAAGGAAGCAAGGGGTTTTTAAATAGAAGAGGGAAGGTTATATGGAAGATTTTGCAATTAGTTTTGAAAATAGTCTTTTTCGAGTACGACAAACCCTAGGTTTTCGTTCTACGGTCAAGTATTGCTCTGAGACCACTCTGTCGTACCCCAACTCTGGAGTACTCTGTGCATCATGTATCAGTCCCTGAATCAGTAGCTGATACGCACAGGAACACAGATATGATAATCGAAAGCATACTTTGGATAGGTAATAAATATAGTACCTGCTATATTGAGCCTTTAGTGGCGGTACGACCAGGATGCAGAACAATCCAAGTCCTTCCGTCAACTAAAGGTGAAGCAGACACACACAGACATCGGAAAGCCCGACCCCAAAGCCACAGGCAGACTTGAGAAGCAGAACCGAAAACCAAGGCGTCATCGACTCCTACGAAGACTTCTCCTACCAAAAACATCAATCGCAAATGCGTGAGTACATAAGGTACTCAGCAAACCCTAACACAAGGCGTAAATATATGCAAGGGTATAAACAAGGATGAGGCTGAGGTTTATCATATCGGCGGAAAGCCAACTTTATGCAAGGGTTGTTTTTGAAACCAAAACAGTTCGCAAACTATAATCAAGATTGTTATCATATAGTGGGGTTGGTCAGCCCTGGGGGAGATAATGGTTCAATCCCGCTAGTTCCTCACTTTTAATGCTGGCCGGAAACCAGCGCACGGCTCCACGCCGGTGTATTCTAAAAACACGTCAAGGATAACTCACACAGGAAGTCTAATCATAGTGTGGCCATTGCTTTCGCGTTGTCCAATACCGTGGAACACGGCTATCCGGATTGATTCTTAACCTCGGCCGAGGGTGCACAACTTTCCCCACAAGGTAGTCCAGTCCTCCCCGGGGTCCCGGTTTGGACTGTCCTACTAAAGGTCCCGTACCTACTTGGTACCACCACGGCATCCCCCACGGACATCACCAGGGGCTTCACAATCAATAATATGGCCAGATCCACAAATGCCGGATCTCGAACACCCACCAACGAACGAGTCTTCTCCTGGGATTCCGTTGCAATCTCCTGCCTCCGGGGGGTACCGGGTGAGTACTAGTAGGGTGTGGTTCCAATCCCATGCCTATTCATGGCTTGTGGCTGCGCGTATGGTGCTAGGCAAGGCGGCACAAGAACCGGTCCTTATACGACCGAACCAGGCATCTTCAATAGCCAATCCTCACGAGGAAAGGCGTCCCAGAGATAGCCTCCCCACTGAGGACTACCTCGCCCGGTCCCGTCAAAACATCCCCCACTATGGGTTGCACTTTATCACCAAACCCACCCATTTTCACATTTACACACACCACCAAGACTCACGCATTTTAACACAAAAGCATCTGAGCAAGATTAATTAAACACATGGTGATAGTCCTAAGCGGCAAAGCAATTCAACATATCATTAAGTAATTTAATGATGTTGGTTCCTAGGGGTAACAAGGAATCAGGATAATCAGGATCAAGGCATGGCAATCAAATAATACTTAGGATCTTCTAGCATTTAAATCACCTTTAAATACCATGCATGTTTATTTTAAAAAAAATCAGGCTCTAGTTAGGATTATTTTGCAATCATGGGATCAACATGATCAAAGGGAGTCAGGGCTTGCCTGATAATCGCTTTTCTAATCTTTAAGTTCTGGGCCTTTAGTCTTTTCTGTCGAAGTTGATGCCTTCGAGTCCTTCCTTGAAGCTCGTATCTTTCAACGGGTCTTGACCTGAGATTTCTCGACGAGTACTTGGATTCTTCTGGCTCTTCCTCGATTCTCGCGTAATCTAGCGCATACAACACTACGTATAAATAAACTACCGCAAAAGGAAACAAAGAGCAAAAAGAGACGGATAAGATCCAATTAACTCCAACACGTGAAAGTAGGTAAAACACATTAATTATGGGCGCAAGTGGACGCCATTCCCATACCGGGGAAAGGCGTGCCGCCGCCCCGCACGTCCCACAGGGACATTTGACAGCGGTCAAGACCCTCGCCATGCGGTAACAGTACAAAGCCGCATCGCTACAAGACCAACAGTACGCTTACAGGGCGCGGACATCCCCGGCGCGGCGAAACAGCGGCCGCCATCATCACCCATGAAGGAAGCCGTCGAGGGGGGAGGAACCATCGCAGTCCGCGCCGCCTGTCTACGACGAGTCGCCAGCCTACGCCAAGGGAGGCCCCCCCCCCCCCACCAGAACGTGAATCCCAAGCCTTCCTTTTCTCTTTCTTTTCTTTTTCTTCTTTCCCCTATCCTTGGACAGTCGATTTTCCCCTTGACAGATAAAAGGGGAAAATCGACTCGCGGCTGGGGGACCGCAGGACCGCAAAAATCGCATTCTCACTTTCTCACTTCGCACACACACTTGCTTCGGCCTTGCGACGCACGCAAGGACGAACAACACGAACACTTAGAGACTTGGAAGCCTTCCCTCTCTCGCCAAGCTTGTAACCCCTACTACGAGCAATACAAACCGAACCAACTGCTGGACGTAGGGCTTCGATCGCCCAAACCAGGATAATCCCCCGAGTTCTTCCTCACTCACCGAATCAACCTCCCCCCGTAGCGCGTAGTCTAAATTTACTCGTCAGCTAGATTTCCCAACGCCGACAATCCGTGACATGATTTGATCAATAAAGCTCAGTAATTTCTCGACCAGTTTCTCTTCATGTTCGTTCAGTTTTCTGGTTGAGTTTAAATTGCTTACAGTTTCTATTCTAACCATGGGATTGGAGCGCGGTTTGTTGGTATGGATTCGTACTGAAGTCTAGTTCGTTCCCACAAATTTTCATCTCGTTTGATTGGATAGATTTTAGTTAATCTCGTTTTTAGTACGGGTCAGTCAGATTAGGTTTTGTCAGTTAGCGTCAGTTCCTGAGACAGCGATAGTGTTTGGACCATAGCTCCAGTTCTAGAAATCGGTTTGACGTGCACTACTAGAAACCGGAATACTCTTGACGGCCAACATTTAATCTGACAGTTTTTATAGGACACACGGGAAAAAAAGATGTTTCCTTGTGCGGGACATAATAACACACAAGCACGGCACGGTGACCGATCGATCCTGCATGGCACGGTGTCCGATCGAGACGAGATGATTGTGTTTAGAAGTGTGACAGCAAAACGTGTGGTGATTGATTGATTGCCGGAGCTGAACTGGATTTTACCCAAATCAAAATGAGGATCAATCATTTCACAAACGGAAGTGAAGTTAACTTCTAGTAGTATGATGCAAGCAGACATCTAATACGCTACGACAAGTCTGAACATAGCCATAGTCATTTGTACATGCAAATGATCATCGAACGCACTAAATCCTTGTCCTGGTTCCTCGCTACGGCAGTCTCCCGGAGCTACTCGCCGGCAGGGTGGGCAAACTGGCAGTCTCAGTAGAAGCAGCAGCTGCTGCCGCCACCAATTCTGTCGATGCAACATTGATCAGGACGGGCGTGTCGCCGGACGCGTCGCGCAGCAGGTCCGGCGTGACCGTCAGGAACGAGCCGTGCTTCGCCGCCACGAACCAACCGGACATGTCCTTGCTCTCCACCGGGAACGTGACCGACGCCGGGTCCACGCCGGCGCGAGGCGACTCCACCCAGAGCCTGCACTTGAACTGCGGCACGCCCGGCGCCGGGTCGCCGTTCGCGCGCACGCACACCAGCGACACCTCGGTGGCGGCGCCGAAGGGCGACGTGGACGCGGAGACGAGGAACACGCTCTGCTCCTCCTTGGTCACGAGGACGTGCACGCCGTCTCTCAGGGACCCCACGGGCGGCATGGTGAGTTGGGACGGCTTCCCGTGGCTCACCTCCGTGACAGGCCACGCGTGGGCGGCGCGGAAGTGGTCGACCAGCCGCGCCGGCGAGGTGAAGGTCTCGCAGCCGAGCGCCGGGCAGTAGCACGGCGCCCACTGGCACACGCGCTCGTGGTCGGCGGCGGCCTTGTAGGTGACGGAGCGGCTGTTGCAGCCGAACTCGGAGAAGAAGCACGGCAGTTTGGCGTCGCGGACGATGAAGTGCTCGTCGGAGCAGGCGATGTAGACGTCGGCGCCGGTGCACACCTGGGCGTGGTCGTCGAGGCAGGTGCCGCACACGAGGTGCCCGCCCTCGCACTGACAACAAGATCGAGAAGGATCAAGATTAATCTCCTGCTGCGACCACACTATAGAGGCAGAAGGATGAGCAACAGAACACACCGTGAATGTAGGAGGCTTGAGTGCGCCGAGGCAAGCACGGCAATGGAACCTGGACACGTCGAACATCGGACTGATCTGCGACTCATCCACGGACGTCTTCTCCGCCGCATCCATGCTCCTGGATCTGTTGGAACCACCACGCACTCAAACGAGAGAGAGAGAGAGAGAGAGAGAGAGAGAGAGAGAGTCGTACACAGGTCAGGTTTATATAGGCGCGGCGGGGAGTAACCGTGGAGGGAGCACGAACTCCACTCCGGCCTTCACGCACACGACTCCGCGAGACCCGACGCACGACGGCACGAGATCCTGCTCCTGCGCACGGCGTGGCGGCTCTCCCGCGCAGAATGTGCCGCTGACTCTAACTGACTCCGACCCGTCGCAACTCGCTAGGCTGCGCACGCACGCACGCTCGAACAAGTCGAGCCACGAACCAATGCAACACGCACATTGCGGCCACTCGCCGAGCCATCCGATTCTTTTTGGGTTAGTTTCATAATTTCATAATCTATTTGCTGACCAAAAATCACGTTTTTAGGAGTTACGGTCTAGGAACGATTTGTGTTTCAGTGACTGTCCAGAAATCTGTTTTAAGGTGACAAAGTTTCCGCTGCCGTTTAATCTATCATTCACCCCCCCCCCCCCTCTGATAGCTTATTTAGAGGGGCATCGATCCTACAAGTGGTACCAGAGCCAGTTACATAATCTAGTTGTTCTCACCGACAATTAGATCGTTACAATGGATAATAAATATTCGACAAAACCTTGTGTGTTCGATGGTGTTGATTTTCAGTTCTGGAAAGCGGAGGCATACATACAAGCACAGGGCTTTGCGATCTGGGAGAAGGTGTACAAGCCATATGCTGTGCCTGAGAAGGATGCTGTCACCGCGACCAACATGCCACAAGTGGAGGCGAACAGCAAGGCAAGGAACATCATCATTCAAGGACTTGGTAGAAGCGACTTTGATCGTGTAGTGCATCACAAATCAGCATATGAGGTATGGAAAGCACTTTGTGATTATCATGAAGGATCAAACACAATAAAAGAGGTGCGTCAAGATTTATTTAAAAAAGAATTTATGCGCTTTGAAATGAAACCCGGTGAATCACTTGATGATTTCTTTGCCCGCTTCAATAAAATTCTTAGTGATTTACGTGCTGTCAATGTTACATATACCGGTGCTGAAAATGCTCGTCAATTACTTGGAGCTTTAGACATGTCTATTTGGGAGATGAAAGTTACTTCTATTAGAGAATCTACTACTATGAGTACTCTGAAATTAGATGTTATGTATTCTAAGCTGAAAACTCATGAGCTAGATGTTCTTGCTAGGAAGCATGGAAATAAATCAATGGCTTTAATCTCACAACCTAGCATGTCTCACATTGATCACTCTTCCACTAGTTATGCTTTGTCTTTTTTGTCTTCTCTAACTGATGAGCAGCTAGAACAATTCTCAGAAGATGATTTGGCACTTCTCTCCACACGGTTTTCAAGAGCTCTGCAGAATATTAGATCAAGGAAAAGAGGAAGCGCTGGTACTAAAAAATGTTATGAGTGTGGTGATCCAAGACACATACGTCCAAACTGTCCAAAGGTGATAGCAGCAAGGGAAGAGAAGGAAAAGGAGGAGGAACAAGAAAAGATGAAGAAGAAGCGCACATTCAAGGATGGCAACAAGAAGAAAGGTTTCACAAGTCGCAAGGTGGTGCACCGTGTTCTTTCTGCTCTTGAACAGATAAATTTGAGTGATGTGGACACAGAAAGCGATGATGAAAGAGAACCTAAAGGCAAGAGAGATTTAACTGGGTTGTGTCTCATGGCGAGCAGCAACAACCACGATGAGGTAGAACCTTCTTACGATGATCTTGCTAAGGCTGTTGCTAAACTTGGAACTTTACTTCAAAAGAGAGATAAAACAATAAAAAAAACATGACCTTTTGATTGAATCATTAACTTCTGAAAATTTTAGACTTAAGACTTTGATTCCAACTGATGATTCTTGCAAAAGTTGTGATATGGTATATGCTGAACTTAGTTCTCTTAGAGATGTGCATGCTTCTACTCTCGAACAACTTAATGCCGAAAAAGAAAAGAATGAAAAAATTACTGTTATGAACTGCAAACAATCCAGTGATGCTAGTTGTTCTACTACTGACTTGCATGTTTCAGATTCTTGTTCTAAATGTTCAGCCCTTGAATTAAAGTTGGAAAATGCAAATGCTAGAGTTTCTCAAATGATAAATGATATGCTTACTCATGAGGTTCTTCAATGTTCTAACTGTAGAAATCAGAAGCAACCAACAATTAGTTCTTGTAAAAATTGTGCTACACTTTTGAAACGTATTGATTATTTGCAAGGGAAATTAGGAACTAAAAGTTTAAACCAAATTCTAGATCAAAAGACTAGTTCTGCGCTACATAAAACTGGTTTGGGTTTTGATCCTTATGCTCATTCAAAGAAACATGCTCCTACTGTTGTTAAGGCTCTTTGCAATGGTAAATTTGAAATCCTTAGTGAGTCTAAAACTGAGCCCAAAAGGGTTGTTTTTAAATCTGCTGGCATTTTATCCTCTAATACAGTGATTCCAAATAATGCTTCGAGTTCTCAAATGAAACATAGAGTAAAGTATACTTGCACTCATTGTGGCAGAGATGGACATCTGATAGATTTTTGTTTTCGGCTAGCTAAACAACAAAAGAAAGAGCAAGCTAAAGCTAGATATAATTTGAGAAAGGCACATTTTTTCCCATGTCAGATTGTGACTCCTAATTTTGTGCCTCGAGTGAAGAAAACATTTTTAAACGATAGAAATATGAGAAAAGATAAATCTGTTTTTGTGCATAGGAATGCTCGTATTATGCCTAGTGTTCATCGTGTGTCTCAGTACTGGATACCCAAACATCTTACTAACCCCGGTACTGAGGCATCGATGTCTTGTGCTTTGTAGGCTTCTCGCGCCAGGAAGGAGAACATTTGGCTGGTAGACTCCGGATGCTCACGCCACATGACCGGAGATGAAAATTGGTTCTCCTCCCTGTCACATGCATCTCGTACTGAGCGAGTTACTTTTGGAGATGCTTCTTCTAGTGCTGTTGTGGCAAAAGGTACAGTGAAGGTAAATGAAAAATTCATGTTTAAAGATGTGGCCCTTGTTGAGAATTTAAAATACAACTTGCTGTCTGTTTCCCAAATGATTGATGAAGATCTTGTGGTGTCTTTTACAAAAACTCAATGTAAAGTGTTAGATGCTTCTGGAAATCTTGTGTTTAAAATTTCACGTTTTGGGAGAGTTTTTAAGGCTGATTTTGATGTCATACCTGATGCTAAAATTAGATGTCTAGTTGCCAATATTTCTAAGGATTTATTCTTTTGGCACCGTAGACTTGGACATGTTGGTTTCGATCACCTCACACGTGTTAGCAGTATGGATGTCATTCGTGGTTTGCCTAAGCTTAAGGGTGATAAAAATTTAGTGTGCTCTCCTTGTAGACATGGTAAGATGTGTGCAGGCTCTCATCCACCTCTTACTATGGTCATGACCAGTAAACCAGGACAGCTTTTACATCTAGATACAGTCGGGCCATCGAGAGTTCCATCTGTTGGTGGAAAGTGGTATGTGTTGGTGATTGTTGATGATTTTTCTAGATATTCTTGGGTTTATTTTATGGCATCTAAAGATGAGGTTTTTGAACACTTCAGAAGTCTTTTTCTTAGATTATCACTTGATCACCCAGGATCTCTTAAAACTATTAGAAGTGATAACGGAACTGAGTTTAAAAACTCTTCTTTCAATCATTTTTGTGTTGAAAAAGGAATTGAGCATCAATTTTCGTCACCTTATGTACCACAACAGAATGGCGTTGTTGAGAGAAAAAATAGGACTTTGGTTGAGATTGCTAGGACAATGCTAGATGAATATCAAACTCCTAGGAGATTTTGGGCTGATGCTATATCTACTGCATGCTATGTTTCCAACCGTGTGTTCTTGAGATCAAAACTTGGTAAAACCCCTTATGAGCTGCGGTTTGGACGTAGGCCTAGCGTGTCTCACTTTAGAGTTTTTGGATGCAAATGCTTTGTGTTAAAATCTGGAAATCTTGATAAATTTGAGCCTAGGTCAACTGATGGCATTTTTCTTGGCTACCCGGCGCATTCACATGGATATCGTGTACTTGTTTTGGATTCTAACAGAATAATGGAAACCTGTGAAGTTACTTTTGATGAGGCTAGTCCAGGCGCTAGTCTAAGTGTTGCAGGTACAGGTACATATGTTCAGGGGGAGAGCATTTTTGTTGAAGAAGACGAGGATGACGACGATGACTCTGTTGCACCGATGCTTGCTCCACCTGTAGCACCTACTGCACCTTCCACTACTTCAGCTACAGTTGGTCATCCTCCAGTTACGACATCATCTATACATGCTGATAATGAGCTAGAAGCAGCTTCCGAGGTTACAGCTCCTTTACACATTCAAAAAGCGCATCCACCAGAACAAATGATTGGGGATCTTCATGAGAGAGTCACTCGGCTCAGGTTTAAAGATTCTGAATCTCCTGCTCATTCAGCTTTTGTTGCTTCTTTTGAACCCAAAGATGTATCTCACGCATTATCTGACCAATTGTGGATCAATGCCATGCATGAGGAATTAGAGAATTTTGAACGAAATAAAGTTTGGAAGCTTGTTCCACCACCTTCGGGTCATTCTTTTATAGGAACAAAATGGGTTTTTAAAAACAAACAAAGTGAAGATGGGGTTGTAGTCCGAAACAAAGCTAGACTGGTCGCTCAAGGTTATACACAAATACAAGGCTTAGATTTCGAGGAAACTTTTGCTCCTGTTGCTAGATTAGAAGCCATTAGAATTTTGCTAGCATTTGCTTCATCTAGAGGTTTTAAGTAATATCAAATGGATGTCAAAAGTGCTTTTCTAAATGGTTTTATTAACGAGGAGGTTTATGTTAAGCAGCCACCAGGTTTTGAGCATCCTAAGTTTCCTGACCATGTATACAAGTGATCAAAAGCTTTGTATGGTTTGAAACAAGCCCCGAGAGCATGGTATGATAGGTTGAAAAAAAAATTATTAGAAAAAGGATTTTCTACAGGAAAGGTTGATAAAACACTCTTTGTACTCAAGCAAGGCAACGATCAATTATTTGTTCAGATATACGTTGATGATATCATCTTTGGCTGTTCTTCTCATGCTTTGGTGTCCCAGTTTTCAGAAACCATGCGTAATGAATTTGAAATGAGTATGATGGGCGAGTTGACATATTTCTTGGGACTGCAAATAAAACAAACAAAAGAGGGGACGTTTGTGCATCAAAGTAAGTATACAAAGGATCTGCTACATCGATTTGGGATGGAAAATTGCAAGCCAATGATGACACCCATGGAAGCTACGGCGTCACTTGATCGCGATGAGGATGGTGAGCCTGTTGATCAAAAAGAGTACAGGCGAATGATTGGTTCACTATTGTATCTCACTGCTTCAAGACCGGATATCCAATTTGCGGTGTGTTTATGTGCTCGTTTTCAAGCTTCCCCACGTGCTTCTCATCAACAGGCAGTCAAAAGAATTCTCAGGTATCTTCATGGTACTAAAGATTTTGGTATATGGCTTTGTTCGTCATGCATTAGTCTAAGAGCATTCTCTGATGCTGATTTTGGAGGCTGTAGAATTGATAGAAAAAGTACATCTGGTACATGCTATTTTTTGGGAAATTCGCTTGTTGCTTGGTCTTCTAGAAAACAATCGTTTGTGGCCCAATCTACTACTGAATCTGAATATGTAGCTGCTGCTAGTTGTTGCTCTCAAATTCTCTGGATAGTAGCTACGCTTAAAGATTATGAGTTTATTTGCATGGTGTGCCACTGTTCTGTGACAATACTAGTGCTATTTGTGTTGCTAAAAATCCTGAACAACATTCCAAGGTTAAGCATATTGATATTAGATATAATTTCCTTAAAGATCATGTGGAAAGGGGAAATGTTGTGCTTCATCATGTGGATACTGAACATCAATTGGCAGACATTTTTACAAAACCTTTGTCTTCTTCTCGTTTTGCTTTTCTTCGTGCAGAACTTGGGGTTGTTCACCCAATGGGGTTATTTTGAGGGGGAGCCTGTTTTCGTTTTTCTTTTGATTTTTTTTGTTCTGTTTATTTTTCCCCTCCAATAAAAAAAACATGAAAAGAAATGAGCAATGTATTTCATACATATATGTTATTAGACGCCATGTTTCTGCTATAAGGTTCATGCCACTTCATGCCTACGCATATATTGTATAGTTTATGTCATGACTATTTAAATGGAATGAAAACTTGAATTAAATCTTGTCATGGTTGAATCTTCTTGGCTATCTTGATCCTGTTCAAACGTGCTCACAAAACTGAAAATTATTATTCTTATGTATTAAATGCTGAAAGTATAAGATCAAGGCAATATGCATTGTCGCACTTCTTCTTTACGAGACTGCTTATCATTGTACTTTGATATGAACTTGGAAGATGTTGTGTATGACCGAGACCTTGAATCATTAAGCTTCTTACTGTCTATTTAAGACATAGGCTTTGGCTGGGTCAAAAAGTAAGGCTGATGGTGCATATAAATCCTTGCAATTTTTGTCATGTTGCAATCACTGAAATAATCAGTTTTTCATGTAACCATCAAGTGCACAACAATGTCAGGAGTTTAGGTAGTTGAGAAAGGGAGATCATGCCATGTAATAAATTGTTAATTATACTTGATTTCTAGTTATGCTTAAACTGCATTGTATATGTGTTGATATGAGGCAGCAAGTATTTTTGATAGCATGGCTTGGATGAGTATTTGATACATATATGGATGATTTATATGCTCATTATAAAAAAAAACAGATTTGTTCTCTCTTTTGTAATCTTGATGAATACATTGTCAAAGGGGGAGAGAATTCAGTACTCTCATATTGCACATTCACAAACACTTTTGTGCTTTTTATTTCTTCTTTTCAGGGGGAGAATTTTCTTTTGAAATTTTTCACTTTGCTTTTGTTATTGCAAATTTTTGTTGGATGTGAATGCCAATGTTCAGATTTATATGGTGTTGCCAATGTTTTCATCAAGGGGGAGATTGTGAAATCATGTGCTGAAAAATTGGCTTTCTAGTGAATTGGCATTGCAAAGTGTTTTGTTTATTGTGCCGATGGATATGCTTATTACAGCATGATATGTTGGTTTACGTGCGACATGCTCGTGTGAGTAGTGTGGCGGACTGATGTTGAGTCAAGTCGTAGACTTGTGCTCGTACTCGATTGGTTGTTTGTTCATGTGCAGGCGTTGTTTGAGGCGGAGCGTGGTCGATGACGGACCGGGACTAGGTTCACAGGAATCGAGGTCTTATTGGTCAAGGATGTCATGCGAGACGTTCGGGCTAGAGAACGGTGTACGTGAAGATGTGTCGATGTGCGAGTGTGACTCGGTGTCGACGTTGGAGTTGGTCTGGTGCATGCATGGTGCTGCGTGTGTGTGCTGGTGAACGTAATGTGGACAGAACTAGATGCACGTCAGCTGGACTTGTGTTTTCCTGATGCAAGAGTCCAGGACGTGGTTCTGCTTTCACGTGTTTGATTAGGAAAAGGAAAGGCCCATAGGTCAGGGTGTTGGCCGGGGCAGATATATAGAAACAGAGACCGAATCAGTTTTGATTGATTGATCTGGTTGCTTATTCGTGGGAGACGGCGGCTTCTCTTCTAGGGTTTTGATGGCCGTCGCCTTCTAGTTTCTGTACGATGCTTTGTGTCAAGCATCCGTGACATGATTTGATCAATAAAGCTCAGTAATTTCTCGACCAGTTTCTCTTCATGTTCGTTCAGTTTTCTGGTTGAGTTTAGATTGCTTACAGTTTCTATTCTAACCATCGGATTGGAGCGCGGTTTGTTGGTATGGATTCGTACTGAAGTCTAGTTCGTTCCCACAAATTTTCATCTCGTTTGATTGGATAGATTTTAGTTAATCTCGTTTTTAGTACGGGTCAGTCAGATTAAGTTTTGTCAGTTAGCGTCAGTTCCTGAGACAGCGATAGTGTTTGGACCATAACTCCAGTTCTAGAAATCGGTTTGACGTGATTCTTTTTGGGTTAGTTTCATAATTTCATAATCTATTTGCTGACCAAAAATCACGTTTTTAGGAGTTACGGTCTAGGAACTATTTGTGTTTCAGTGACTGTCCAGAAATCTGTTTTAAGGTGAAAAAGTTTCCGCTGCCGTTTAATCTATCATTCACCCCCCCCCCCCCCCCCCTGCCCCCCTCTGATAGCTTATTTAGAGGGGCATCGATCCTACAGACCTCTTCCAGGCCAAACAGGGCTTCGAGTTCGACGTCACCTTTCAAGTTGCCGGTCAGATGTTTAGGGATCACCGGTGTATTCTTGCGGCACATCACCTGTCTTCAAGGCTGAGCTTTCGGGCACAATGAAAGAGAGCACTTCCACAGTGGATTGCAGGGCGGATCCAAAGGGTAGTCCAGGTGGGCCTGGGACTACCCTGGATTTTGGCCCAAATGTTTTCTATTAGTTTGCTAATTAACCAAAGGTCCACACGTGAAGGTGCCTAGAGCCTATTTCAGCATGGATCGAAGCCAGGACTCTCAACGGTTCGTTGGTACCTTTGATTTCGTGCTATGGTGGACGATGGCACGGGGCAGCTTCGACGCCTAGGCGGCTCACCTTGGCGGAAGGACTCAGGAACTAACTACGATCAACCTACGCGCTAGCTGACGACGACTCGACGATCGGCCAATCGGCGATCGCTGCCTCGGCATCTAAACTGAAAATCGGTGCTGCCGTCGGTGTTCGTAAGGTCTAAGTCGCCGGATCCCTTCTGGTAAATCTCAAATTAAGTAATCATCCTAATTTCTCATTTTCCCTACCAGTAGACATGTGTTATTGTAGTTTGATTACAAATTGAAATCGTCATGCTCGCAACCATGTGCACTGCCGCCATGACCATAATAATACTTGTCGTCACCCGATTGAATGGGGTGTTCGGCAGATATTTTGGATCGGTACGAGCGCTTTGCTTATACAAAGATCAATCAAGAGAGACACACGATTTATACTGGTTCGGGCCTCCCGAAGGATAACAACCCTACGTCCAGTGTGTTCTTCTATTGTCGTGTCGGCGAGATATGTTGGTGTGTGTCTTCGGTCGTAGACCGACCAGTCAGCCCCCCCTATCCCGTGGGGAGGGGTGTTTACATTTATAGGTGGGTCTTACCCCCTTTACAAGTCAGAGTAGGATCATATCTAAGGAAATAAGAGATCAACTTCCGTAAATAGTCCTCGTAACCGACAAGGCGTCCCTCATCGGTAGAGTCCTAATTCGGCGCGTTCGAAATCCCGAAGTTTCCGAAAATACGGGCTACGACATAAGCCTCGGCCTTGCCTTCCAAAAACATCGCTTCTGTCTTCGGAAAATCAACATCATCTTCTTTCGTCCGTCTTCTTCACCATTACTAGTCTTCGAGAAATCATCACAATCACTAGCTAGTCTTCGGAAATTTATCATCGATGCTCGTCTTCGGGAAGTAATCACGGTCTTCAACAATCTGAACTCTGAATAACACTTGCTCCTTCGGCAATATTGAAAGGTAAGGTCTTTTGATGAAAGTATGCCATATGTATTTTCAGAAATCCCGAGCGCGCAGTTTTGATGTCTTCAAATATCCGAAGCTTGGAGAATTCTGACGAAGCCCCCAAACTAAGCGTTTGATTCTTGATCTGGATCAACATGTATGTGGCAGCTAGGAGCCACGTTAACAACTCGTGCTGAAATCTTTAGAAACTGAGATGAAGCCCCTAGGCTAGTTTTTTTCCAAAGTCTTGAGCACTTTGAAATAACTCCCGCAATCCTTACTTTTTCCTTCATGTCAACTCACGCTGATAATCTTCAATAATCAAAATCTTCGGGAGAACGGCTCTGTTGCAGTTTAGGAATCAACGTCTTCAAAGTGAACGCGTGCCACGAGACAACAGCCTCAAACGAGTCGGCATCTTCAAGGTAAACGCATGCAAGCGAGACAATAGCCTCAAGCGAGCACGCAACGGTGTTTGGCAAGGTGGCAGCCCCGAGCCACAACGTCCTTCAGAGTAACCGCATGCACGCGAGACAACAGCCTCAAGCGAGCATGCAGAAGAGTTCGGCGAGGTGGCAGCTCGGAACCACATCGTCAAAGTGACTGCATGCACGCGAGACAACAGCCTCAAACGAGCATGCAGAAGAGTTCGGCGAGATAGCAGCTCGGAGCCACATCGTCCTTCAACGAACAAGTTAACCATAGTTCGTTTGTCATGCCGGTGTCCTCAGGAGAATAATCTCAGCTACCTCTGATAAGCGCATACGACCGTAAGCCGACGCCTTCAAAGGAAATACAAGACCCAATGCCGCAAGCAATCATGCAGGGACAGACGCGGCAGCGACTTCGTACTGTGGAACAAAGCATGCTCGACAGCGAGGCAGCTAGGAGCTCTCGCACGTCCTTCAATGCTCGCATGCACACGAGGCAAGAGCCTCAAGCGCACATGCAAGGGTGAGATCGGAAATGCAACGTAGTTGCCGCCGGCAAACCGGTAGCCCATTCTGAGCCACAGTTTTTCTTTGATGCGTGTCCGGGGGGTTTGTATTAGAGCGTAGAGCAGTTTTTTTTCGCGCGTATTGCTGTCCCGTTTCCCTGATGCGCCTGCAAGTGTTGCATTTGGCAGTGTGGATGTACTTGCTTTTTTCAGAGTCTTCATGAACCAGGACAACCCTACCAGCAATGCTTGGAATAGTTAATGGTGGTGTGGTGGATGAGGTCTGCTTGCTTTGAAAGAACCGACTTTCACGTTGCCAGCTACAATTCATCGATCTGTACTTGCTCTCATGACCCGTGTTCCAAGCTATAATGTTCATCGTTCCTGTACTTTTTTCATGCACCCGTGTTTTCATTCGTTCAAGCCTGAAGAATCATGTTGACGATTTTCAGCGAGCCCGGTTCAAGCTTTGGGTCATCAACGGTTCCTTGGCCCCCGTGTCGTTTCCTTTAGTCCTAAAGTTTAGTCCA